>CANNZV010001231.1:0-171106 GCA_947561585.1 Caprella mutica | reverse complement strand
GCAAATGATCAATCTATAGCAAAGGATATATCTGCAGTAAAGGAACTCTATACAGCCAAAGGATCCATTTACAGCAAAGGATCTATCTACAACAAAAGATCTATCTACAGCAAAGGATCTATCTACAGCATAGGATCTATCTACAGCAAAGGATCTATTTACTATATGGGATCTATCTACAGCAAAGCTTTTATCTACAGCAAATGATCCATCTACAGCAAAGGATCTATCTTCAGCAAAGGATCTTTCTACAGAATAGGATCTATCTACAGCAAAGGACCTATCTACAATATGTGATCTATTTACAGCAAAGGATCTATCTACAGCGAAGAATGTATCTACAACAAATGATCAATCTATAGCAAAGGATATATCTGCAGTAAAGGAACTCTAAACAACCAAAGGATCCATTTACAGCAAAGGATTTATCTACAACAAAGGATCTATCTACAGCAAAGGAACTATTTATAGCGGAGAATCTTTCTACAGCAAAAGGATCTACTACAGCAAAGGATCTATCTTCAGCAAAGGATCTATCTACAGCAAAGAATCTATCTACAGCAAAGGACCTATCTACAGTAAGGGATCTATTTACAGCGAAGGATCAATCTACAGCAAAGGATCTATCTACATCAAAGGATCTATCTACAGCATAGGATCAATCTACAGCAAAGGATCTATCTACAGTAATGGATCTTTTTGCAGCGAAGGATCAATCTACAGCAAAGGATCTATTTACAGCGAAGGATCGATCTACAGCAAAGGATCTATCTACAGCAAAGGATCTGTCAACAGCAAAGGATTTATCTACAGCAAATGATCCATCTACAGCAAAGGATCTATCTTCAGCAAAGGATCTTTCTACAGAATAGGATCTATCTACAGCAAAGGATCTATCTACAATATGTGATCTATTTACAGCAAAGGATCTATCTACAGCGAAGGATGTATCTACAGCAAATGATCAATCTATAGCAAAGGATATATCTGCAGTAAAGGAACTCTATACAGCCAAAGGATCCATTTACAGCAAAGGACCTATCTACAACAGAGGATCTATCTACAGCAAAGGAACTATCTACAGAAATGGATTTATCTACAGCGAAAGATCTATCAACAGCAAAGATCTATCTACAGCAAAGAATCTATCTACGGCAAAGGATTTATTCTTTTATTTATAGCAAAGGATCTTAGATCTGTTTACAGCAAAAGATCTATCTACGATAAATTATCTATCTACTACAAAAGATCTATCTACAGCAATGGATCTATCTACAACAAAGGATCTATCTACAGCAATGGATCAATCTACAGCAAAGGATTTTTCTACAGTAAAAGAACTATCTTCAGTAAAGGATCCATCTACAGCAAAGGATTTATTCTTTTATTTATAGCAAAGGATCTTAGATCTGTTTACAGCAAAAGATCTATCTACGATAAATTATCTATCTACTACAAAAGATCTATCTACAGCAATGGATCTATCTACAACAAAGGATCTATCTACAGCAATGGATCAATCTACAGCAAAGGATTTTTCTACAGTAAAAGAACTATCTTCAGTAAAGGATCCGTCTACAGCAAAGGATTTATCTACAGCAAATGATCCATCTACAGCAAAGGATCTATCTTCAGCAAAGGATCTTTCTACAGAATAGGATTTATCTACAGCAAAGGATCTATCTACAATATGTGATCTATTTACAGCATAGGATTTATCTAAAGCGAAGGATGTATCTACAACAAATGATCAATCTATAGCAAAGGATATATCTGCAGTAAAGGAACTCTATACAGCCAAAGGATCCATTTACAGCAAAGGATCTATCTACAACAAAGGATCTATCTACAGCAAAGGAACTATTTTTAGCGGAGAATCTTTCTACAGCAAAGGATCAACTACAGCAAAGGATCTATCTTCAGCAAAGGATCTATCTACAGCAAAGAATCTTTCTACAGCAAAGGACCTATCTACAGTAAAGAATCTATTTACAGCGAAGGATCAATCTACAGCAAAGGATCTATCTACAGCAAAGGATCTATCTACAGCATAGGATCAATCTACAGCAAAGGATCTATCTACAGTAATAGATCTTTTTGCAGCGAAGGATCAATCTACAGCAAAGGATCTATTTACAGCGAAGGATCGATCTACAGCAAAGGATCTATCTACAGCAAAGGATCTATCTACAGTCAAGGATTTATCTTCAGCAAAGCTTTTATCTACAGTAAAGGATCTATCTACAGAAAAGGATCTATCTACAGAAAAGGATTTATCTACAGCGAAGGATCTATCTACAGCAAAGGATCTATCTACGGCAAAGTATTTATTCTTTTATTTATAGCAAAGGATCTTAGATCTATTTACAGCAAAAGATCTATCTACGATAAATGATCTATCTACTATTATTATGAGGTTATTTAAACTCAACGTTGAAGGTTTTATCAGGTTTCAAGCTTTCGAATAGAAAGATTTCTATTCATCATCAGGAGAAAGGTGGAAAACTTCGACCTGACAATGAATTTTATGACCAATAGTTGTATGTTGGATACGTCTTTCTATTTCAGCTATCTATCTTTTTGTTTATTATTATTAATTAATCTATTAAAAATTGAAATATGAAACCAAAATTTGATACTACCTATAGTTACTGTTGACAACATTCATTCTCTAGAAAAAATTCTACTTTCTTTATATTTGTAACAAGCTATAGAGGAGCGATAAAAAACGGTCAACCTCTAAAACTATATGTCTACTTCTTTTTGTTCATTTTTCTGTACCTTATTATTATTATTTTTTATTATATATATATATTTTTATTGTTATTACTATAATATCTATTTGTGTCCTCTTTTCCATGTGTGTTCTCTATTCGTATGCATTACTTATTCTTATGTATGTCCCATTGATCCTATGTGTCTTGTTGTTTATATGTCCTCCCGATCCTGTGTGTCCTCGTGGTCCTAAGTGTCCACTTGATCCTATGTGTCCTCTTGGTCCTATGTGTCCTCTTGGTCCTATGTGTCCTCTTGGTCCAATGTGTCCTCTTGGTCCTATGTGTCCTCTTGGTCCTAAGTGTCCTCTTGGTCCTAAGTGTCCTTTTGGTCCTAAGTGTCCTTTTTTATTATTTTGATTCTTCAAATTATAGAGGCGCGATAGAAAACGGTCAACCTCTATAGTTATATATCTCTTTCTTTCAATATTATTTTTATATATTTCAGTTTTATTATTTAGATTCATCAAACTATAGCGGTGCGATATAAAACGGTCAACCTCTATAGCTATAAATCTATTCCTATAAATTTTCTTCAAATTCCCCTTTTTTATATATTTCATTTTTTTTTTTTTTTTTTTTTAATCCTTCTAACTATAGAGGCGCGATAGAAAACGGTCAACCTCTATAGCTATAAATCTATTCCTATAAATTTTTCCTCAAATTCCACTTTTATATATATATATATATATTTTTCTCCTTCTAACTATAGAGGCGCGATAGAAAACGGTCAACCTCTACAGCTATAAATCTTTTTCTTGAAATTTCATTTTATTATTTTGATTCTTCAAATTATAGAGGCGCGATAGAAAACGGTCAACCTCTATATCTATATATTTCTTCAAATTTCTTTTTTCTATATTTCTTTACTATTATTCTATTTTTTATTTCGAATATACTCATGTTCACACATCTATTTTCAGTTTATTTTCTAATGTTTTAAATTTACAGTTGACTCTTCTAACTATAGATGTATTATAAATCAGTTACGGCATTTATTAACAATGGGTATCAATGCAGGTGTTACATCATATGCTCTATTAATTGAATTTTGATGATGGAGTGTATAGAATGATTCTAATCTTCTACGGTGCCAAACATTTTGATTTTGATGTAAAACTTTGGCGTCTGTGAAATTGAAAGTGTGTCCAGTGTCTCGTGAGTGTTGGTAAACCAAACTATTTTCTTTTCCTATTCTAACATCTTTTTTATGTTCATCAATTCTTGTGTGTAAGTTTCTTCCTGTTTCTCCTATATATTCACTAGTGCATTCATTACAATCTATTTTATACACTACATTGCATTTATCTATACCTTTTACTATGTCTTTTGGTTTTACTAGGAAATTCTTGATAGTGTTCGTTGATTTATTACCTAGATATAAGTTGAATGGGGCTAATATTCTCTGTAATCTTTCACTTGTCCCTGAAACGTATGGTGCAGCTATGAATTTTCTCTCTATGTCATCAATCGTGTTAGTATCATTTCTATTACTATTTATTGTACGGAATTTGTGAATTTCGTTATTTATCATTTTCTTCGGGTATCCATTGTTAGTTAATTGTTCTTTAATTAGTATCAGTTCTTCCTCTAGATGTTCTTCACTGCAAATTTTGAAAGCTCTACTTACTAGTGATCTAATCGTGCTTCTCTTGTGAGCAATATGAGAAGAGCTATTGTAATTTAAAAGTCTACCAGTATTACTAGGTTTCCTATAAATTTTGAATTTCAAAGTACCATCTTGGTGTCTTATTACTTTTAGATCTAAATATGGTAAAGTTTGATTTCTTTCGCTTTCTAGAGTGAATTGTATGTTCGGGTTTACAGCATTAATAAAATTTAGTAATTGATCTTGACTATTTTCAGGGATAATTGCTATTACGTCATCTACATAACGCTTCCATAAATTTATGATATAAGAAGAATTATCTATTATGTTTTTTTCTATTTTCTGCATTACTATTTCTGCGATTACTACCGAAATTGGCGATCCCATTGGTGTACCTACAATTTGTTTGTACAGCTTCTCATCATACTGGAAAAATGTAGACTCCAGGCAAATTTTGGTTAACTTTAGTATGTCTTCTTGTTCTAAAGACGTATTGAGGGAAGTGTAATCTGTTTCTAAAGCTTCTCTTACTGCTTCTATGGCAAAATCAATGGGGATACTCGTGAAAAGTGCTTTTACATCAAACGAGACAAGCATGCAATTTGGTGGTACTGTTAAATCTTTCAGAATGTCTTTAATTTGATAACTGTTCTTAAGTTTTTGTGGTGCTAGATCTGTTAAGGGCATCAAGATGTTTGAGAGGAATTTTGCTAATCCATACGTTGGACTATCGTTAAAAGCTACAATCGGCCTAATTGGTAAATTTTCTTTGTGGGTCTTGATAGTTGCATAAAATTTAGGGATAACTTCTTTATTACATCTAAGATATTTATATTGGTCTTCAGATATTTTACTTTTGTTTTTCAATTTCATTAACTCATAGTTTACTTTTCGCTGTAGTATTTTAATTGGGTTATTATCTATTGGTAAATAAGTGTTGTTATCATTCAAGTGATCAGTTATTTTCTGTTTGTATTCTAATTTGTCTATCACAACAGTTTCGTTTCCTTTATCTCCTTTTACAATTTGTATATCTTTATCTTTTTTCAATGATATTAAGGCCTGTTGTTCTTTGAATGTGATTTTCGAGAATTGGGAATGTTTTTTAATGTCAGCAATATTTAATGCATTAGCTACTTGCAGTCTTATGGAAGGTTTATCTAATGTTGGTATCTTATTTGTACAATCAATTTCATTATCAAGTGCTGCCGTTAAATTTAAAATATCTTTCTTACAGTGGCCAGTGTTAAAATTTAAACCTTTCTCTAAAACGTTAATTTGATCTACTGATAGAGTTTTGCTAGATAAGTTTCTAACGGATTTAATATTGTTACTAGTCCTATATTGTGAAGAGTTATCAGCTAATTTATCATATTTTTCCATTAACCTCCGTTTTTCTAATGATTTTGTTTTAGCATAACGTTCCTTCGCTTTTTCTGTAAGTTGTATGAGTAATTCATATGGAAGATGTTCTTCTAGGATGTTCATAAGATTTTCAATTGAATTGTACAAAAATGCTATTTTCTTGCAATTGTCGTTAATGAAGAATTTTAAAGCTTGTCGGGGCACGGTCTGTTGGTAGTAAATGAAGGCTTCCCTAGTTCTAATTGGTGGTTGTCCTACGATAGATTTTGGGAATACGTCTGTTCTTTTGCATCTTAAGTTGAAGTGTTTCATCTGAATGGTCTTGGCTAACTTCACATGTTGGTCACAAAATTCATTGGCAGTCCGAAGTAATCCACTCTCGTGGAGACGGATTTGATGGAAAAGATTCAAACTCAACGGGAAATCCATATTATTATGAGGTTATTTAAACTCAACGTTGAAGGTTTTATCAGGTTTCAAGCTTTCGAATAGAAAGATTTCTATTCATCATCAGGAGAAAGGTGGAAAACTTCGACCTGACAATGAATTTTATGACCAATAGTTGTATGTTGGATACGTCTTTCTATTTCAGCTATCTATCTTTTTGTTTATTATTATTAATTAATCTATTAAAAATTGAAATATGAAACCAAAATTTGATACTACCTATAGTTACTGTTGACAACATTCATTCTCTAGAAAAAATTCTACTTTCTTTATATTTGTAACAAGCTATAGAGGAGCGATAAAAAACGGTCAACCTCTAAAACTATATGTCTACTTCTTTTTGTTCATTTTTCTGTACCTTATTATTATTATATTTTATTATATATATATATTTTTATTGTTATTACTATAATATCTATTTGTGTCCTCTTTTCCATGTGTGTTCTCTATTCGTATGCATTACTTATTCTTATGTATGTCCCATTGATCCTATGTGTCTTGTTGTTTATATGTCCTCCCGATCCTGTGTGTCCTCGTGGTCCTAAGTGTCCACTTGATCCTATGTGTCCTCTTGGTCCTATGTGTCCTCTTGGTCCTATGTGTCCTCTTGGTCCAATGTGTCCTCTTGGTCCTATGTGTCCTCTTGGTCCTAAGTGTCCTCTTGGTCCTAAGTGTCCTCTTGGTCCTAAGTGTCCTTTTTTATTATTTTGATTCTTCAAATTATAGAGGCGCGATAGAAAACGGTCAACCTCTATAGTTATATATCTCTTTCTTTCAATATTATTTTTATATATTTCAGTTTTATTATTTAGATTCATCAAACTATAGCGGTGCGATATAAAACGGTCAACCTCTATAGCTATAAATCTATTCCTATAAATTTTCTTCAAATTCCCCTTTTTTATATATTTCATTTTTTTTTTTTTTTTTTTTTTTAATCCTTCTAACTATAGAGGCGCGATAGAAAACGGTCAACCTCTATAGCTATAAATCTATTCCTATAAATTTTTCCTCAAATTCCACTTTTATATATATATATATATATATTTTTCTCCTTCTAACTATAGAGGCGCGATAGAAAACGGTCAACCTCTACAGCTATAAATCTTTTTCTTGAAATTTCATTTTATTATTTTGATTCTTCAAATTATAGAGGCGCGATAGAAAACGGTCAACCTCTATATCTATATATTTCTTCAAATTTCTTTTTTCTATATTTCTTTACTATTATTCTATTTTTTATTTCGAATATACTCATGTTCACACATCTATTTTCAGTTTATTTTCTAATGTTTTAAATTTACAGTTGACTCTTCTAACTATAGATGTATTATAAATCATCATAAATATTATAAATCATCATATAAATCATCATAAATCATATAAAGGATCTATCTACAATGATCTATCTACTACAAAAGATCTTTCTACAGCAATGGATCTATCTACAACAAAGGATCTATCTACAGCAAAGAATCTATCTACACCAAAGAATCTTTCTACAGTACAGGATCTGTCAACAGCAAAGGATCTATCTACAGCAAATGATCTATTTACAGCAAAAGATCTTTCTACAATAGAGGATCTTTCTACATTAAAGGATCTGTCAACAGCAAAGGATCTATTTACAGCAAATGATCTTTTTACAGCAGAAGATCTTTCTACAATATAGGATCTTTCTACAGCAAAGGATCTCTCAACAGCAAAGGATCTATTCACTTTATGGTATCTATCTACAGCAAAGGATCTATCTACAGAAAAGGATTTATCTACAGCGAAGGATCTATCTACAGCAAAGGATTTATCTAGCAAAGGATCTATCTACGGCAAAGGATTTATTCTTTTATTTATAGCAAAGGATCTTAGATCTATTTACAGCAAAAGATCTATCTACGATAAATGATCTATCTACTACAAAAGATCTATCTACAGCAATGGATCTATCTACAACAAATGATCTATCTACAGCAATGGATCAATCTACAGCAAAGGCTTATTCTACAGTAAAAGAACTATCTACAGCAATGGATCTATCTACAACAAAAGATCTATCTACAGCAATGGATCTATCTACAACAAAAGATCTATCTACAGCAATGGATCTATCTACAGCAAAGGATCTATCTACAATATGTGATCTATTTACAGCAAAGGATCTATCTACAGCGAAGGATGTATCTACAGCAAATAATCAATCTATAGCAAAGGATATATCTGCAGTAAAAGAACTCTATACAGCCAAAGGATCCATTTACAGCAAAGGATCTATCTACAACAAAGGATCTATCTACAGCAAAGGAACTATCTACAGAAAAGGATTTATCTACAGCGAAGGATCTATCTACAGCAAAGGATCTATCTACAGTAATGGATCTTTTTGCAGCGAAGGATCAATCTACAGCAAAGGATCTATTTACAGCGAAGGATCGATCTACAGCGAAGGATCTATCTACAGCAAAGGATCAATGTAAAGCCAATGATCTATCTACAACAAAGGATCTATTTACAGCAGAGGAACTTTATACAGCAAAGGATCTATCTACAGCAAAGGATCTATCTACAGCAAAGAATCTATCTACACCAAAGGATCTTTCTACAGTGCAGGATATGTCAACAGCAAAGGATCTAT
Source organism: Caprella mutica (assembly GCA_947561585.1). Lineage (NCBI taxonomy): Eukaryota > Metazoa > Arthropoda > Malacostraca > Amphipoda > Caprellidae > Caprella > Caprella mutica. Next base: position 162,282 of record CANNZV010001231.1, on the reverse strand, counting down.
CTACAGCAAATGATCTATTTACAGCAAAAGATCTTTGTAAAATAGAGGATCTTTCTACATTAAAGGATCTGTCAACAGCAAAGGATCTAACTACAGCAAATGATCTTTTTACCGCAGAAGATATTTCTACAATATAGGATCTTTCTACATTAAAGGATATATCTACACCAAAGGATCTTTCTACAGCGAAAGATCTGTCAACAGCAAAGTATCTTTCTACAGCAAAGGATCTATCTACAGTCAAGGATTTATCTTCAGCAAAGTTTTTATCTACAGTAAAGGATCTATCTACAGAAAAGGATCTATCTACAGAAAAGGATTTATCTACAGCGAAGGATCTATCTACAGCAAAGGATCAATCTACGGCAAAGTATTTATTCTTTTATTTATAGCAAAGGATCTTAGATCTATTTACAGCAAAAGATCTATCTACGATAAATGATCTATCTACTACAAAAGATCTTTCTACAGCAATGGATCTATCTACAACAAAGGATCTATCTACAGCAAAGAATCTATCTACACCAAAGGATCTTTCTACAGTACAGGATCTGTCAACAGCAAAGGATCTATCTACAGCAAATGATCTATTTACAGCAAAAGATCTTTCTACAATAGAGGATCTTTCTACATTAAAGGATCTGTCAACAGCAAAGGATCTATTTACAGCAAATGATCTTTTTACAGCAGAAGATCTTTCTACAATATAGGATCTTTCTACATTAAAGGATCTATCTACACCAAAGGATCTTTCTACAGCGAAAGATCTGTCAACAGCAAAATATCTTTCTACTGCAAAGGATCTATTTACAGCAGAAGATCTTTCTACAGCAGAGGATCTTTCTACAGCAAAGGATCTCTCAACAGCAAAGGATCTATTCACTTTATGGTATCTATCAACAGCAAAGGATCTATCTACAGAAAAGGATTTATCTACAGCGAAGGATCTATCTACAGCAAAGGATTTATCTAGCAAAGGATCTATCTACGGCAAAGGATTTATTCTTTTATTTATAGCAAAGGATCTTAGATCTATTTACAGCAAAAGATCTATCTACGATAAATGATCAATCTACTACAAAAGATCTATCTACAGCAATGGATCTATCTACAACAAAAGATCTATCTACAGCAATGGATCTATCTACAACAAAAGATCTATCTACAGCAATGGATCTATCTACAGCAAAGGATCTATCTACAATATGTGATCTATTTACAGCAAAGGATCTATCTACAGCGAAGGATGTATCTACAGAAAATAATCAATCTATAGCAAAGGATATATCTGCAGTAAAAGAACTCTATACAGCCAAAGGATCCATTTACAGCAAAGGATCTATCTACAACAAAGGATTTATCTACAGCAAATGAACTATCTACAGAAAAGGATTTATCTACAGCGAAGGATCTATCTACAGCAAAGGATCTATCTACAGTAATGGATATTTTTGCAGCGAAGGATCAATCTACAGCAAAGGATCTATTTACAGCGAAGGATCGATCTACAGCAAAGGATCTATCTACAGCAAAGGATCAATCTAAAGCCAATGATCTATCTACAACAAAGGATCTATTTACAGCAGAGGAACTTTATACAGCAAAGGATCTATCTACAGCAAAGGATCTATCTACAGCAAAGAATCTATCTACACCAAAGGATCTTTCTACAGTGCAGGATATGTCAACAGCAAAGGATCTATCTACAGCAAATGATCTATTTACAGCAAAATATCTTTCTACAATAGAGGATCTTTCTACATTAAAGGATCTGTCAACAGCAAAGGATCTAACTACAGCAAATGATCTTTTTACAGCAGAAGATATTTCTACAATATAGGATCTTTCTACATTAAAGGATCTATCTACACCAAAGGATCTTTCTACAGCGAAAGATCTGTCAACAGCAAAGTAACTTTCTACTGCAAAGGATCTATTTACAGCAGAAGATCTTTCTACAGCAGAGGATCTTTCTACAGCAAAGGATCTCTCAACAGCAAAGGATCTATTCACTTTATGGTATCTATCTACAGCAAAGGATCTATCTACAGAAAAGGATCTATCTACAGCATAGGATCAATCTACAGCAAAGGATCTATCTACAGTAATGGATCTTTTTGCAGCGAAGGATCAATCTACAGCAAAGGATCTATTTACAGCGAAGGATCGATCTACAGCAAAGGATCTATCTACAGCAAAGGATCTGTCAACAGCAAAGGATTTATCTACAGCAAATGATCCATTTACAGCAAAGGATCTATCTTCAGCAAAGGATCTTTCTACAGAATAGGATCTATCTACAGCAAAGGATCTATCTACAATATGTGATCTATTTACAGCAAAGGATCTATCTACAGCGAAGGATGTATCTACAGCAAATGATCAATCTATAGCAAAGGATATATCTGCAGTAAAGGAACTCTATACAGCCAAAGGATCCATTTACAGCAAAGGATCTATCTACAACAGAGGATCTATCTACAGCAAAGGAACTATCTACAGAAAAGGATTTATCTACAGCGAAAGATCTATCAACAGCAAAGATCTATCTACAGCAAAGAATCTATCTACGGCAAAGGATTTATTCTTTTATTTATAGCAAAGGATCTCAGATCTGTTTACAGCAAAAGATCTATCTACGATAAATTATCTATCTACTACAAAAGATCTATCTACAGCAGTGGATCTATCTACAACAAAGGATCTATCTACAGCAATGGATCAATCTACAGCAAAGGATTTTTCTACAGTAAAAGAACTATCTTCAGTAAAGGATCCATCTACAGCAAAGGATTTATCTACAGCAAATGATCCATCTACAGCAAAGGATCTATCTTCAGCAAAGGATCTTTCTACAGAATAGGATCTATCTACAGCAAAGGATCTATCTACAATATGTGATCTATTTACAGCATAGGATTTATCTAAAGCGAAGGATGTATCTACAACAAATGATCAATCTATAGCAAAGGATATATCTGCAGTAAAGGAACTCTATAAAGCCAAAGGATCCATTTACAGCAAAGGATCTATCTACAACAAAGGATCTATCTACAGCGAAGGAACTATTTTTAGCGGAGAATCTTTCTACAGCAAAGGATCAACTACAGCAAAGGATCTATCTTCAGCAAAGGATCTATCTACAGCAAAGAATCTTTCTACAGCAAAGGACCTATCTACAGTAAAGAATCTATTTACAGCGAAGGATCAATCTACAGCAAAGGATCTATCTACAGCAAAGGATCTATCTACAGCATAGGATCAATCTACAGCAAAGGATCTATCTACAGTAATGGATCTTTTTGCAGCGAAGGATCAATCTACAGCAAAGGATCTATTTACAGCGAAGGATCGATCTACAGCAGAGGATCTATCTACAGCAAAGGATCTATCTACAGTCAAGGATTTATCTTCAGCAAAGCTTTTATCTACAGTAAAGGATCTATCTACAGAAAAGGATCTATCTACAGCAAAGGATCTATCTACGGCAAAGGATTTATTCTTTTATTTATAGCAAAGGATCTTAGATCCATTTACAGCAAAAGATCTATCTACGATAAATGATCTATCTACTACAAAAGATCTTTCTACAGCAATGGATCTATCTACAACAAAGGATCTATCTACAACAAAGAATTTATCTACACCAAAGGATCTTTCTACAGTACAGGATCTGTCAACAGCAAAGGATCTATCTACAGCAAATGATCTATTTACAGCAAAAGATCTTTCTACAATAGAGGATCATTCTACATTAAAGGATCTGTCAACAGCAAAGGATCTATTTACAGCAAATGATCTTTTTACAGCAGAAGATCTTTCTACAATATAGGATCTTTCTACATTAAAGGATCTATCTACACCAAAGGATCTTTCTACAGCGAAAGATCTGTCAACAGCAAAATATCTTTCTACTGCAAAGGATCTATTTACAGCAGAAGATCTTTCTACAGCAGAGGATCTTTCTACAGCAAAGGATCTCTCAACAGCAAAGGATCTATTCACTTTATGGTATCTATCTACAGCAAAGGATCTATCTACAGAAAAGGATTTATCTACAGCGAAGGATCTATCTACAGCAAAGGATCTATCTACGATAAATGATCTATCTACGATAAATGATCTATCTACGATAAATGATCTATCTACGATAAATGATCTATCTACGATAAATGATCTATCTACTACAAAAGATCTATCTACAGCAATGGATCTATATACAACAAAGGATCTATCTACAGCAATGGATCACTCTACAGCAAAGGATTTTTATACAGTAAAAGAACTATCTACAGTAATGGATCCATCTACAGCAAAGGATTTATCTACAGCAAATGATCTATCTACAACAAAGGATCTATCTTCAGCAAAGGATTTTTCTACAGAATAGGATCTATCTACAGCAAAGGATCTATCTACAATATGTGATCTATTTACAGCAGAGGATCTATCTACAGCGAAGGATGTATCTACAGCAAATGATCAATCTATAGCAAAGGATATATCTGCAGTAAAGGAACTCTATATAGCCAAAGGATCCATTTACAGCAAAGGATCTATCTACAACAAAGGATCTATCTACAGCAAAGGATCTATCTACAGCAAAGGATTTATCTACAGAAAAGGATTTATCTACTGCAAAGGTTCTATCTACAGCAAAGGATCAATCTTCAGTTAAGGATCTATCTTAAGCAAAGGATCTATCTACAGCAAAGGATCAATCTAAAGCCAATCATCTATCTACAACAAAGGATCTATTTACAGCAGAGGAACTTTATACAGCAAAGGATCTATCTACAGCAAAGGATCTATCTACAGCAAAGAATCTATCTACACCAAAGGATCTTTCTACAGCGAAAGATCTGTCAACAGCAAAGTATCTTTCTACTGCAAAGGATCTATTTACAGCAGAAGATCTTTCTACAGCAGAGGATCTTTCTACAGCAAAGGATCTCTCAACAGCAAAGGATCTATTCACTTTATGGTATCTATCTACAGCAAAGGATCTATCTACAGAAAAGGATTTATCTACAGCGAAGGATCTATCTACAGCAAAGTATCTATCTACGATAAATGATCTATCTACTACAAAAGATCTATCTACAGCAATGTATCTATCTACAACAAAGGATCTATCTACAGCAATGGATCAATCTACAGCAAAGGATTTTTCTACAGTAAAAGAACTATCTACAGTGAAGGATCCATCTACAGCAAAGGATTTATCTACAGCAAATGATCCATCTACAGCAAAGGATCTATCTTCAGCAAAGGATCTTTCTACAGAATAGGATCTATCTACAGCAAAGGATCTATCTACAATATGTGATCTATTTACAGCAAAGGATCTATGTACAGCGAAGGATGTATCTACAGCAAATGATCAATCTATAGCAAAGGATATATTTGCAGTAAAGGAACTCTATACAGCCAAAGGATCCATTTACAGCAAAGGATCTATCTACAACAAAGAATCTATCTACAGCAAAGGAACTATTTATAGCGGAAAATCTTTCTACAGCAAAGGATCTACTACAGCAAAGGATCTATCTTCAGCAAAGGATCTATCTACATTAAAGAATCTATCTACAGCAAAGGACCTATCTACAGTAAGAGATCTTTTTACAGCGAAGGATCAATCTACAGCAAAGGATCTATCTACAGCAAAGGATCTATCTACAGCATAGAATCTATCTACTGCAAATGATCTATCTACAGTAATGGATCTTTTTGCAGCGAAGGATCAATCTAGAGCAAAGGATCTATTTACAGCGAAGGATCGATCTACAGCAAAGGATCTATCTACAGCAAAGGATCTATCTACAGCGAAGGATCTATCTACAGTCAAGGATTTATCTTCAGCAAAGCTTTTGTCTACACTAAAGGATCTATCTACAGAAAAGGTTCTATCTACAGAAAAGGATTTATCTACAGCGAAGTATCTATCTACAGCAAAGGATCTATCTACAGCAAAGGATCTATCTACGGCAATGGATTAATATATTTATTTATAGCAAAGTATCTTTGATCTATTTACATCAGTGGATCTATCTACAATAAATGATCTATCTACTACAAAAGATCTATCTACAGCAAAGGATCTATCTACAACAAAGAATCTATCTACAGCAAAAAATCTATCTACAGTAAAGGATCTATCTACAGCAAATGATCTATCTACAGCAAAGGATCTATCTACAACAAAGGATCTATCTACAGTATAGGATCTATCTACAGCAAAGGATCTATCTACAATAAACGATATATCTACAGCGAAGTATCTATCTACAGCAAAGGATCCATCTACAGCAAAGGATCTATCTACAGTAAAGGATCTATTTACTGCAAAGGATCTGTCCATAGCAAAGGATCTATCTACAACAAAGAATCTATCTACAGCAAAGAATCTATGTTCAGCAAAGAATGTATCAACAGCAAAGGATCTATCTATAGCAAAGGATCAATCTACAGCAAAAACTCAATCCACAGCAAAGGATCTATCTACAGTAAAGTAGCTATATACAGCGAAGGATCCATCTACAGGAAAGGATCTATAAACAGCAAAGGATCTATCTACAGCAAAAGATCTATTTACAGCAAAAGTTCTAACTACAGCGAAGGATCTATCTACAGGAAAGGATTTATCTACAGGAAAGGATCTATCTACAGCAAAGGATCTATCTACAGTAAAGGATCTATCTACATCATATGATCAATCTACAGCAAGGGATCTATCTACAGCAAAGAATCTATTTACAGTTAAGGATATATCTTCAGCAAAAGATCTATCTACAATATGGAATATATCTAAAGTAAAGGATCTATCTACTACAAAGGATCTATCTAAAGCAAAAGATCTATCTACAACAAAGAATCTATCTACAACAAAAAATATATCTACAGTCAAGGATCTATCAAGAGCAAAGGATCTATATACAGCAAAAGATCTAGTAACAGCAAAAGTTCTATATTCTGCAAAGGATCTATCTACAGCAAAGGATCTATCTACAAGAAAGTATCTATCTACAGCAAAGGATCTATCTACAGCAAAGGATTTATCTACAGAAGAGGATTTATCTACAGCAAGGGATCTATCGACAGTAAAGGATCTATCTACAGCAAAGGATCCATCTACAGCAAATGATCTATCTTCAGTCAAGGATCTATCAAGAGCAAAGGATCTATATACAGCAAAAAATCTAGTAACAGCAAAAGTTCTATATTCTGCAAAGGATCTATCTACAGCAAAGGATCTATCTACAGGAAAGTATCTATCTACAGCAAAGGATCTATCTACAGCAAAGGATTTATCTACAGAAAAGGATTTATCTACAGCAAAGGATCTATCTACAGCAAAGGATCTATCTACAGCAAAGGATCTATCTACAGCAAAGATCCATTTTACTGTATGGGATCTATCTACAGCAAAACTTTTATCTACAGTAAAGGATCTATCTACAGAAAGGGATCTATCTACAGAAAAGGATTTATCTAGAGCGAAGGATCTATCTACAGCAAAGGATCTATCTACAGCAAAGGATCCATCTACAGCAAATGATCTATCTACAGTCAAGGATCTATCAAGAGCAAAGGATCTATCTACAACAAAGGATCTATCTACAGCAAAGGAACTATCTACAGAAAAGGATTTATCTACAGCGAAGGATCTATCTATAGCAAAGGATCTATCAACAGCAAAGGATCTATCTACGGCAAAGGATTTATTCTTTTATTTATAGCAAAGGATCTTAGATCTATTTACAGCAAAAGATCTATCTACGATAAATGATCTATCTACTACAAAAGATCTATCTACAGCAATGGATCAATCTATAGCAAAGGATTTTTCTACAGTAAAAGAACTATCTACAGTAAAGGATCCATCTACAGCAAAGGATTTATCTACAGCAAATGATCCATCTACAGCAAAGGATCTATCTTCAGCAAAGGATCTTTCTACAGAATAGGATCTATCTACAGCAAAGGATCTATCTACAATATGTGATCTAATTACAGCAAAGGATCTATCTACAGCGAAGGATGTATCCACAGCAAATGATCAATCTATAGCAAAGGATATATCTGCAGTAAAGGAACTCTATACAGCCAAAGGATCCATTTACAGCAAAGGATTTATCTACAACAAAGAATCTATCTACAGCAAAGGAACTATTTATAGCGGAGAATCTTTCTACAGCAAAGGATCTACTACAGCAAAGGATCTATCTTCAGCAAAGGATCTATCTACATTAAAGAATCTATCTACAGCAAAGGACCTATCTACAGAGAGATATGAAGCATACTGTCATATTAACTTTTTTTCTTTGCTTTACATTTTGATTTTGGTAGATATTCATGACAGGTTAAAAATGAAATGAAAGCTAGCTACTTAGCTATCGATTTTTTCATTCTTATCAGTTTGTTTTCAGATTCTAGTAAGTTTTGTATAAGGAGAACGTGATAAATATACTCTTTGAGATTAGATAAATGCAAATGGATTAGTTCTGTATTTAGCAACTAATTTTTTTGAATATTTTTGATACATCAAAACATAACAAACAACATTGTATTAAATATACCACCAATCTACCTTAAGAACTTATGATAATAGATTTCTTGTACAAGCTATTATCATTGGTTCAGGGCCTGATGTCCTCGGGGATTCTCAATCCTGTAATAAAATTACCATTTATATTTCTCATAATTAGATGTAGCTAATAGATGTACAGGGTTCAAAAAAAATTATTATTGTTATAATTATTAATTTCACTCACTGCTCTCATTTCACTCACTTCTCTCATTTCACTCACTGCTCTCATTTCACTCACTTCTCTCATTTCACTCACTTCTCTCATTTCACTCACTTCTCTCATTTCACTCACTTTTCTCATTTCTCTCACTTTTCTCATTTCACTCACTTTTCTCATTTCACTCACTTCTCTCATTTCACTCACCTCTCTCATTTCGCTCACTTCTCTCATTTCGCTCACTTCTCTCATTTCGCTCACTTTTCTCATTTCGCTTACTTCTCTCAGCTCAATTCTCTTCTCTCATTTCACTACTTTCATGATCTCATACCCTCCCATTACTAATATAATGGTATTAGTGCAGAGCTTCCTATGTGTGATATCTAGGGCCAATGGAATTTAATTTTTTTATTGAACTTCAATTTCATTAAATTAAACTTGAACTATTTTAAATTAAAGTTAAACTATTTTAAATATAACTTTACTTATTTTAAATATAACTTGACATATTTTAAATATAACTTGACTTATTTTAAATATAACTTGACTTATTTTAAATTAATGTTTAAAAGCTGTAAATCAACCATCCAGAAAGATAGTTATTTGTGCGACTCGGTTTTCAAAAAAACTTATTTATTTGTGACCCGAGTGTTCCTGAAATTTGAAAAGTATCCTATATGTAACTTCGCTTAGAAAACCTATTTCATTCCTGTAACTTTTTGGCTTTGGTTTTCGAAAAAAGGTAATTTGCAATGTTTTACAATTTTTTTTATAAATTTCAAAAGATGAGAATTTTATAATTGAGTATGTATGTTCGTTCATATATACATAGTACATACCTATTCAAATACAGTGTTTTGAAATGAATCTCTAGATAGGAAAAATGTTATGATATATGAAAAATATTACTAACAAATACATATTTAGGTACTTGGATTCTTTAAATGGATCTTGGAATCAGCTTTGTTGTTGTTTTGAATTTGTCGGAATTATTTAGCCTATCGAACATGGGGACTTTTTCTTTGCTTGAAATTCAGAGGTGTAGTAGAAAGAATGGAAACAAATTTTAAATTACATATAATAAAACTATAGAACCAAATTTGAAATGGTTTGCAGTTTTATAATCAGTAACCTTAGTTCTAATGAATAGAGAAATAAAAAAATTTAGTGGAGGGGACCTTTAAGGTTGACCTGTAACAATAAGGTGCAGTGTTATAATTGAAGAAAATGTTACAGATATTAATATAATCAAGGTAAATATTAAACTCACACAAAAATTGATATGTAGAAATGTATCAACTATTAACCTATATAAATGAAATATTTATAAACTTACTCTTTTTATAGTGAAAGGAAAGTTATATAAGAATAGGTATTTGAGTTGGGTAATGAATTTTTTATTGAAATGATATAAGTATTCAATGAAACTATAAATGAATAGAGAGACTACCTAATTTACGATCGAGATTATTTAAATTGTATCTTTATAGTTATCTCCCAATCGTATATCGGATCAACATAGGTATATGCTACTAATGTACAGATGAAAAATAAGACCTTCATATGCTACGTAACTTGGAAAAGTAATTGGTATCGGTATTATTCAATTTATTTTTTGGGATCCGATTTAAATTACCAGATGCTCTTAAAAATACCGATACTTGCTGATATTTTACCCGATACCGAAGGTATCTGTGCATCTGTACTTTTGAAATGTAAAAAAACAACATGATTTTTGACCCTCCCCCTTCCCTTTTGGACCCCTTACTAGGGGGGGGGGGGGCATGTTTCAAAGTAGGGCCAAAGTCGCCAGTATATTGGCGACTTTGGAGAGCCAAAATTTGATATAATATCTTCTCTGGCGACTTTGGAGAGCCAAAATTTGATATAAAAGAGACTCTGGCGACTTTTAAAGCTCGAAAAACTCGCCACCACGCAACTGGCGACAATTCTCAAATAACTGAACTCCAAACTTCGGCGACCATAGCTGAAGCAAAACCGTATCTTAGTAAGCTGAAACAAAACTACCTTGGTACTTGGCTCTGTAAGCTCAAACAAAATCACATCGGATAGTGCGTCAATTAGTGTTGCAATCAAGTGTTTTTATAAAAGTACATTTGAATCTTAACTCAAATCGTCTTTATTCTATAACATATTGAAAATTATTATTTATATGTTAATTTTAAAATTGTCATTTATTAAATAAACTGTGAACGTAGTAAGTAGTGAACTACGTAGTAGTTTTAAGTTGTTCTTATTGCCATTGACGAGCCGCGGCTTATTAAAACTCAATACACATGAGTTAACTTGTTTTATACTGCATACTTATGTGTAGTTAGGTTGATTGGACGACCGAAGTACAAACGTATTTCTCAAGTTAGCTTGATTTAAGAGGCAATTACATAATGTACGTTTCATAAAACAGTATGCATTTATCGTGATGAAAATTTTATATCAATTGGTTTTTAATTCTATAAGCAGATATTTTGTTAAGGGTACAACACAGTTCTCTTGTATAAATTATTAGGATTCAGAGTTATGAAATCTGCATTGGATAAAAACTTCTGACAAAGATTTTTCCTGTTAGGACGTACATATTACTTACAAGCTAAACAAATGGTAGCTACTATTAATTGAAGAGTAGTGTCTTCCAAAGTGAGTGAAGCGTTAAATATCTAGAAGCTTTGGCTTACTTGCAATTTAGGATTTATATATATCTCGGTTTAATGATTAAAAATGTGAGTTCTTCTTTTCAGTTCTGATGACCCTGGACAAGATCAATTAAATGCTAAAGCTGTTGGATAACCCAACCGGGATGTTTCGTTATTCCATTATGCCTGGAAGCTTCAATAATTAAGTTCTTTTTCAAAGATCATTTACCTGTAAAAACGTACACCAGTGAAAAACGTATGTTTTCAAATCAGGATCATTCATTGGGATAACTATGTTTAAAAAATACAACAGATTCAGATAAGAAGACTACCAAAGAAGATTTAATAACTTTTACTTGAATATATAATATAAATATATATCAAGAAATCGAAAATGTGTTTCATTATGCTGTTCATCAACAGATTCTATCATTCTATACATTCTACAATTTTACAAACTTCATTTTTATAGAGCGTGAAAGAGTTTATAAACATACATGTAGAAGAACACATTCCAATTGAAACATATGTATCTTTTATAAATTACCACTTTTCGATATATGTTATCCCAACAACCAATATGGTCAGTCCATCTGTAGGGTGGATAATATAATGCATTCTTCAGTTATTATGGTAACATCTTCTTATATTTATGTTGAAGTTCCTCACTGAAGCGAGAGAAATTAGTTTACGGGTAAGAAGGTATCATATATACGTATAATGTTTGCTTCAAATGAATGTTTCATAAAATGAATGTTTCATACAGTTCACATTATAATTTAATACGAACAGTTACGTCTGAATTAAAGGGTATTTATAATACCCTTTTAATTAATAATGTACTAACGACGAAAAAGAAAACGTAAAAAGACTGTGGTAAGCTTTAGCAATACTGGAGGTGACTTTCAACTCTGAAAGAAGCAACATGGGTTATTGCCCAGAGACTAGCTAGGAGACTCTCTTAATATAATGGAGCAGGCGATTACGACTGAAGGAGCAGAGATACAACTGGAAAAGGTGATTGCAGTAGTGGAAGCCTATCTAATTATTATGGCAACCTGTATTTAAGTATTTCGTTACAATTAAATGAAAAATCTGTGAAGTTGCATTTTCATGATCTATCATATAGGCCTATCATTTTATTTAGTTAAACTTTTTACCAATAAATTATGTTATTTTAATTACGTTTTTTATTATTTCTTGAAATATATGAAATGAAAAAGCTACATTTATATATGTAGTATTAGACCGTGTTGATACAATGTTTATTTTGATCGATGTTTTGAGGATAGTAATATTCATTTATATTGCAGGTGTTAAGCTATATCCTGGATTTGTGAAAGTGAGCAGCCACACTGTCGAGATGGAAGTGGAGCACACAACAGCTTCAACTCGTGGAAGAGGGAAGAAGAGAGTTGAGGAGCAGGAGGTCGACACTTGGTCAGCTAGAGAGCTGAAGGACTGTTTGAAAGAGGCTGATAACTTCAGAAAGCTACTCACCAAGTCCCTACAAAGCAGGATGAAGTGTTTAGCTCCATGTTTAAGGAAACTGGCCAAGTGTCTTGACCTAACTCATATTCTCACACATCTCTGCGGTTCTATCACAAGTGGCTCCACCAAACCATTCGACGAAGTGGACCTCGCTACTCTTGGAGAAGAAGAGTTCAAGGAGTTGATCTTCCACCTATCTCAAGCACATCACATCCACAGAAACAAAGCAGTCCGAATTCATCCTGCTCTGTCCTCCAGATTTCATGACAGATTAAAATCTGCCATTGAGTCGACTGTCTGGGGATCGAATTTTGTTTCTGTTGGAGCAAGGATGTTTGAGATAACTGATGGCCCGCAAAAAGGAAAGACCCTGTCACAGTTAATTGGAGACTCATTCATTTAATAAATGGATGCAGCAAAACTTTTATCTACAGTAAAGGATCTATCTACAGAAAAGGATCTATCTACAGAAAAGGATTTATCTAGAGCGAAGGATCTATCTACAGCAAAGGATCTATCTACGGCAAAGGATTTATATATTTATTTATAGCAAAGGATCTTTGATCTATTTACATCAGTAGATCTATCTACAATAAATGATCTATCTACTAAAAAAGATCTATCTACAGCAAAGGATCTATCTACAACAAAGAATCTATCTACAGCAAAGGATCTATCTAAAGCAAGGGATCTATCTACAGTATAGGATCTATCTACAGCAAAGGATCCATCTACAGCGAAGGATTTATCTACAGTAAAGGATCTATTTACTGCAAAGGATCTGTCCACAGCAAAGGATCTATCTACAACAAAGAATCTATCTACAGCAAAGAATCTATGTTCAGCAAAGAATCTATCAACAGCAAAGGATCTATCTACAGCAAAGGATAAATCTACAGCAAAAAATCAATCCACAGCAAAGGATCTATCTACAGTAAAGTAGCTATATACAGCTAAGGATCCATCTACAGGAAAGAATCTATAAGCAGCAAAGGATCTATCTACAGCAAAGGATCCATCTACAGCAAATGATCTATCTACAGCAAAGGATCAATCTACAGGAAAGTATCTATCTACAGCAAAGGATCTATCAACAGCAAAGGATTTATCTACAAAAAAGGATTTATCTACAGCAAAGGATCTATCTACAGCAAAGGATCTATCTACAGCAAATATCCATTTTACTGTATGGGATCTATCTACAGCAAAACTTTTATCTACAGTAAAGGATCTATCTACAGAAAAGGATCTATCTACAGAAAAGGATTTATCTAGAGCGAAGGATCTATCTACAGCAAAGGATCTATCTACGGCAAAGGATTTATATATTTATTTATAGCAAAGGATCTTTGATCTATTTACATCAGTAGATCTATCTACAATAAATGATCTATCTACTACAAAAGATCTATCTACAGCAAAGGATCTATCTACAACAAAGAATCTATCTACAGCAAAGGATCTATCTACAGCAAGGGATCAATCTACAGCGAAGGATTTATCTACAGTAAAGGATCTATTTACTGCAAAGGATCTGTCCACAGCAAAGGATCTATCTACAACAAAGAATCTATCTACAGCAAAGAATCTATGTTCAGCAAAGAATCTATCAACAGCAAAGGATCTATCTACAGCAAAGGATCAATCTACAGCAAAAAATCAATCCACAGCAAAGGATCTATCTACAGTAAAGTAGCTATATACAGCTAAGGATCCATCTACAGGAAAGGATCTATAAGCAGCAAAGGATCTATCTACAGCAAAAGATCTATTTACAGCAAAAGTTCTATATACAGTAAAGGATACATCTACAGTAAAGGATCTATCTACATCATATGATCAATCTACATCAAGGGATCTATCTACAGCAAATAATCTATTTACAGTTAAGGATCTATCTACAGCAAAAGATCTATCTACAATATGGGATATATCTACAGTAAAGGATCTATCTACTACAAAGGATCTATCTACAGCAAACGATCTATCTACAACAAAAAATCTATCTACAGCAAAGAATATATCTACAGTGAAGGCTCTATGTACAGCAAAAGGATCTATCTACAGCAAAGCATCTATCTACAGCAAAGCATCTATCTACAGCAAGGGATCTATCGTCAGTAAAGGATCTATCTACAGCAAAGGATCCATTTACAGCAAATGATCTATCTACAGTCAAGGATCTATCAAGAGCAAAGGATCTATATACAGCAAAAGATCTAGTAACAGCAAAAGCTCCATATTCTGCAAAGGATCTATCTACAGCAAAGGATCTATCTACAGGAAAGTATCTATCTACAGCAAAGGATCTATCCACAGCAAAGGATTTATCTACAGAAAAGGATTTATCTACAGCAAAGGATCTACCTACAGCAAAAGATATATCTACAGCAAAGGATCCATCTACAGCAAATGATCTATTTACAGTCAAGAATCTATCTACGGCAAAGGATTAATATATTTATTTATAGCAAAGGATCTTTGATCTATTTACATCAGTGGATCTATCTACAATAAATGATCTATCTACTACAAAAGATCTATCTACAGCAAAGGATCTATCTACAACAAAGAATCTATCTACAGCAAAAAATCTATCTACAGTAAAGGATCTATCTACAGCAAATGATCTATCTACAGCAAAGGATCTATCTACAGCAAAGGATCTATCTACAGTATAGGATCTATCTACAGCAAAGGATCTATCTACAATAAACGATATATCTACAGCGAAGTATCTATCTACAGCAAAGGATCCATCTACAGCAAAGGATCTATCTACAGTAAAGGATCTATTTACTGCAAAGGATCTATCTATAGCAAAGGATCAATCTACAGCAAATAATAAATCCACAGCAAAGGATCTATCTACAGTAAAGAAGCTATATACAGCAAAGGATCCATCTACAGGAAAGGATCTATAAACAGCAAAGGATCTATCTACAGCAAAAGATCTATTTACAGCAAAAGTTCTAACTACAGCCAAGGATCTATCTACAGGAAAGGATCTATCTACAGGAAAGGATCTATCTACAGCAAAGGATCTATCTACAGTAAAGGATTTATCTACATCATATGATCAATCTACAGCAAGGGATCTATCTACAGCAAAGAATCTATTTACAGTTAAGGATCTATCTTCAGCAAAAGATTTATCTACAATATGGGATATATCTAAAGTAAAGGATCTATCTACTACAATGGATCTATCTACAGCAAAAGATCTATCTACAATATGGGATATATCTAAAGTAAAGGATCTATCTACTACAAAGGATCTATCTACTACAAAGGATCTATCTACAGCAAAAGATCTATCTACAACAAAGAATCTATCTACAGCAAAAAATATATCTACAGTCAAGGATCTATCAAGAGCAAAGAATCTATATACAGCAAAAGATCTAGTAACAGCAAAAGTTCTATATTCTGCAAAGGATCTATCTACAGCAAAGGATCTATCTACAAGAAAGTATCTATCTACAGCAAAGGATCTATCTACAGCAAAAGATCTATTTACAGCAAAAGTTCTAACTACAGCAAAGGATCTATCTACAGGAAAGGATCTATCTACAGGAAAGGATCTATCTACAGCAAAGGATCTATCTACAGTAAAGGATTTATCTGCATCATATGATCAATCTACAGCAAGGGATCTATCTACAGCAAAGAATCTATTTACAGTTAAAGATCTATCTTCAGCAAAAGATGTATCTACAATATGAGATATATCTAAAGTAAAGGATCTATCTACTACAATGGATCTATCTACAGCAAAAGATCTATCTACAATATGGGATATATCTAAAGTAAAGGATCTATCTACTACAAAGGATCTATCTACAGCAAAAGATCTATCTACAACAAAGAATCTATCTACAGCAAAAAATATATCTACAGTCAAGGATCTATCAAGAGCAAAGGATCTAAATACAGCAAAAGATCTAGTAACATCAAAAGTTCTATATTCTGCAAAGGATCTATCTACAGCAAAGGATCTATCTACAGGAAAGTATCTATCTACAGCAAAGGATCTATCTACAGCAAAGGATTTATCTACAGAAAAGGATTTATCTACAGCAAGGGATCTATCGACAGTAAAGGATCTATCTACAGCAAAGGATCCATCTACAGCAAATTATCTATCTACAGTCAAGGATCTATCAAGAGCAAAGGATCTATATACAGCAAAAGATCTAGTAACAGCAAAAGTTCTATATTCTGCAAAGGATCTATCTACAGCAAAGGATCAATCTACAGGAAAGTATCTATCTACAGCAAAGGATCTATCTACAGCAAAGGATTTATCTACGGAAAAGGATTTATCTACATTAAAGGATCTATCTACAGCAAAGGATCTATCTACAGCAAAGATCCATTTTACTGTATGGGATCTATCTACAGCAAAACTTTTATCTACAGTAAAGGATCTATCTACAGAAAAGGATCTATCTACAGAAAAGGATTTATCTAGAGCGAAGGATCTATCTACAGCAAAGGATCTATCTACGGCAAAGGATTTATATATTTATTTATAGCAAAGGATCTTTGATCTATTTACATCAGTAGATCTATCTACAACAAAGAATCTATCTACAGCAAAGGATCTATCTACAGCAAGGGATCTATCTACAGTATAGGATCTATCTACAGCAAAGGATCCATCTACAGCGAAGGATTTATCTACAGTAAAGGATCTGTTTACTGCAAAGGATCTGTCCACAGCAAAGGATCTATCTACAACAAAGAATCTATCTACAGCAAAGAATCTATGTTCAGCAAAGAATCTATCAACAGCAAAGGATCTATCTACAGCAAAGGATCAATCTACAGCAAAAAATCAATCCACAGCAAAGGATCTATCTACAGTAAAGTAGCTATATACAGCTAAGGATCCATCTACAGGAAAGGATCTATAAGCAGCAAAGGATCTATCTACAGCAAAAGATCTATTTACAGCAAAAGTTCTATATACAGTAAAGGATCTATCTACAGTAAAGGATCTATCTACATCATATGATCAATCTACATCAAGGGATCTATCTACAGCAAATAATCTATTTACAGTTAAGGATCTATCTACAGCAAAAGATCTATCTACAATATGGGATATATCTACAGTAAAGGATCTATCTACTACAAAGGATCTATCTACAGCAAACGATCTATCTACAACAAAGAATCTATCTACAGCAAAGAATATATCTACAGTGAAGGCTCTATGTACAGCAAAAGGATCTATCTACAGCAAAGCATCTATCTACAGCAAAGCATCTATCTACAGCAAGGGATCTATCGTCAGTAAAGGATCTATCTACAGCAAAGGATCCATTTACAGCAAATGATCTATCTACAGTCAAGGATCTATCAAGAGCAAAGGATCTATCTACAGTCAAGGATCTATCAAGAGCAAAGGATCTATATACAGCAAAAGATCTAGTAACAGCAAAAGTTCTATATTCTGCAAAGGATCTATCTACAGCAAAGGATCTATCTACAGGAAAGTATCTATCTACAGCAAAGGATCTATCCACAGCAAAGGATTTATCTACAGAAAAGGATTTATCTACAGCGAAGGATCTATCTACAGCAAAGGATCTATCTACAGCAAAGGATCCATCTACAGCAAATGATCTATCTACAGTCAAGGATCTATCAAGAGCAAAGGATCTATCTACAACAAAGGATCTATTTACAGCAAAGGAACTATCTACAGGAAAGGATTTATCTTCAGCGCAGGATCTATCTACGGCAAAGGATTTATTCTTTTATTTATAGCAAAGGATCTTAGATCTATTTACAGCAAGAGATCTATCTACGATAAATGATCTATCTACTACAAAAGATCTATCTACAGCAATGGATCTATCTACAACAAAGGATCTATCTACAGCAATGGATCACTCTACAGCAAAGGATTTTTCTACAGTAAAAGAACTATCTACAGTAAAGGATCCATCTACAGCAAAGGATTTATCTACAGCAAATGATCCATCTACAGCAAAGGATCTATCTACAGCAAAGGATCTATCTACAATATGTGATCTAATTACAGCAAAGGATCTATCTACAGCGAAGGATGTATCTACAGCAAATGATCAATCTATAGCAAAGGATATATCTGCAGTAAAGGAACTCTATACAGCCAAAGGATCCATTTACAGCAAAGGATCTATCTACAACAAAGAATCTATCTACAGCAAAGGAACTATTTATAGCGGAGAATCTTTCTACAGCAAAGGATCTACTACAGCAAAGGATCTATCTTCAGCAAAGGATCTATCTACATTAAAGAATCTATCTACAGCAAAGGACCTATCTACAGTGAGGGATCTATTTACAGCAAAGGATCTATCTACAGCATAGGATCTATCTACAGCAAAGGATCTATCTACAGTAATGGATCTTTTTGCAGCGAAGGATCAATCTACAGCAAAGGATCTATTTACAGCGAAGGATCAATCTACAGCAAAGGATCTATCTACAGCAAAGGATCTATCTACAGCGAAGGATCTATCTACAGTCAAGGATTTATCTTCAGCAAAGCTTTTTTCTACAGTAAAGGATCTATCTACAGAAAAGGTTCTATCTACAGAAAAGGATTTATCTACAGCGAAGGATCTATCTACAGCAAAGGATCTATCTACAGCAAAGGATCTATCTACGGCAAAGGATTAATATATTTATTTATAGCAAAGGATCTTTGATCTATTTACATCAGTGGATCTATCTACAATAAATGATCTATTTACTACAAAAGATCTATCTACAGCAAAGGATCTATCTACAACAAAGAATCTATCTACAGCAAAAAATCTATCTACAGCAAAGGATCTATCTACAGCAAAGGATCCATCTACGGCAAAGGATTAATATATTTATTTATAGCAAAGGATCTTTGATCTATTTACATCAGTGGATCTATCTACAATAAATGATCTATCTACTACAAAAGATCTATCTACAGCAAAGGATCTATCTACAACAAAGAATCTATCTACAGCAAAAAATCTATCTACAGTAAAGGATCTATCTACAGCAAATGATCTATCTACAGCAAAGGATCTATCTACAGAAAAGGATCTATCTACAGTATAGGATCTATCTACAGCAAAGGATCTATCTACAATAAACGATATATCTACAGCGAAGTATCTATCTACAGCAAAGGATCCATCTACAGCAAAGGATCTATCTACAGTAAAGGATCTATTTACTGCAAAGGATCTGTCCACAGCAAAGGATCTATCTACAACAAAGAATCTATCTACAGCAAAGAATCTATGTTCAGCAAAGAATCTATCAACAGCAAAGGATCTATCTATAGCAAAGGATCAATCTACAGCAAATAATCAATCCACAGCAAAAGATCTATGTACAGTAAAGTAGCTATATACAGCAAAAGATCCATCTACAGGGAAGGATCTATAAACAGCAAAGGATCTATCTACAGCAAAAGATCTATTTACAGCAAAAGTTCTAACTACAGCAAAGGATCTATCTACAGGAAAGGATCTATCTACAGGAAAGGATCTATCTACAGCAAAGGATCTATCTACAGTAAAAGATCTATCTACATCATATGATCAATCTACAGCAAGGGATCTATCTACAGCAAAGAATCTATTTACAGTTAAAGATCTATCTTCAGCAAAAGATTTATCTACAATATGGGATATATCTAAAGAAAAGGATCTATCTACTACAAAGGATCTATCTACAGCAAAAGATCTATCTACAATATGGGATAAATCTAAAGTAAAGGATCTATCTACTACAAAGGATCTATCTACAGCAAAAGATCTATCTGCAACAAAGAATCTATCTACAGCAAAAAATATATCTACAGTCAAGGATCTATCAAGAGCAAAGGATCTATATACAGCAAAAGATCTAGTAACAGCAAAAGTTCTATATTCTGCAAAGGATCTATCTACAGCAAAGGATCTATCTACAAGAAAGTATCTATCTACAGCAAAGGATCTATCTACATCAAAGGATTTATCTACAGAAAAGGATTTATCTACAGCAAGGGATCTATCGACAGTAAAGGATCTATCTACAGCAAAGGATCCATCTACAGCAAATGATCTATCTACAGTCAAGGATCTATCAAGAGCAAAGGATCTATATACAGCAAAAGATCTAGTAACAGCAAAAGTTCTATATTCTGCAAAGGATCAATCTACAGCAAAGGATCTATCTACAGGAAAGTATCTATCTACAGCAAAGGATCTATCTACAGCAAAGGATTTATCTACAGAAAAGGATTTATCTACAGCAAAGGATCTATCTACAGCAAAGGATCTATCTACAGCAAAGATCCATTTTACTGTATGGGATCTATCTACAGCAAAACCTTTATCTACAGTAAAGGATCTATCTACAGAAAAGGATCTATCTACAGAAAAGGATTTATCTAGAGCGAAGGATCTATCTACAGCAAAGGATCTATCTACGGCAAAGGATTTATATATCTATTTATAGCAAAGGATCTTTGATCTATTTACATCAGTAGATCTATCTACAATAAATGATCTATCTACTACAAAAGATCTATCTACAGCAAAGGATCTATCTACAACAAAGAATCTATCTACAGCAAAGGATCTATCTACAGCAAGGGATCTATCTACAGTATAGGATCTATCTACAGCAAAGGATCCATCTACAGCGAAGGATCTATCTACAGTAAAGGATCTATTTACTGCAAAGGATCTGTCCACAGCAAAGGATCTATCTACAACAAAGAATCTATCTACAGCAAAGAATCTATGTTCAGCAAAGAATCTATCAACAGCAAAGGGTCTATCTACAGCAAAGGATCAATCTACAGCAAAAAATCAATCCACAGCAAAGTATCTATCTACAGTAAAGTAGCTATATACAGCTAAGGATCCATCTACAGGAAAGGATCTATAAGCAGCAAAGGATCTATCTACGGCAAAATATCTATTTACAGCAAAAGTTCTATATACAGTAAAGGATCTATCTACAGTAAAGGATCAATCTACATCATATGATCAATCTACATCAAGGGATCTATCTACAGCAAATAATCTATTTACAGTTAAGGATCTATCTACAGCAAAAGATCTATCTACAATATGGGATATATCTACAGTAAAGGATCTATCTACTACAAAGAATCTATCTACAGCAAACGATCTATCTACAACAAAGAATCTATCTACAGCAAAAAATATATCTACAGTGAAGGCTCTATGTACAGCAAAAGGATCTATCTACAGTAAAGCATCTATCTACAGCAAAGCATCTATCTACAGCAAGGGATCTATCGTCAGTAAAGGATCTATCTACAGCAAAGGATCCATTTACAGCAAATGATCTATCTACAGTCAAGGATCTATCAAGAGCAAAGGATCTATATACAGCAAAAGATCTAGTAACAGCAAAAGTTCTATATTCTGCATAGGATCTATCTACAGCAAAGGATCTATCTACAGGAAAGTATCTATCTACAGCAAAGGATCTATCCACAGCAAAGGATTTATCTACAGAAAAGGATTTATCTACAGCAAAGGATCTATCTACAGCAAAAGATCTATCTACAGCAAAGGATCTATTTACTGTATGGGATCTATCTACAGCAAAGCTTTTATCTACAGTAAAGGATCTATCTACAGAAAAGGATCTATCTTCAGCAAAGATTTTATCTACAGTAAAGGATCTATCTACAGAAAAGGATCTACCTACAGAAAAGGATTTATTTACAGCGAAGGATCTATCTACAGCAAAGGATCTATCTACAGCAAAGGATCTATCTACGGCAAAGGATTTATAAATTTATTTATAGCAAAGGATCTTAGATCTCTTTACATCAAAGGATATATCTACAATAAATGATCTATCTACTACAAAAGATCTATCTACAGCAAAGGATCTATCTACAACAAAGAATCTATTTACAGCAAAGAATCTATCTACAGTAAAGGATCTATCTACAGCAAACGATCTATTTACAGCAAAGGATTTATCTACAGCAAAAGATCTATCTACAGCAAGAGATCTATCTACAGTAAAGGATCTATCTACAATAAATGATCTATCTACTACAAAAGATCTATCTACAGCAAAGGATCTATCTACAACAAAGAATCTATTTACAGCAAAGAATCTATCTACAGTAAAGGATCTATCTACAGCAAACGATCTATTTACAGCAAAGGATTTATCTACAGCAAAAGATCTATCTACAGCAAGAGATCTATCTACAGTAAAGGATCTATCTACAGCAAAGGATCTATCTACAATAAACGATATATCTACAGCGAAGAATCTATCAACAGCAAAGGATCCATCTACAGCAAAAGATCTATCTACAGTAAAGGATCTATTCACTGCAAAGGATCTGTCCACTTCAAAGGATCTATCTACAACAAAGAATCTATCTACAGCGAAGAATCTATGTTCAGCAAAGAATCTATCCACAGCAAAGGATCTGTCTACAGCATAGCATCTATCTACAGAAAAGGATCTATCTACAGTAAGGGATCTTTTTGCAGCGAAGGATCAATCTACAGCAAAAGGATCTATCTACAGCGAAGGATCTATCTACAGCAAAGGATCTATCTACAACAAAGGATCTATCTACAGCAAAGGATCTATCTACAGTCAAGGATTTATCTACTGCAAAGGATCTATCTACAGCAAAGGATCAATCTTCAGTTAAGGATCTATCTTAAGCAAAGGATCAATCTACAGCAAAGGATCTTTCTAAAGCCAATGATCTATCTACAACAAAGGATCTATTTACAGCAGAGGAACTTCATACAGCAAAGGATCTATCTACAGCAAAGGATCTATCTACAGCAAAGAATCTATCTACACCAAAGGATATTTCTACAGTGCAGGATCTGTCAACAGCAAAGGATTTATCTACAGCAAATGATCTTTTTACAGTGAAGATCTTTCTACAATAGAGGATCTTTCTACATTAAAGGATCTGTCAACAGCAAAGGATCCATCTACAGCAAATGATCTTTTTACAGTGAAGATCTTTCTACAATAGAGGATCTTTCTACATTAAAGGATCTATCTACACCAAAGGATCTTTCTACAGCGAAAGATCTGTCAACAGCAAAGTATCTTTCTACTGCAAAGGATCTATTTACAGCAGAAGATCTTTCTACAGCAGAGGATCTTTCTACAGCAATGGATCTCTCAACAGCAAAGGATCTATTCACTTTATGGTATCTATCTACAGCAAAGGTTTTATCTACAGTAATGGATCTATCTACAGAAAAGGATTTATCTACAGCGAAGGATGTATCCACAGCAAAGGATCTATCTACAGCAAAGGATCTATCTACGGCAAAGGATTTATTCTTTTATTTATAGCAAAGGATCTTAGATCTATTTACAGCAAAGGATCTTAGATCTATTTACAGCAAAAGATCTATCTACGATAAATGATCTATTTACTACAAAAGATCTATCTACAGCAATGGATCTATCTACAACAAAGGATCTATCTACAGCAATGGATCAATCTACAGCAAAGGATTTTTCTACAGTAAAAGAACTATTTACAGTAAAGGATCCATCTACAGCAAAGGATTTATCTACAGCAAATGATCCATCTACAGCAAAGGATCTATCTTCAGCAAAGGATCTTTCTACAGAATAGGATCTATCTACAGCAAAGGATATATCTACAATATGTGATCTATTCACAGCAAAAGATCTATCTACAGCGAAGGATGTATTTACAGCAAATGATCCATCTATAGCAAAGGATATATCTGCAGTGAAGGAACTCTATACAGCCAAAGGATCCATTTACAGCAAAGGATCTATCTACAACAAAGGATCTATTTACAGCAAAAGATCTTTCTACAACAGAGAATCTTTCTACATTGAAGGATCTATCTACAGCAAATGATCTAACTACAGCAAAGTGATCTATCTACAGTAAGGGATCTATCTACAGCAAAGAATCTATCCACACCAAAGGATCTTTATACAGCGAAAGATCTGTCAACAGCAAAGGATCTTTCTACTGCAAAGGATCTATTTACATCAGAAGATCTTTCTACAGCAGAATATCTTTCTACAGCAAAGGATCTCTATAAAGCAAAGGATCTATTTACAGTATGGGATCTATCTACAGCAAAGCATTTATCTACAGTAAAGGATCTATCTACAGAAATGGATCTATCTACAGAAGAGGATTTATTTACAGCGAAGGATCTATCTACAGCAAAGGATCTATCTACAGCAAAGGATCTATCTACGGCAAAGGATTTATATATTTATTTATAGCAAAGGATCTTAGATCTATTTACATCAGTGGATCTATCTACAATAAATGATCTATCTACTACAAAAGATCTATCTACAGCAAAAGATCTATCCACAACAAAGAATCTATCTACAGCAAAAAATCTATCTACAGTAAAGGATCTATCTACAGCAAAGGATCTATCTACAGCAAAGCATCTATCTACAGCAAAGGATCTATCAACAGCAAGAGATCTATCTACAGTATAGGGTCTATCTACAGCAAAGGATCTATCTACAATAAACGATATATCTACAGCAAAGGATCTATCTACAGCAAAGGATCCATCTACAGCAAAGGATCTATCTACAGTAAAGGATCTATTTACTGCAAAGGATCTGTCCACAGCAAAGAATCTATCTACAGTAAAGTAGCTATATACACAAAAGGATCCATTTACAGGAAAGGATCTATAAACACAAAAGGATCTATCTACAGCAAAAGAACTATTTACAGCAAAAGTTCTATCTACAGCAAAGGATCTATCTACAGGAAAGGATCTATCTACAGCAAAGGATCTATCTACAATAAGGGATATATCTACAGTAAAGGATCTATCTACTACAAAGGATCTATCTACAGCAAACGATCTATCTACAACAAAGAATCTATCTACAGCAAAAATATATCTACAGTAAAGGCTCTATCCACAGCAAAGGATCCATCTACAGCAAAGCATCTATCTACATCAAAGGATCTATCTACAGCAAGGGATCTATCGACAGTAAAGGATCTATCTACATCAATGGATCCATCTACAGCAAATGATCTATCTACAGCCAAGGATCTATCAAGAGCAAAGGATCTATATACAGCAAAAGATATAGTAACAGCAAAAGTTCTATATTCTGCAAAGGATCTATCTACAGCAAAGGATCTATCTACAGGAAAGTATCTATCTACAGCAAAGGATCTATCTACAGCAAAGGATTTATCTACAGCAAAGGATCCATCTACAGCAAAGGATCTATCTTCAGCAAAGGATCTTTCTACAGAATAGGAACTATCTACAGCAAAGGATCTATCTACAGCAAATGATCAATCTATAGCAAAGAATATATCTATAGTAAAGGAACTCTATACAGCCAAAGGATCCATTTACAGCAAAGGATCTACATACAACAAAGGATCTATCTACAGCAAAGGATCAATTTATAGCGTAGAATCTTTCTACAGCAAAGGATCTACTACAGCAAAGGATCTATCTTCAGCAAAGGATCTATCTACAGCAAAGGATCTATCTAAAGCAAAGGACCTATCTACAGTAAAGGATCTATTTACAGTGCAGGATCTGCCAACAGCAAAAGATCTATCTACCACAAATGATCTATTTACAGCAAAAGATCTTTCTACAACAGAGAATCTTTCTACATTGAAGGATCTATCTACATTGAAGGATCTATCTACAGCAAATGATCTAACTACAGCAAAGTGATCTATCTACATTAAGGGATCTATCTACAGCAAAGAATCTATCCACACCAAAGGATCTTTATACAGCGAAAGATCTGTCAACAGCAAAGGATCTTTCTACTGCAAAGGATCTATTTACAGCAGAAGATCTTTCTACAGCAGAATATTTTTCTACAGCAAAGGATCTCTATAAAGCAAAGGATCTATTTACAGTATGGGATCTATCTACAGCAAAACTTTCATCTACAGTAAAGGATCTATCTACAGAAATGGATCTATCTACATAAGAGGATTTATTTACAGCGAAGGATTTATCTACAGCAAAGGATCTATCTACAGCAAAGGATCTATCTACGGCAAAGGATTTATATATTTATTTATAGCAAAGGATCTTAGATCTATTTACATCAGTGGATCTATCTTCAATAAATGATCTATCTACTACAAAAGATCTATCTACAGCAAAGGATCTATCTACAACAAAGAATCTATCTACAGCAAAAAATCTATCTACAGTAAAGGATCTATCTACAGCAAAGGATCTATCTACAGCAAAGGATCTATCTACAGCAAAGGATCTATCAACAGCAAGGGATCTATCTACAGTATAGGATCTATCTACAGCAAAGGATCTATCTACAATAAACGATATATCTGCAGCGAAGGATCTATCTACAGCAAAAGATCCATCTACAGCAAAGGATCTATCTACAGTAAAGGATCTATTTACTGCAAAGGATCTGTCCACAACAAAAGATCTATTTACAGCAAAAGTTCTATCTACAGTAAAGGATCTATCTACAGGAAAGGATCTATCTGCAGGAAAGGATCTATCTACAGCAAAAGATCTATCTACAATAAGGGATATATCTACAGTTAAGGATCTACCTACTACAAAGGATCTATCTACAGCAAACGATCTATCTACAACATAGAATCTATCTACAGCAAAAAATATACTACAGTAAAGGCTCTATCCACAGCAAAGGATCTATCTACAACAAAGCATCTATCTACATCAAAGGATCTATCTACAGCAAGGGATCTATCGACAGTAAAGGATCTATCTACATCAAAGGATCCATCTTCAGCAAATGATCTATCTACAGTCAAGGATCTATCAAGAGCAAAGGATCTATATACAGCAAAAGATATAGTAACAGCAAAAGTTCTATATTCTGCAAAGGTTCTATCTACAGCAAAGGATCTATCTACAGGAAAGTATCTATCTACAGCAAAGGATCTATCTACAGCAAAGGATTTATCTACAGCAAAGGATCTATCTACAATAAACGATATATCTACAGCGAATGATCTATCTACAGCAAAGGATCCATCTACAGCAAGGGATCTATCGACAGTAAAGGATCTATCTACATCAAAGGATCCATCTACAGCAAATGATCTATCTACAGTCAAGGATCTATCAAGAGCAAAGGATCTATATACAGCAAAAGATATAGTAACAGCAAAAGTTCTATATTCTGCAAAGGTTCTATCTACAGCAAAGGATCTATCTACAGCAAAGGATCTATCTACAGCAAAGGATTTATCTACAGCAAAGGATCCATCTACAGCAAAGGATCTATCTTCAGCAAAGGATCTTTCTACAGAATAGGAACTATCTACAGCAAAGGATCTATCTACAGCAAATGATCAATCTATAGCAAAGATTATATCTACAGTAAAGGAACTCTATACAGCCTAAGGATCCATTTACAGCAAAGGATCTACCTACAACAAAATATCTATCTACAGCAAAGGATCTATCTACAGCAAAGGATCTATTTATAGCGTAGAATCTTTCTACAGCAAAGGACCTACTACAGCAAAGGATCTATCTTCAGCAAAGGATCTATCTACAACAAAGGATCTATCTACAGCAAAGGACCTATCTACAGTAAAGGATCTATTTACAGCGAAGGATCAATCTATAGCAAAGGATCTATCTACAGCAAAGGATCTATCTACAGCATAGGATCGATCTACAGCAAAGGATTTATCTACAGTAAGGGATCTATCTACAGCAAAGGATCTATCAACAGCAAAGGATCTATCTAAAGCCAATGATCGATCTACAGCAAAGGATCTATCTACAGTTAAGGATCTATCTACAGCAAAGGATCTATCTACAGCAAAGGATCTATTTACAGCAGAGGAACTTTCTACAGCGAAGGATCTATCTACAGCATAGGATCTATTCACAGCAAAGAATCTATCTACACCGAAGGATCTTTCTACAGAGCAGGATCTGTCAATAGCAAAGGATCTATCTCCAGCAAATGATCTATTTACAGCAAAAAATCTTTCTACAACAGAGGATCTTTCTACATTAAAGGACTTATCTACAGCAAATGATCTATCTACAGCAGAGTGATCTATCTACAGAAAGGGATCTATCTACACCAAAGAATCTATCTACACCAAAGGATCTTTCTACAGCGAAAGATCTGTCAACAGCAAAGGATCTTTCTACTGCAAAGAATCTTTTTACAGCAGAAGATCTTTCTACAGCAAAGTATCTCTCTACAGCGAAGGATCTATTTACAGTATGGGATCTATCAACAGCAAAGGTTTTATCAACAGTAATGGATCTATCAACAGAAAAGGATCTATCTACAGAAAAGGATTTATCTACAGCGAAGGATCTATCTAAAGCCAATGATCTATCTACAACAAAGGATCTATCTACGGCAAAGTATTTATATATTTATTTATAGCAAAGGATCTTAGATCTATTTACATCAGTGGAACTATCTACAATAAATGATCTATCTACTACAAAAGATCTATCTACAGCAAAGGATCTATCTACAGCAAAGGATCTATCTACAGCAAAGGATCTATCAACAGCAAGGGATCTATCTACAGTATAGGATCTATCTACAGCAAAGGATCTATCTACAATAAACGATATATCTACAGCGAAGGATCTATCTACAGCAAATGATCCATCTACAGCAAAGGATCTATCTACAGTAAAGGATCTATTTACTGCAAAGGATCTGTCCACAGCAAAGGATCTATCTACAGTAAAGTAGCTATATACAGCAAAGGATCCATCTACAGGAAAGGATCTATAAACAGCAAAGGATCTATCTACAACAAAAGATCTATTTACAGCAAAAGTTCTATCTACAGCAAAGGATCTATATACAGGAAAGGATCTATCTGCAGGAAAGGATCTATCTACAGCAAAGGATCTATCTTCAATGAGGGATATATCTACAGTAAAGGATCTATCTACTACAAAGGATCTATCCACAGCAAACGATCTATCTACAACAAAGAATCTATCTACAGCAAAAAATATACTACAGTAAAGGCTCTATCCACAGCAAAGGATCTATCTACAGCAAAGCATCTATCTACATCAAAGTATCTATCTACAGCAAGGGATCTATCGACAGTAAAGGATCTATCAAGAGCAAAGGATCTATATACAGCAAAAGATATAGTAACAGCAAAAGTTCTATATTCTGCAAAGGATCTATCTACAGCAAAGGATCTATCTACAGGAAAGTATCTATCTACAGCAAAGGATCTATCTACAGCAAAGGATTTATCTACAGCAAAGGATCCATCTACAGCAAAGGATCTATCTTCAGCAAAGGATCTTTCTACAGAATAGGAACTATCTACAGCAAAGGATCTATCAACAGCAAATGATCAATCTATAGCAAAGAATATATCTACAGTAAAGGAACTCTATACAGCCAAAGGATTCATTTACAGCAAAGGATCTACCTACAACAAAGGATCTATCTACAGCAAAGGATCTATTTATAGCGTAGAATCTTTCTACAGCAAAGGATCTACTACAGCAAAGGATCTATCTTCAGCAAAGGATCTATCTACAGCAAAGGATCTATCTACAGCAAAGGACATATCTACAGTAAAGGATCTATTTACAGCGAAGGATCAATCTATAGCAAAGGATCTATCTACAGCAAAGGATCTATCTACAGCATAGGATCGATCTACAGCAAAGGATTTATCTACAGTTAGGGATCTATCTACAGCAAAGGATCTATCTACAGCAAAGGATCTATCTAAAGCCAATGATCGATCTACAGCAAAGGATCTATATACAGTTAAGGATCTATCTACAGCAAAGGATCTATCTACAGCAAAGGATCTATCTAAAGCCAATGATCTATCTACAACAAAGGATCTATTTACAGCAGAGGAACTTTATACAGCAAAGGATCTATCTACAGCAAAGGATCTATTCACAGCAAAGAATCTATCTACACCGAAGGATCTTTCTACAGTGCAGGATCTGTCTACAGCAAAGGATCTATCTCCAGCAAATGATCTATCTACAGGAAAGGATCTATCTGCAGGAAAGGATCTATCTACAGCAAAGGATCTATCTACAATGAGGGATATATCTACAGTTAAGGATCTATCCACTACAAAGGATCTATCTACAGCAAACGATCTATCTACAACAAAGAATCTATCTACAGCAAAAAATATACTACAGTAAAGGCTCTATCCTCAGCAAAGGATCTATCTACAGCAAAGCATCTATCTACATCAAAGGATCTATCTACAGCAAGGGATCTATCGACAGTAAAGGATCTATCTACATCAAAGGATCCATCTACAGCAAATGATCTATCTACAGTCAAGGATCTATCAAGAGCAAAGGATCTATATACAGCAAAAGATATAGTAACAGCAAAAGTTCTATATTCTGCAAAGGATCTATCTACAGCAAAGGATCTATCTACAGCAAAGGATCTATCTACAGCAAAGGATCTATTTACAGCGAAGGATCAATCTATAGCAAAGGATCTATCTACAGCAAAGGATCTTTCTACAGCGAAGGATCTAATACAGCAAAGGATCTATCTGCAACAAATGATCTATCTACAGCAAAGGATCTATTTATAGCGGAGAATCTTTCTACAGCAAAGGATCTAATACAGCAAAGGATCTATCTACAGCAAAGGATCCATCTACAGCAAAGGATCTATCTACAGTAAAGGATCTATTTACTGCAAAGGATCTGTCCACAGTAAAGGATCTATCTACAGTAAAGTAGCTTTATACAGCAAAGGATCCATCTACAGGAAAGGATCTATAAACAGCAAAGGATCTATCTACAACAAAAGATCTATTTACAGCAAAAGTTCTATCTACAGCAAAGGATCTATCTACAGGAAAGGATCTATCTGCAGGAAAGGATCTATCTACAGCAAAGGATCTATCTACAATAAAGGATATATCTACAGTTAAGGATCTATCTACTACAAAGGATCTATCTACAGCAAACGATCTATCTACAACAAAGAATCTATCTACAGCAAAAAATATACTACAGTAAAGGCTCTATCCACAGCATAGGATCTATCTACAGCAAAGAATCTATCTACATCAAAGGATCTATCTACAGCAAGGGATCTATCGACAGTAAAGGATCTATCTACATCAAAGGATCCATCTACAGCAAATGATCTATCTACAGTCAAGGATCTATCAAGAGCAAAGGATCTATATACAGCAAAAGATATAGTAACAGCAAAAGTTCTATATTCTGCAAAGGATCTATCTACAGCAAAGGATCTATCTACAGCAAAGGATCTATCTACAGCAAAGGATCTATTTACAGCGAAGGATCAATCTATAGCAAAGGATCTATCTACAGCAAAGGATCTTTCTACAGCAAAGGATCTAATACAGCAAAGGATCTATCTACAACAAATGATCTATCTACAGCAAAGGATCTATTTATAGCGGAGAATCTTTCTACAGCAAAGGATCTAATACAGCAAAGGATCTATCTACAGCAAAGGATCCATCTACAGCAAAGGATCTATCTACAGTAAAGGATCTATTTACTGCAAAGGATCTGTCCACAGTAAAGGATCTATCTACAGTAAAGTAGCTTTATACAGCAAAGGATCCATCTACAGGAAAGGATCTATAAACAGCAAAGGATCTATCTACAACAAAAGATCTATTTACAGCAAAAGTTCTATCTACAGCAAAGGATCTATCTACAGGAAAGGATCTATCTGCAGGAAAGGATCTATCTACAGCAAAGGATCTATCTACAATAAGGGATATATCTACAGTTAAGGATCTATCAACTACAAAGGATCTATATACAGCAAACGATCTATCTACAACAAAGAATCTATCTACAGCAAAAAATATACTACAGTAAAGGCTCTATCCACAGCAAAGGATCTATCTACAGCAAAGCATCTATCTACATCAAAGGATCTATCTACAGCAAGGGATCTATCGACAGTAAAGGATCTATCTACATCGAATGATCCATCTACAGCAAATGATCTATCTACAGTCAAGGATCTATCAAGAGCAAAGGATCTATATACAGCAAAAGATATAGTAACAGCAAAAGTTCTATATTCTGCAAAGGATCTATCTACAGCAAAGGATCTATCTACAGCAAAGGATCTATCTACAGCAAAGGATTTATCTACAGCAAAGGATCCATCTACAGCAAAGGATCTATCTTCAGCAAAGGATCTTTCTACAGAATAGGAACTATCTACAGCAAAGGATCTATCTACAGCAAATGATCAATCTATAGCAAAGAATATATCTACAGTAAAGGAACTCTATACAGCCAAAGGATCCATTTACAGCAAAGGATCTACCTACAACAAAGGATCTATCTACAGCAAAGGATCTATTTATAGCGTAGAATCTTTTTACTGCAAAGGATCTACTACAGCAAAGGAACTATCTTCAGCAAAGGATCTATCTACAGCAAAGGATCTATCTACAGCAAAGGACCTATCTACAGTAAAATATCTATTTACAGCGAAGGATCAATCTATAGCAAAGGATCCATCTACAGTAAAGGATCTATTTACAGCGAAGGATCAATCTATAGCAAAGGATCTATCTACAGCAAAGGATCTTTCTACAGCAAAGGATCTAATACAGTAAAGGATCTATCTACAACAAATGATCTATCTACAGCAAAGGATCTATTTATAGCGGAGAATCTTTCTACAGCAAAGGATCTAATACAGCAAAGGATCTATCTACAGCAAAGGATCCATCTACAGCAAAGGATCTATCTACAGTAAAGGATCTATTTACTGCAAAGGATCTGTCCACAGTAAAGGATCTATCTACAGTAAAGTAGCTTTATACAGCAAAGGATCCATCTACAGGAAAGGATCTATAAACAGCAAAGGATCTATCTACAACAAAAGATCTATTTACAGTAAAAGTTCTATCTACAGCAAAGGATCTATCTACAGGAAAGGATCTATCTGCAGGAAAGGATCTATCTACAGCAAAGGATCTATCTACAATAAGGGATATATCTACAGTTAAGGATCTATCTACTACAAAGGATCTATCTACAGCAAACGATCTATCTACAACAAAGAATCTATCTACAGCAAAAAATATACTACAGTAAAGGCTCTATCCACAGCAAAGGATCTATCTACAGCAAAGCATCTATCTACATCAAAGGATCTATCTACAGCAAGGGATCTATCGACAGTAAAGGATCTATCTACATCAAATGATCCATCTACAGCAAATGATCTATCTACAGTCAAGGATCTATCAAGAGCAAAGGATCTATATACAGCAAAAGATATAGTAACAGCAAAAGTTCTATATTCTGCAAAGGATCTATCTACAGCAAAGGATCTATCTACAGCAAAGGATCTATCTACAGCAAAGGATTTATCTACAGCAAAGGATCCATCTACAGCAAAGGATCTATCTTCAGCAAAGGATCTTTCTACAGAATAGGAACTATCTACAGCAAAGGATCTATCTACAGCAAATGATCAATCTATAGCAAAGAATATATCTACAGTAAAGGAACTCTATACAGCCAAAGGATCCATTTACAGCAAAGGATCTACCTACAACAAAGGATCTATCTACAGCAAAGGATCTATTTATAGCGTAGAATCTTTTTACTGCAAAGGATCTACTACAGCAAAGGATCTATCTTCAGTAAAGGATCTATCTACAGCAAAGGATCTATCTACAGCAAAGGACCTATCTACAGTAAAATATCTATTTACAGCGAAGGATCAATCTATAGCAAAGGATCTATCTACAGCAAAGGATCTATCTACAGCATAGGATCGATCTACAGCAAAGGATTTATCTACAGTAAGGGATCTATCTACAGCAAAGGATCTATCTACAGCAAAGGATCTATATAAAGCCAATGATCGATCTACAGCAAAGGATCTATCTACAGTAAGGGATCTATCTACAGCAAAGGATCTATCTACAGCAAAGGATCTATATAAAGCCAATGATCGATCTACAGCAAAGGATCTATCTACAGTTAAGGATCTATCTACAGCAAAGGATCTATCTACAGCAAAGGATCTATCTAAAGCCAATGATCTATCTACAACAAAGGATCTATTTACAGCAGAGGAACTTTATACAGCAAGGGATCTATCTACAGCAAAGAATCTATTCACAGCAAAGAATCTATCTACACCGAAGGATCTTTCTACAGTGCAGGATCTGTCAATAGCAAAGGATCTATCTCCAGCAAATGATCTATTTACAGCAAAAGATCTTTCTACAACAGAGGATCTTTCTACATTAAAGGACTTATCTCCAGCAAATGATCTATTTACAGCAAAAGATCTTTCTACAACAGAGGATCTTTCTACATAAAAGGACTTATCTACAGCAAATGATCTATCTACAGCAGAGTGATCTATCTACAGAAAGGGATCTATCTACTGCAAAGAATCTATCTACACCAAAGGATCTTTCTACAGCGAAAGATCTGTCAACAGCAAAGGATCTTTCTACTGCAAAGAATCTATTTACAGCAGAAGATCTTTCTACAGCAGAGGATCTTTCTACAGCAAAGTATCTCTCTACAGCGAAGGATCTATTTACAGTATGGGATCTATCAACAGCAAAGGTTTTATCAACAGTAATGGATCTATCAAGAGAAAAGGATCTATCTACAGAAAAGGATTTATCTACAGCGAAGGATCTATCTAAAGCCAATGATCTATCTACAGCAAAGGATCTATCTACAGCAAAGGATCTATCTACAGCCAATGATCTATCTACAACAAAGGATCTATTTACAGCAGAGGAACTTTATACAGCAAAGGATCTATTCACAGCAAAGAATCTATCTACACCGAAGGATCATTCTACAGTGCAGGATCTGTCAACAGCAAAGGATCTATCTCCAGCAAATGATCTATCTACAGGAAAGGATCTATCTGCAGGAAAGGATCTATCTACAGCAAAGGATCTATCTACAATAAGGGATATATCTACAGTTAAGGATCTATCCACTACAAAGGATCTATCTACAGCAAACGATCTATCTACAACAAAGAATCTATCTACAGCAAAAATATACTACAAAAAAGGCTCTATCCACAGCAAAGGATCTATCTACAGCAAAGCATCTATCTACATCAAAGGATCTATCTACAGCAAGGGATCTATCGACAGTAAAGGATCTATCTACATCAATGGATCCATCTACAGCAAATGATCTATCTACAGTCAAGGATCTATCAAGAGCAAAGGATCTATATACAGCAAAAGATATAGTAACAGCAAAAGTTCTATATTCTGCAAAGGATCTATCTACAGCAAAGGATCTATCTACAGCAAAGGATCTATCTACAGCAAAGGATTTATCTACAGCAAAGGATCCATCTACAGTAAAGGATCTATTTACAGCGAAGGATCAATCTATAGCAAAGGATCTATCTACAGCAAAAGATCTTTCTACAGCAAAGGATCTAATACAGCAAAGGATCTATCTACAACAAATGATCTATCTACAGCAAAGAATCTATTTATAGCGGAGAATCTTTCTACGGCAAAGGATCTAATACAGCAAAGGATCTATCTACAGCAAAGGATCCATCTACATCAAAGGATCTATCTACAGTAAAGGATCTATTTACTGCAAAGGATCTGTCCACAGCAAAGGATCTATCTACAGTAAAGTAGCTTTATACAGCAAAGGATCCATCTACAGGAAAGGATCTATAAACAGCAAAGGATCTATCTACAACAAAAGATCTATTTACAGCAAAAGTTCTATCTACAGCAAAGGATCTATCTACAGGAAAGGATCTATCTGCAGGAAAGGATCTATCTACAGCAAACGATCTATCTACAACAAAGAATCTATCTACAGCAAAAAATATACTACAGTAAAGGCTCTATCCACAGCAAAGGATCTATCTACAGCAAAGCATCTATCTACATCAAAGGATCTATCTACAGCAAGGGATCTACCGACAGTAAAGGATCTATCTACATCAAATGATCCATCTACAGCAAATGATCTATCTACAGTCAAGGATCTATCAAGAGCAAAGGATCTATATACAGCAAAAGATATAGTAACAGCAAAAGTTCTATATTCTGCAAAGGATCTATCTACAGCAAAGGATCTATCTACAGCAAAGGATCTATCTACAGCAAAGGATTTATCTACAGCAAAGGATCCATCTACAGCAAAGGATCTATCTTCAGCAAAGGATCTTTCTACAGAATAGGAACTATCTACAGCAAAGGATCTATCTACAGCAAATGATCAATCTATAGCAAAGAATATATCTACAGTAAAGGAACTCTATACAGCCAAAGGATCCATTTACATCAAAGGATCTACCTACAACAAAGGATCTATCTACAGCAAAGGATCTATTTATAGCGTAGAATCTTTTTACAGCAAAGGATCTACTACAGCAAAGGATCTATTTTCAGCAAAGGATCTATCTACAGCAAAGGATCTATCTACAGCAAAGGACCTATCTACAGTAAAATATCTATTTACAGCGAAGGATCAATCCATAGCAAAGGATCTATCTACAGCAAAGGATCTATCTACAGCATAGGATCGATCTACAGCAAATGATTTATCTACAGTAAGGGATCTATCTACAGCAAAGGATCTATCTACAGCAAAGGATCTATCTAAAGCCAATGATCGATCTACAGCAAAGGATCTATCTACAGTTAAGGATCTATCTACAGCAAAGGATCTATCTACAGCAAAGGATCTATCTAAAGCCAATGATCTATCTACAACAAAGGATCTATTTACAGCAGAGGAACTTTATACAGCAAGGGATAATCTACAGCAAAGAATTTATTTACAGCAAAGAATCTATCTACACCGAAGGATCTTTCTACTGTGCAGGATCTGTCAATAGCAAAGGATCTATCTCCAGCAAATGATCTATTTACAGCAAAAGATCTTTCTACAACAGAGGTTCTTTCTACATTAAAGGACTTATCTCCAACAAATGATCTATCTACAGCAGAGTGATCTATCTACAGAAAGGGATCTATCTACAGCAAAGGATCCATTTACAACAAATGATCTATCTACAGTCAAGGATCTATCAAGAGCAAAGGATCTATATACAGCAAAAGATCTAGTAACAGCAAAAGTTCTATATTCTGCAAAGGATCTATCTACAGCAAAGGATCTATCTACAGGAAAGTATCTATCTACAGCAAAGGATCTATCCACAGCAAAGGATTTATCTACAGAAAAGGATTTATCTACAGCAAAGGATCTATCTACAGCAAAAGATCTATCTACAGCAAAGGATCTATTTACTGTATGGGATCTATCTACAGCAAAGCTTTTATCTACAGTAAAGGATCTATCTACAGAAAAGGATCTATCTTCAGCAAAGCTTTTATCTACAGTAAAGGATCTATCTACAGAAAAGGATCTACTTACAGAAAAGGATTTATTTACAGCGAAGGATCTATCTACAGCAAAGGATCTATCTACAGCAAAGGATCTATCTACGGCAAAGGATTTATAAATTTATTTATAGCAAAGGATCTTAGATCTCTTTACATCAGAGGATATATCTACAATAAATGATCTATCTACTACAAAAGATCTATCTACAGCAAAGGATCTATCTACAACAAAGAATCTATTTACAGCAAAGAATCTATCTACAGTGAAGGATCTATCTACAGCAAACGATCTATTTACAGCAAAGGATTTATCTACAGCAAAAGATCTATCTACAGCAAGAGATCTATCTACAGTAAAGGATCTATCTACAACAAAGAATCTATTTACAGCAAAGAATCTATCTACAGTAAAGGATCTATCTACAGCAAACGATCTATTTACAGCAAAGGATTTATCTACAGCAAAAGATCTATCTACAGCAAGAGATCTATCTACAGTAAAGGATCTATCTACAGCAAAGGATCTATCTACAATAAACGATATATCTACAGCGAAGAATCTATCTACAGCAAAGGATCCATCTACAGCAAAAGATCTATCTACAGTAAAGGATCTATTTACTGCAAAGGATCTGTCCACTTCAAAGGATCTATCTACAACAAAGAATCTATCTACAGCGAAGAATCTATGTTCAGCAAAGGATCTGTCTACAGCATAGCATCTATCTACAGAAAAGGATCTATCTACAGTAAGGGATCTTTTTGCAGCGAAGGATCAATCTACAGCAAAAGGATCTATCTACAGCGAAGGATCTATCTACAGCAAAGGATCTATCTACAACAAAGGATCTATCTACAGCAAAGGATCTATCTACAGTCAAGGATTTATCTACTGCAAAGGATCTATCTACAGCAAAGGATCAATCTTCAGTTAAGGATCTATCTTAAGCAAAGGATCAATCTACGAAAAAAGGATCTTTCTAAAGCCAATGATCTATCTACAACAAAGGATCTATTTACAACAGAGGAACTTTATACAGCAAAGGATCTATCTACAGCAAAGGATCTATCTACAGCAAAGAATCTATCCACACCAAAGGATATTTTTACAGTGCAGGATCTGTCAACAGCAAAGGATTTATCTACAGCAAATGATCTTTTTACAGTGAAGATCTTTCTACAATAGAGGATCTTTCTACATTAAAGGATCTGTCAACAGCAAAGGATCCATCTACAGCAAATGATCTTTTTACAGTGAAGATCTTTCTACAATAGAGGATCTTTCTACATTAAAGGATCTATCTACACCAAAGGATCTTTCTACAGCGAAAGATCTGTCAACAGCAAAGTATCTTTCTACTGCAAAGGATCTATTTACAGCAGAAGATCTTTCTACAGCAGAGGATCTTTCTACAGCAATGGATCTCTCAACAGCAAAGGATCTATTCACTTTATGGTATCTATCTACAGCAAAGGTTTTATCTACAGTAATGGATCTATCTATAGAAAAGGATCTATCTACAGAAAAGGATTTATCAACAGCGAAGGATGTATCCACAGCAAAGGATCTATCTACAGCAAAGGATCTATCTACGGCAAAGGATTTATTCTTTTATTTATAGCAAAGGATCTTAGATCTATTTACAGCAAAGGATCTTAGATCTATTTACAGCAAAAGATCTATCTACGATAAATGATCTATTTACTACAAAAGATCTATCTACAGCAATGGATCTATCTACAACAAAGGATCTATCTACAGCAATGGATCAATCTACAGCAAAGGATTTTTCTACAGTAAAAGAACTATTTACAGTAAAGGATCCATCTACAGCAAAGGATTTATCTACAGCAAATGATCCATCTACAGCAAAGGATCTATCTTCAGCAAAGGATCTTTCTACAGAATAGGATCTATCTACAGCAAAGGATCTATCTACAATATGTGATCTATTTACAGCAAAGGATCTATCTACAGCGAAGGATGTATCTACAGCAAATGATCCATCTATAGCAAAGGATATATCTGCAGTAAAGGAACTCTATACAGCCAAAGGATCCATTTACAGCAAAGGATCTATCTACAACAAAGGATCTATTTACAGCAAAAGATCTTTCTACAACAGAGAATCTTTCTACATTGAAGGATCTATCTACAGCAAATGATCTAACTACAGCAAAGTGATCTATCTACAGTAAGGGATCTATCTACAGCAAAGAATCTATCCACACCAAAGGATCTTTATACAGCGAAAGATCTGTCAACAGCAAAGGATCTTTCTACTGCAAAGGATCTATTTACATCAGAAGATCTTTCTACAGCAGAATATCTTTCTACAGCAAAGGATCTCTATAAAGCAAAGGATCTATTTACAGTATGGGATCTATCTACAGCAAAGCATTTATCTACAGTAAAGGATCTATCTACTGAAATGGATCTATCTACAGAAGAGGATTTATTTACAGCGAAGGATCTATCTACAGCAAAGGATCTATCTACAGCAAAGGATCTATCTACGGCAAAGGATTTATATATTTATTTATAGCAAAGGATCTTAGATCTATTTACATCAGTGGATCTATCTACAATAAATGATCTATCTACTACAAAAGATCTATCTACAGCAAAAGATCTATCTACAACAAAGAATCTATCTACAGCAGAAAATCTATCTACAGTAAAGGATCTATCTACAGCAAATGATCTATCTACAGCAAAGCATCTATCTACAGCAAAGGATCTATCAACAGCAAGAGATCTATCTACAGTATAGGGTCTATCTACAGCAAAGGATCTATCTACAATAAACGATATATCTACA
Source organism: Caprella mutica (assembly GCA_947561585.1). Taxonomy (NCBI): domain Eukaryota; kingdom Metazoa; phylum Arthropoda; class Malacostraca; order Amphipoda; family Caprellidae; genus Caprella; species Caprella mutica. The sequence continues at coordinate 121,157 of CANNZV010001231.1, read as the reverse complement.
GCAAAGGATCTATCTACAGCAAAGGATCCATCTACAGCAAAGGATCTATCTACAGTAAAGGATCTATTTACTGCAAAGGATCTGTCCACAGCAAAGAATCTATCTACAGTAAAGTAGCTCTATACACAAAAGGATCCATTTACAGGAAAGGATCTATAAACACGAGAGGATCTATCTACAGCAAAAGAACTATTTACAGCAAAAGTTCTATCTACAGCAAAGGATCTATCTACAGGAAAGGATCTATCTACAGCAAAGGATCTATCTACAATAAGGGATATATCTACAGTAAAGGATCTATCTACTACAAAGGATCTATCTACAGCAAACGATCTATCTACAACAAAGAATCTATCTACAGCAAAAATATATCTACAGTAAAGGCTCTATCCACAGCAAAGGATCCATCTACAGCAAAGCATCTATCTACATCAAAGGATCTATCTACAGCAAGGGATCTATCGACAGTAAAGGATCTATCTACATCAAAGGATCCATCTACAGCAAATGATCTATCTACAGCCAAGGATCTACCAAGAGCAAAGGATCTATATACAGCAAAAGATATAGTAACAGCAAAAGTTCTATATTCTGCAAAGGATCTATCTACAGCAAAGGATCTATCTACAGGAAAGTATCTATCTACAGCAAAGGATCTATCTACAGCAAAGGATTTATCTACAGCAAAGGATCCATCTACAGCAAAGGATCTATCTTCAGCAAAGGATCTTTCTACAGAATAGGAACTATCTACAGCAAAGGATCTATCTACAGCAAATGATCAATCTATAGCAAAGAATATATCTATAGTAAAGGAACTCTATACAGCCAAAGGATCCATTTACAGCAAAGGATCTACATACAACAAAGGATCTATCTACAGCAAAGGATCAATTTATAGCGTAGAATCTTTCTACAGCAAAGGATCTACTACAGCAAAGGATCTATCTTCAGCAAAGGATCTATCTACAGCAAAGGATCTATCTAAAGCAAAGGACCTATCTACAGTAAAGGATCTATTTACAGTGCAGGATCTGCCAACAGCAAAGGATCTATCTACCACAAATGATCTATTTACAGCAAAAGATCTAACTACAGCAAAGTGATCTATCTACATTAAGGGATCTATCTACAGCAAAGAATCTATCCACACCAAAGGATCTTTATACAGCGAAAGATCTGTCAACAGCAAAGGATCTTTCTACTGCAAAGGATCTATTTACAGCAGAAGATCTTTCTACAGCAGAATATCTTTCTACAGCAAAGGATCTCTATAAAGCAAAGGATCTATTTACAGTATGAGATCTTTCTACAGCAGAATATCTTTCTACAGCAAAGGATCTCTATAAAGCAAAGGATCTATTTACAGTATGGGATCTATCTACAGCAAAGCTTTTATCTACAGTAAAGGATCTATCTACAGAAATGGATCTATCTACATAAGAGGATTTATTAACAGCGAAGGATTTATCTACAGCAAAGGATCTATCTACAGCAAAGGATCTATCTACGGCAAAGGATTTATATATTTATTTGTAGCAAAGGATCTTAAATCTATTTACATCAGTGGATCTATCTTCAATAAATGATCTATCTACTACAAAAGATCTATCTACAGCAAAGGATCTATCTACAACAAAGAATCTATCTACAGCAAAAAATCTATCTACAGTAAAGGATCTATCTACAGCAAAGGATCTATCTACAGCAAAGGATCTATCTACAGCAAAGGATCTATCAACAGCAAGGGATCTATCTACAGTATAGGATCTATCTACAGCAAAGGATCTATCTACAATAAACGATATGTCTGCAGCGAAGGATCTATCTACAGCAAAAGATCCATCTACAGCAAAGGATCTATCTACAGTAAAGGATCTTTTTACTGCAAAGGATTTGTCCACAGCAAAGGATCTATCTACAGTAAAGTAGCTTTATACAGCAAAGGATCCATCTACAGGAAAGGATCTATAAACAGCAAAGGATCTATCTACAACAAAAGATCTATTTACAGCAAAAGTTCTATCTACAGTAAAGGATCTATCTACAGGAAAGGATCTATCTGCAGGAAAGGATCTATCTACAGCAAAGGATCTATCTACAATAAGGGATATATCTACAGTTAAGGATCTACCTACTACATAGAATCTATCTACAGCAAAAAATATACTACAGTAAAGGCTCTATCCACAGCAAAGGATCTATCTACAGCAAAGCATCTATCTACATCAAAGGATCTATCTACAGCAAGGGATCTATCGACAGTAAAGGATCTATCTACATCAAAGGATCCATCTTCAGCAAATGATCTATCTACAGTCAAGGATCTATCAAGAGCAAAGGATCTATATACAGCAAAAGATATAGTAACAGCAAAAGTTCTATATTCTGCAAAGGATCTATCTACAGCAAATGATCTATCTACAGCGAAGGATCTATCTACAGCAAAGGATTTATCTACAGCAAAGGATCCATCTACAGCAAAGGATCTATCTTCAGCAAAGGATCTTTCTACAGAATAGGAACTATTTACAGCAAAGGATCTATCTACAGCAAATGATCAATCTATACCAAAGAATATATCTACAGTAAAGGAACTCTATACAGCCAAAGGATCCATTTACAGCAAAGGATCTATCTACAGCAAAGGATTTATCTACAGCAAAGGATCTATCTAAAGCCAATGATCGATCTACAGCAAAGGATCTATCTACAGTTAAGGATCTATCTACAGCAAAGGATCTATCTACAGCAAAGGATCTATCTAAAGCCAATGATCTATCTACAACGAAGGATCTATTTACAGCAGAGGAACTTTATACAGCAAAGGATCTATCTACAGCAAAGGATCTATTCACAGCAAAGAATCTATCTACACCGAAGGATCTTTCTACAGTGCAGGATCTGTCAATAGCAAAGGATCTATCTCCAGCAAATGATCTATTTACAGCAAAAGATCTTTCTACAACAGAGGATCTTTCTACAGCAAAGTATCTCTCTACAGCAAATGATCTATCTACAGCAGAGTGATCTATCTACAGAAAGGGATCTATCTACAGCAAAGAATCTATCTACACCAAAGGATCTTTCTACAGCGAAAGATCTGTCAACAGCAAAGGATCTTTCTACTGCAAAGAATCTATTTACAGCAGAAGATCTTTCTACAGCAGAGGATCTTTCTACAGCAAAGTATCTCTCTACAGCGAAGGATCTATTTACAGTATGGGATCTATCAACAGCAAAGGTTTTATCAACAGTAATGGATCTATCAACAGAAAAGGATCTATCTACAGAAAAGGATTTATCTACAGCGAAGGATCTATCTAAAGCCAATGATCTATCTACAACAAAGGATCTATCTACGGCAATGGATTTATATATTTATTTATAGCAAAGGATCTTAGATCTATTTACATCAGTGGATCTATCTACAATAAATGATCCATCTACTACAAAAGATCTATCTACAGCAAAGGATCTATCTACAACAAAGAATCTATCTACAGCAAAAAATCTATCTACAGTAAAGGATCTATCTACAGCAAAGGATCTATCTACAGCAAAGGATCTATCTACAGCAAAGGATCTATCAACAGCAAGGGATCTATCTACAGGAAAGGATCTATCTGCAGGAAAGGATCTATCTACAGCAAAGGATCTATCTACAATAAGGGATATATCTACAGTAAAGGATCTATCTACTACAAAGGATCTATCCACAGCAAAGGATCTATCTATAACAAAGAATCTATCTACAGCAAAAAATATACTACAGTAAAGGCTCTATCCACAGCAAAGGATCTATCTACAACAAAGCATCTATCTACATCAAAGGATCTATCTACAACAAGGGATCTATCGACAGTAAAGGATCTATCTACATCAAAGGATCCATCTTCAGCAAATGATCTATCTACAGTCAAGGATCTATCAAGAGCAAAGGATCTATATACAGCAAAAGATATAGTAACAGCAAAAGTTCTATATTCTGCAAAGGTTCTATCTACAGCAAAGGATCTATCTACAGGAAAGTATCTATCTGCAGAAAAGGATCTATATACAGCAAAGGATTTATCTACAGCAAAGGATCTATCTACAATAAACGATATATCTACAGCGAATGATCTATCTACAGCAAAGGATCCATCTACAGCAAGGGATCTATCGACAGTAAAGGATCTATCTACATCAAAGGATCCATCTACAGCAAATGATCTATCTACAGTCAAGGATCTATCAAGAGCAAAGGATCTATATACAGCAAAAGATATAGTAACAGCAAAAGTTCTATATTCTGCAAAGGTTCTATCTACAGCATAGGATCTATCTACAGGAAAGTATCTATCTACAGCAAAGGATCTATCTACAGCAAAGGATTTATCTACAGCAAAGGATCTATCTACAATAAACGATATATCTACAGCGAATGATCTATCTACAGCAAAGGATCCATCTACAGCAAGGGATCTATCGACAGTAAAGGATCTATCTACAGCAAAGGATTTATCTACAGCAAAGGATCCATCTACAGCAAAGGATCTATCTTCAGCAAAGGATCTTTCTACAGAATAGGAACTATCTACAGCAAAGGATCTATCTACAGCAAATGATCAATCTATAGCAAAGAATATATCTACAGTAAAAGAACTCTATACAGCCAAAGGATCCATTTACAGCAAAGGATCTACCTACAACAAAGGATCTATCTACAGCAAAGGATCTATTTATAGCGTAGAATCTTTCTACAGCAAAGGATCTACTACAGCAAAGGATCTATCTTCAGCAAAGGATCTATCTACAACAAAGGATCTATCTACAGCAAAGGACCTATCTACAGTAAAGGATCTATTTACAGCGAAGGATCAATCTATAGCAAAGGATCTATCTACAGCAAAGGATCTATCTACAGCAGAGGATCGATCTACAGCAAAGGATTTATCTACAGTAAGGGATCTATCTACAGCAAAGGATCTATCAACAGCAAAGGATCTATCTAAAGCCAATGATCGATCTACAGCAAAGGATCTATCTACAGTTAAGGATCTATCTACAGCAAAGGATCTATCTACAGCAAAGGATCTATTTACAGCAGAGGAACTTCCTACAGCAAAGGATCTATCTACAGCATAGGATCTATTCACAGCAAAGAATCTATCCACACCGAAGGATCTTTCTACAGAGCAGGATCTGTCAATAGCAAAGGATCTATCTCCAGCAAATGATCTATTTACAGCAAAAAATCTTTCTACAACAGAGGATCTTCCTATATTAAAGGACTTATCTACAGCAAATGATCTATCTACAGCAGAGTGATCTATCTACAGAAAGGGATCTATCTACAGCAAAGAATCTATCTACACCAAAGGATCTTTCTACAGCGAAAGATCTGTCAACAGCAAAGGATCTTTCTACTGCAAAGAATCTTTTTACAGCAGAAGATCTTTCAACAGCAAAGTATCTCTCTACAGCGAAGGATCTATTTACAGTATGGGATCTATCAACAGCAAAGGTTTTATCAACAGTAAAGGATCTATCAACAGAAAAGGATCTATCTACAGAAAAGGATTTATCTACAGCGAAGGATCTATCTAAAGCCAATGATCTATCTACAACAAAGGATATATCTACGGCAAAGGATTTATATATTTATTTATAGCAAAGGATCTTAGATCTATTTACATCAGTGGAACTATCTACAATAAATGATCTATCTACTACAAAAGATCTATCTACAGCAAAGGATCTATCTACAACAAAGAATGTATCTACAGCAAAAAATCTATCTACAGTAAAGGATCTATCTACAGCAAAGGATCTATCTACAGCAAAGGATCTATCTACAGCAAAGGATCTATCAACAGCAAGGGATATATCTACAGTATAGGATCTATCTACAGCAAAGGATCTATCTACAATAAACGATATATCTACAGCGAAGGATCTATCTACAGCAAATGATCCATCTACAGCAAAGGATCTATCTACAGTAAAGGATCTATTTACTGCAAAGGATCTGTCCACAGCAAAGGATCTATCTACAGTAAAGTAGCTATATACAGCAAAGGATCCATCTACAGGAAAGGATCTATAAACAGCAAAGGATCTATCTACAACAAAAGATCTATTTACAGCAAAAGTTCTATCTACAGCAAAGGATCTATATACAGGAAAGGATCTATCTGCAGGAAAGGATCTATCTACAGCAAAGGATCTATCTACAATGAGGGATATATCTACAGTAAAGGATCTATCTACTACAAAGGATCTATCCACAGCAAACGATCTATCTACAACAAAGAATCTATCTACAGCAAAAAATATACTACAGTAAAGGCTCTATCCACAGCAAAGGATCTATCTACAGCAAAGCATCTATCTACATCAAAGTATCTATCTACAGCAAGGGATCTATCGACAGTAAAGGATCTATCAAGAGCAAAGGATCTATATACAGCAAAAGATATAGTAACAGCAAAAGTTCTATCTACAGCAAAGGATCTATCTACAGGAAAGTATCTATCTGCAGCAAAGGATCTATCTACAGCAAAGGATTTATCTACAGCAAAGGATCTATCTACAATAAACGATATATCTACAGCGAATGATCTATCTACAGCAAAGGATCTTTCTACAGAATAGGAACTATCTACAGCAAAGGATCTATCAACAGCAAATGATCAATCTATAGCAAAGAATATATCTACAGTAAAGGAACTCTATACAGCCAAAGGATCCATTTACAGCAAAGGATCTACCTACAACAAAGGATCTATCTACAGCAAAGGATCTATTTATAGCGTAGAATCTTTCTACAGCAAAGGATCTACTACAGCAAAGAATCTATCTTCAGCAAAGGATCTATCTACAGCAAAGGATCTATCTACAGCAAAGGACCTATCTACAGTAAAGGATTTATTTACAGCGAAGGATCTACCTACAACAAAGGATCTATCTACAGCAAAGGATCTATTTATAGCGTAGAATCTTTTTACTGCAAAGGATCTACTACAGCAAAGGATCTATCTACAGCAAAGGATTTATCTACAGCAAAGGATCTATCTACAGCAAATGATCAATCTATAGCAAAGAATATATCTACAGTAAAGGAACTCTATACAGCCAAAGGATCCATTTACAGCAAAGGATCTACCTACAACAAAGGATCTATCTACAGCAAAGGATCTATTTTATAGCGTAGAATCTTTTTACTGCAAAGGATCTACTACAGCAAAGGATCTATCTTCAGCAAAGGATCTATCTACAGCAAAGGATCTATCTACAGCAAAGGACCTATCTACAGTAAAATATCTATTTACAGCGAAGGATCAATCTATAGCAAAGGATCTATCTACAGCAAAGGATCTATCTACAGCATAGGATCGATCTACAGCAAAGGATTTATCTACAGTAAGGGATCTATCTACAGCAAAGGATCTATCTACAGCAAAGGATCTATCTAAAGCCAATGATCGATCTACAGCAAAGGATCTATCTACAGTTAAGGATCTATCTACAGCAAAGGATCTATCTACAGCAAAGGATCTATCTAAAGCCAATGATCTATCTACAACAAAGGATCTATTTACAGCAGAGGAACTTTATACAGCAAGGGATCTATCTACAGCAAAGAATCTATTCACAGCAAAGAATCTATCTACACCGAAGGATCTTTCTACAGTGCAGGATCTGTCAATAGCAAAGGATCTATCTCCAGCAAATGATCTATTTACAGCAAAAGATCTTTCTACAACAGAGGATCTTTCTACATTAAAGGACTTATCTCCAGCAAATGATCTATTTACAGCAAAAGATCTTTCTACAACAGAGGATCTTTCTACATTAAAGGACTTATCTACAGCAAATGATCTATCTACAGCAGAGTGATCTATCTACAGAAAGGGATCTATCTACTGCAAAGAATCTATCTACACCAAAGGATCTTTCTACAGCGAAAGATCTGTCAACAGCAAAGGATCTTTCTACTGCAAAGAATTTATTTACAGCAGAAGATCTTTCTACAGCAGAGGATCTTTATACAGCAAAGTATCTCTCTACAGCGAAGGATCTATTTACAGTATGGGATCTATCAACAGCAAAGGTTTTATCAACAGTAATGGATCTATCAACAGAAAAGGATCTATCTACAGAAAAGGATTTATCTACAGCGAAGGATCTATCTAAAGCCAATGATCTATCTACAGCAAAGGATCTATCTACAGCAAAGGATCTATCTACAGCCAATGATCTATCTACAACAAAGGATCTATTTACAGCAGAGGAACTTTATACAGCAAAGGATCTATCTACAGCAAAGGATCTATTCACAGCAAAGAATCTATCTACACCGAAGGATCATTCTACAGTGCAGGATCTGTCAACAGCAAAGGATCTATCTCCAGCAAATGATCTATCTACAGAAAAGGATCTATCTGCAGGAAAGGATCTATCTACAGCAAAGGATCTATCTACAATAAGGGATATATCTACAGTTAAGGATCTATCCACTAGAAAGGATCTATCTACAGCAAACGATCTATCTACAACAAAGAATCTATCTACAGCAAAAATATACTACAGTAAAGGCTCTATCCACAGCAAAGGATCTATCTACAGCAAAGCATCTATCTACATCAAAGGATCTATCTACAGCAAGGGATCTATCGACAGTAAAGGATCTATCTACATCAATGGATCCATCTACAGCAAATGATCTATCTACAGTCAAGGATCTATCAAGAGCAAAGGATCTATATACAGCAAAAGATATAGAAACAGCAAAAGTTCTATATTCTGCAAAGGATCTATCTACAGCAAAGGATCTATCTACAGCAAAGGATCTATCTACAGCAAAGGATTTATCTACAGCAAAGGATCCATCTACAGTAAAGGATCTATTTACAGCGAAGGATCAATCTATAGCAAAGGATCTATCTACAGCAAAGGATCTTTCTACAGCAAAGGATCTAATACAGCAAAGGATCTATCTACAACAAATGATCTATCTACAGCAAAGGATCTATTTATAGCGGAGAATCTTTCTACGGCAAAGGATCTAATACAGCAAAGGATCTATCTACAGCAAAGGATCCGTCTACAGCAAAGGATCTATCTACAGTAAAGGATCTATTTACTGCAAAGGATCTCTCCACAGCAAAGGATCTATCTACAGTAAAGTAGCTTTATACAGCAAAGGATCCATCTACAGGAAAGGATTTATAAACAGCAAAGGATCTATCTACAACAAAAGATCTATTTACAGCAAAAGTTCTATCTACAGCAAAGGATCTATCTACAGGAAAGGATCTATCTGCAGGAAAGGATCTATCTACAGCAAAGGATCTATCTACAATAAGGGATATATCTACAGTTAAGGATCTATCTACTACAAAGGATCTATCTACAGCAAACGATCTATCTACAACAAAGAATCTATCTACAGCAAAAAATATACTACAGTAAAGCCTCTATCCACAGCAAAGGATCTATCTACAGCAAAGCATCTATCTACATCAAAGGATCTATCTACAGCAAGGGATCTATCGACAGTAAAGGATCTATCTACATTAAATGATCCATCTACAGCGAATGATCTATCTACAGTCAAGGATCTATCAAGAGCAAAGGATCTATATACAGCAAAAGATATAGTAACAGCAAAAGTTCTATATTCTGCAAAGGATCTATCTACAGCAAAGGATCTATCTACAGCAAAGGATCTATCTACAGCAAAGGATTTATCTACAGCAAAGGATCCATCTACAGCAAAGGATCTATCTTCAGCAAAGGATCTTTCTACAGAATAGGAACTATCTACAGCAAAGGATCTATCTACAGCAAATGATCAATCTATAGCAAAGAATATATCTACAGTAAAGGAACTCTATACAGCCAAAGGATCCATTTACAGCAAAGGATCTACCTATAACAAAGGATCTATCTACAGCAAAGGATCTATTTATAGCGTAGAATCTTTTTACAGCAAAGGATCTACTACAGCAAAGGATCTATTTTCAGCAAAGGATCTATCTACAGCAAAGGATCTATCTACAGCAAAGGACCTATCTACAGTAAAATATCTATTTACAGCGAAGGATCAATCTATAGCAAAGGATCTATCTACAGCAAAGGATCTATCTACAGCATAGGATCGATCTACAGCGAAGGATTTATCTACAGTAAGGGATCTATCTACAGCAAAGGATCTATCTACAGCAAAGGATCTATCTAAAGCCAATGATCGATTTACAGCAAAGAATCTATCTACAGTTAAGGATCTATCTACAGCAAAGGATCTATCTACAGCAAAGGATCTATCTAAAGCCAATGATCTATCTACAACAAAGGATCTATTTACAGCAGAGGAACTTTATACAGCAAGGGATCTATCTACAGCAAAGAATTTATTTACAGCAAAGAATCTATCTACACCGAAGGATCTTTCTACTGTGCAGGATCTGTCAATAGCAAAGGATCTATCTCCAGCAAATAATCTATTTACAGCAAAAGATCTTTCTACAACAGAGGATCTTTCTACATTAAAGGACTTATCTCCAGCAAATGATCTATTTACAGCAAAAGATCTTTCTACAACAGAGGATCTTTCTACATTAAAGGACTTATCTACAGCAAATGATCTATCTACAGCAGAGTGATCTATCTACAGAAAGGGATCTATCTACAGCAAAGAATCTATCTACACCAAAGGATCTTTCTACAGCGAAAGATCTGTCAACAGCAAAGGATCTTTCTACTGCAAAGTATCTATTTACAGCAGAAGATCTTTCTACAGCAGAGGATCTTTCTACAGCAAAGTATCTCTCTACAGCGAAGGATCTATTTACAGTATGGGATCAATCAACAGCAAAGGTTTTATCAACAGTAATGGATCTATCAACAGAAAAGGATCTATCTACAGAAAAGGATTTATCTACAGCGAAGGATCTATCTAAAGCCAATGATCTATCTACAACAAAGGATCTATCTACAGCAAAGGATTTATATATTTATTTATAGCGAAGGATCTTAGATCTATTTACATCAGTGGATCTATCTACAATAAATTTTCCATCTACTACAAAAGATCTATCTACAGCAAAGGATCTATCTACAACAAAGAATCTATCTACAGCAAAAAATCTATCTACAGTAAAGGATCTATCTACAGCAAAGGAACTATCTACAGCAAAGGATCTATCTACAGCAAAGGATCTATCAACAGCAAGGGATCTATCTACAGTATAGGATCTATCTACAGCAAAGGATCTATCTACAATAAACGATATATCTACAGCGAAGGATCTATCTACAGCAAAGGATCCATCTACAGCAAAGGATCTATCTACAGTAAAGGATCTATTTACTGCAAAGGATCTGTCCACATCAAAGGATCTATCTACAGTAAAGTAGCTATATACAGCAAAGGATCCATCTACAGGAAAAGATCTATAAACAGCAAAGGATCTATCTACAACAAAAGATCTATTAACAGCAAAAGTTCTATCTACAGCAAAGGATCTATATACAGGAAAGGATCTATCTGCAGGAAAGGATCTATCCACAGCAAAGGATCTATCTACAATAAGGGATATATCTACAGTAAAGGATCTATCTACTACAAAGGATCTATCCACAGCAAACGATCTATCTACAACAAAGAATCTATCTACAGCAAAAAATATACAACAGTAAAGGCTCTATCCACAGCAAAGGATCTATCTACAGCAAAGCATCTATCTACATCAAAGGATCTATCTACAGCAAGGGATCTATCGACAGTAAAGGATCTATCTACATCAAAGGATCCATCTACAGCAAATGATCTATCTACAGTCAAGGATCTATCAAGAGCAAAGGATATATATACAGCAAAAGATATAGTAACAGCAAAAATTCTATATTCTGCAAAGAATCTATCTACAGCAAAGGATCTATCTACAGGAAAGTATCTATCTACAGCGAAAGATCTATCTACAGCAAAGGATTTATCTACAGCAAAGGATCTATCTACAATAAACGATATATCTACAGCGAAGGATCTATCTACAGCAAAGGATCCATCTACAGCAAAGGATCTATCTACAGTAAAGGATCTATTTACTGCAAAGGATCTGTCCACAGCAAAGGATCTATCTACAGTAAAGTAGCTTTATACAGCAAAGGATCCATCTACAGGAAAGGATCTATAAACAGCAAAGGATCTATCTACAACAAAATATCTATTTACAGCAAAAGTTCTATCTACATCAAAGGATCTATCTACAGCAAGGGATCTATCGACAGTAAAGGATCTATCTACATCAAAGGATCCATCTACAGCAAATGATCTATCTACAGTCAAGGATCTATCAAGAGCAAAGGATCTATATACAGCAAAAGATATAGTAACGGCAAAAGTTCTATATTCTGCAAAGGATCTATCTACAGCAAAGGATCTATCTACAGCAAAGGATCTATCTACAGCAAAGGATTTATCTACAGCAAAGGATCCATCTACAGCAAAGGATCTATCTTCAGCAAAGGATCTTTCTACAGAATAGGAACTATCTACAGCAAAGGATCTATCTACAACAAATGATCAATCTATAGCAAAGAATATATCTACAGTAAAGGAACTCTATACAGCCAAAGGATCCATTTACAGCAAAGGATCTACCTACAACAAAGGATCTATCTACAGCAAAGGATCTATTTATAGCGTAGAATCTTTCTACAGCAAAGGATCTACTACAGCAAAGGATCTATCTTCAGCAAAGGATCTATCTACAGCAAAGGATCTATCTACAGCAAAGGACCTTTCTACAGTAAAGGATCTATTTACAGCGAAGGATCTATTTACAGCGAAGGATCAATCTATAGCAAAGGATCTATCTACAGCAAAGGATCTATCTACAGCATAGGATCGATCTACAGCAAAGGATTTATCTACAGTAAGGGATCTATCTACAGCAAAGGATCTATCTACAGCAAAGGATCTATCTAAAGCCAATGATCGATCTACAGCAAAGGATCTATCTACAGTTAAAGATCTATCTACAGCAAAGGATCTATCTACAGCAAAGGATCTATCTAAAGCCAATGATCTATCTACAACAAAGGATCTATTTACAGCAGAGGAACTTTATACAGCAAAGGATCTATCGAGAGCAAAGGATCTATTCACAACAAAGAATCTATCTACACCGAAGGATCTTTCTACAGTGCAGGATCTGTCAATAGCAAAGTATCTATCTCCAGCAAATGATCTATTTACAGCAAAAGATCTTTCTACAACAGAAGATCTTTCTACATTAAAGGACTTATCTCCAGCAAATGATCTATCTACAGCAGAGTGATCTATCTACAGAAAGGGATCTATCTACAGCAAAGAATCTATCTACACCAAAGGATCTTTCTACAGCGAAAGTTCTGTCAACAGCAAAGGATCTTTCTACTGCAAAGAATCTATTTACAGCAGAAGATCTTTCTACAGCAGAGGATCTTTCTACAGAAAAGGATTTATCTACAGCGAAGGATCTATCTAAAGCCAATGATCTATCTACAACAAAGGATCTATCTACGGCAAAGGATTTATATATTTATTTATAGCAAAGGATCTTAGATCTATTTACATCAGTGGAACTATCTACAATAAATGATCTATCTACTACAAAAGATCTATCAACAGCAAAGGATCTATCTACAACAAAGAATCTATCTACAGCAAAAAATCTATCTACAGTGAAGGATCTATCCACAGCAAAGGATCTATCTACAGCAAAGGATCTATCTACAGCAAAGGATCTATCAACAGCAAGGGATCTATCTACAGTATAGGATCAATCTACAGCAAAAAGTCTATCTACAATAAACGATATATCTACAGCGAAGGATCTATCTACAGCAAAGGATCCGTCTACAGCAAAGGATCTATCTACAGTAAAGGATCTATTTACTGCAAAGGATCTGTCCACAGCAAAGGATCTATCTACAGTAAAGTAGCTATATACAGCAAAGGATCCATCTACAGGAAAGGATCTATAAACAGCAAAGGATCTATCTACAACAAAAGATCTATTTACAGCAAAAGTTCTATCTACAGCAAAGGATCTATCTACAGGAAAGGATCTATCTGCAGGAAAGGATCTATCTTCAGCAAAGGATCTATCTACAATAAGGGATATATCTACAGTAAAGGATCTATCTACTACAAAGGATCTATCCACAGCAAACGATCTATCTACAACAAAGAATCTATCTACAATAAAAAATATACTACAGTAAAGGCTCTATCCACAGCAAAGGATCTATCTACAGCAAAGCATCTATCTACATCAAAGGATCTATCTACAGCAAGGGATCTATCGACAGTAAAGGATCTATCTACATCAAAGGATCAATCTACAGCAAATGATCTATCTACAGTCAAGGATCTATCAAGAGCAAAGGATCTATATACAGCAAGCAAAAGATATAGTAACAGCAAAAGTTCTATATTCTGCAAAGGATCTATCTACAGCAAAGGATCTATCTACAGGAAAGTATCTATCTACAGCAAAGGATCTATCTACAGCACAGGATTTATCTACAGCAAAGGATCCATCTACAGCAAAGGATCTATCTTCAGCAAAGGATCTTTCTACGGAATAGGAACTATCTACAGCAAAGGATCTATCTACAGCAAATGATCAATCTATAGCAAAGAATATATCTACAGTAAAGGAACTCTATACAGCCAAAGGATCCATTTACAGCAAAGGATCTACCTACAACAAAGGATCTATCTACAGCAAAGGATCTATTTATAGCGTAGAATCTTTCTACAGCAAAGGATCTACTACAGCAAAGGATCTATCTTCAGCAAAGGATCTATCTACAGCACAGGATCTATCTACAGCAAAGGACCTATCTACAGTAAAGGATCTATTTACAGCGAAGGATCAATCTATAGCAAAGGATCTATCTACAGCAAAGGATCTATCTACAGCATAGGATCGATCTACAGCAAAGGATTTATCTACAGTAAGGGATCTATCTACAGCAAAGGATCTATCTACAGCAAAGGATCTATCTAAAGCCAATGATCGATCTACAGCAAAGGATCTATCTACAGTTAAGGATCTATCTACAGCAAAGGTTCTATCTACAGCAAAGGATCTATCTAAAGCCAATGATTTATCTACAACAAAGGATCCATTTACAGCAGAGGAACTTTATACAGCAAAGGATCTATCTACAGCAAAGGATATATTAACAGCAAATAATCTTTCTACACCGAAGGATCTTTCTACAGTGCAGGATCTGTCAACAGCAAAGGATCTATCTCCAGCAAATGATCTATCTACAGGAAAGGATCTATCTGCAGGAAAGGATCTATCTACAGCAAAGGATCTATCTACAATAAGGGATATATCTACAGTTAAGGATCTATCTACTACAAAGGATCTATCTACAGCAAACGATCTATCTACAACAAAGAATCTATCTACAGCAAAAATATACTACAGTAAAGGCTCTATCCACAGCAAAGGATCTATCTACAGCAAAGCATCTATCTACATCAAAGGATCTATCTACAGCAAGGGATCTATCGACAGTAAAGGATCTATCTACATCAAAGGATCCATCCACAGCAAATGATCTATCTACAGTCAAGGATCTATCAAGAGCAAAGGATCTATATACAGCAAAAGATATAGTAACAGCAAAAGTTCTATATTCTGCAAAGGATCTATCTACAGCAAAGGTTCTATCTACAGCAAAGGATCTATCTACAGCAAAGGATTTATCTACAGCAAAGGATCCATCTACAGCAAAGGATCTATCTTCAGCAAAGGATCTTTCTACAGAATAGGAACTATCTACAGCAAAGGATCCATTTACAGCAAAGGATCTACCTACAACAAAGGATCTATCTACAGCAAAAGATCTATTTATAGCGTAGAATCTTTCTACAGCAAAGGATCTACTACAGCAAAGGATCTATCTTCAGCAAAGGATCCATCTACAGGAAAGGATCTATAAACAGCAAAGGATCTATCTACAACAAAAGATCTATTTACAGCAAAGAATCTTTCTACAGAATAGAAACTATCTACAGCAAAGGATTTATCTACAGCAAATGATCAATCTATAGCAAAGAATATATCTACAGTAAAGGAACTCTATACAGCCAAAGGATCCATTTACAGCAAAGGATTTACCTACAACAAAGGATCTATCTACAGCAAAGGATCTATTTATAGCGTAGAATCTTTCTACAGCAAAGGATCTACTACAGCAAAGAATCTATCTTCAGCAAAGGATCTATCAACAGCAAAGGATGTATCTACAGCAAAGGACCTATCTACAATAAAGGATCTATTTACAGCGAAGGACCAATCTATAGCAAAGGTGTATCTACAGCAAAGGATCTATCTACAGCATAGGATCTATCTACAGCAAAGGATTTATCTACAGTAAGGGATCTTTTTGCAGCGAAGGATCAATCTACAGTAAAGGATCTATTTACAGCGAAGGATCGATCTACAGCAAAGGATCTATCTACAGTTAAGGATCTATCTACAGCAAAGGATCTATCTACAGCAAAGGATCTATCTAAAGCCAATGATCTATCTACAACAAAGGATCTATTTACAGCAGAGAAACTTTATACAGCAAATGATCTATCTACAGCAAAGGATCTATTTACAGCAAAGAATCTATCTACACCAAAGGATCTTTCTACAGTGCAGGATCTGTCAACAGCAAAGGATCTATCTCCAGCAAATGATCTATTTACAGCAAAAGATCTTTCTACAACAGAGGATCTTTCTACAGCAAAGTATCTCTCTACAGCGAAGGATCTATTTACAGTATGGGATCTATCAACAGCAAAGGTTTTATCAACAGTAATGGATCTATCAACAGAAAAGGATCTATCTACAGAAAAGGATTTATCTACAACGAAGGATCTATCTAAAGCCAATGATCTATCTACATCAAAGGATCTAATTACAGCAGAGGAACTTTATACAGCAAAGGATCAATCTACAGCAAAGGATCTATCTACAGCAAAGTAATCTATCTGCAGTAAGGGATCTATCTACAGCAAAGCATCTATCTACAGCAAAAGATCTATCTACAGCAAAGGATCTATCGACAGTAAAGGATCTATCTACAACAAAGAATATATCTACAGCAAAGAATGTATGTTCAGAAAAGAATCTATAAACAACAGAGGATCTATATACAGCGAAGGATCTATCTACAGTAAATGAACTATATACAGCAAATGATCCATCTACAGTTAAGGATCTATCAACAGCAAAGGATCTATCTACAGCAAAAGATATATTTACAGCAAAAGTTCTATCTACAGCAAAGGATCTATCTACAGGAAAGGATCTATCTACAGGAAAGGATCTATCTACAGCAAAGGATCTATCTACAATAATGGATATTTCTACAGTAAAGGATCTATCTACTACAAAGGATCTTTCGACAACAAACGATCTATCTACAACAAAGAATCTATCTACAGCAAAAAATGTATCTACAGTAAAGGCTCTATCCTCAGCAAAGGATCTATCTACAGCAAAGCATCTATCTACATCAAAGGATCTATCTACAGCAAGGGATTTATCGACAGTAAAGGATCTATCTACATCAAAGGATCCATCTACAGCAAATGATCTATCTACAGTCAAGGATCTATCAAGAGCAAAGGATCTATATACAGCAAAAGATATAGTAAAAGCAAAAGTTCTATATTCTGCAAAGGATCTATCTACAGCAAAGGATCTATCTACAGCAAAGGATCTATCTACAGGAAAGTATCTATCTACAGCAAAGGATCTATCTACAGCAAAGGATTTATCTACAGCAAAGGATCTATCTCCAGTAATTGATCTATTTACAGCAAAATATCTTTCTACAACAGAGGATCTTTCTACATTAAAGGATCTATCTACAGCAAATGATTTATCTACAGCAGAGTGATCTATCTACAGAAAGGGATCTATCTACAGCAAAGAATCTATCTACACCAAAGGATCTTTCTACAGCGAAAGATCTGTCAACAGCAAAGGATCTTTCTACTGCAAAGAATCTATTTACAGCAGAAGATCTTTCTACAGCAGAGGATCTTTCTACAGCAAAGTATCTCTCTACAGCAAATGATCTATTTACAGTATGGGATCTATAAACAGCAAAGGTTTTATCAACAGTAATGGATCTATCAACAGAAGAGGATCTATCTACAGAAAAGGATCTATCTACAGCAAAGGATCTATCTAAAGCCAATGATCTATCTACAACAAAGGATCTTATTACAGCAAAGGAACTTTATACAGCAAAGGATCAATCTACAGCAAAGGATCTATCTACAGCAAAGTAATCTATCTGCAGTAAGGGATCTATCTACAGCAAAGCATCTATCTACAGCAAAAGATCTATCTACAGCAAAGGATCTATCGACAGTAAAGGATCTATCTACAACAGAGAAAATATCTACAGCAAAGAATATATGTTCAGAAAAGAATCTATAAACAGCAGAGGATCTATCTACAGCGAAGGATCTATCTACAGTAAATGAACTATATACAGCAAATGATCCATCTACAGTTAAGGATCTATCAACAGCAAAGGATCTATCTACAGTAAAGGATCTATTTACTGCAAAGGATCTGTCCACAGCAAAGGATCTATCTACAGTAGAGTAGCTATATACAGCAAAGGATAAATCTACAGGAAAGGTTCTATAAACAGCAAAGGATATATCTACAGCAAAAGATCTAATTACAGCAAAAGTTCTATCTACAGCAAAGGATCAATCAAAAGGAAAGGATCTATCTACAGCAAAGGATCAATCTATAGCAAAGAATATATCTACAGTAAAGGAACTCTATACAGCCAGAGGATCCATTTACAGCAAAGGATCTACCTACAACAAAGGATCTATATACAGCAAAGGATCTATTTATAGCGTAGAATCTTTCTACAGCAAAGGATCTACTACAGCAAAGGATCTATCTTCAGCAAAGGATCTATCTACAGCAAAGGATCTATCTACAGCAAATGACCTATCTACAGTAAAGGATCTATTTACAGCGAAGGATCAATCTATAGCAAAGGATCTATCTACAGCAAAGGATCTATCTACAGCATAGGATCTATCTACAGCAAAAGATCTATTAACAGCAAAAGTTCTATATTCTGCAAAGGATCTATCTACAGGAAAGGATCTATCTACAGGAAAGTATCTATCTACAGCAAAGGATCTATCTACAGCAAAGGATTTATCTACAGCAAAGGATCCATCTACAGCAAAGGATCTATCTTCAGCAAAGGATCTTTCTACAGAATAGGATCTATCTACAGCAAAGGATCATTCTACAATATGTGCTTTATTCACAACAAAGGATCTATCTACAGCCAAAGATCTATCTACAGTAATGGAACTCTATACAGTCAAAGGATTCATTTACAGCAAAGGATCTATCTACAACAAATGATCTATCTACAGCAAAGGATCTATCTATAGCGGAGAATCTTTCTACAGCAAAGGATCTACTACATCAAAGGATAAATTTTCAGCAAAGGATCTATCTACAGCTAAGGATCTATCTACAGCAAAGGACATATATACAGTAAGGGATCTATTTACAGCGAAGGATCAATCTACAGCAAAGGATCTATCTACAGCAAAGGATCTATCTAGAGCATAGGATCTATCTACAGCAAAGGATCTATCTACAGTAAGGGATCTTTTTGCAGCGAAGGATCAATCTACAGCAATGGATCTATTTACAGCGAAGGATCGATCTACAGCAAAGGATCTATCCACAGCAAAGGATCTATCTACAGCAAAGGATCTATCTACAGTCAAGGATTTATCTACTGCAAAGGATCTATCTACAGCAAAGTATCAATATGCAGTTAAGGATCTATTTTAAGCAAAGGATCTATCTACAGCAAAGGATCTATCTAATGCCAATGATCTATCTACAACAAAGGATCTAATTACAGCAGAGGATTTTTATACAGCAAAGGATCAATCTACTGCAAAGGATCTATCTACAGCAAAGTAATCTATCTGCAGTAGGGGATCTATCTACAGCAAAGAATCTATCTACACCAAAGGATATTTCTACAGTGCGGGATCTGTCAACAGCAAATGATCTATCTACAGCAAATGATCTATTTACAGCAGAAGATCTTTTTACAACAAAGGATCTTTCTATATTAAAGGATCTATCTACAGCAAATGATCTATCTTCAGCAAAGTGATCTATCTACAGTAAGGGATCTATCTACAGCAAAGAATCTATCTACACCAAAGGATCTTTCTACAGCGAAAGATCTGTCAACAACAAAGGATCTTTCTACTGCAAAAGATCTATTTACAGCAGAAGATCTTTCTACAGCAGAGGATCTTTCTACAGCAGAGGATCTTTCTACAGCAAAGGATCTCTTTACAGCAAAGGATCTATCTACGGGAAAGGATTTTTCACTTATTTATAGCAAAGGATCTTAGATCTATTTACAGCAAAGGATCAATCTACGATAAATGATCTATCTACTACAAAAGATCTATCTACAGCAGAGGATCTATCTACATTAAAGGATCTTTCTACAGAATAGGATCTATCTACAGCAAAGGATCTATCTACATTATGTGATCTATTTACAGCAAAGGTTTTATCAACAGTAATGGATCTATCAACAGAAAAGGATCTATCTACAGAAAAGGATTTATCTACAACGAAGGATCTATCTAAAGCCAATGATCTATCTACATCAAAGGATCTAATTACAGCAGAGGAACTTTATACAGCAAAGGATCAATCTACAGCAAAGGATCTATCTTCAGCAAAGTAATCTATCTGCAGTAAGGGATCTATCTACAGCAAAGCATCTATCTACAGCAAAAGATCTATCTACAGCAAAGGATCTATCGACAGTAAAGGATCTATCTACAACAAAGAATATATCTACAGCAAAGAATGTATGTTCAGAAAAGAATCTATAAACAGCAGAGGATCTATATACAGCGAAGGATCTATCTACAGTAAATGAACTATATACAGCAAATGATCCATCTACAGTTAAGGATCTATCAACAGCAAAGGATCTATCTACAGCAAAAGATATATTTACAGCAAAAGTTCTATCTACAGCAAAGGATCTATCTACAGGAAAGGATCTATCTACAGGAAAGGATCTATCTACAGCAAAGGATCTATCTACAATAATGGATATTTCTACAGTAAAGGATCTATCTACTACAAAGGATCTTTCGACAACAAACGATCTATCTACAACAAAGAATCTATCTACAGCAAAAAATGTATCTACAGTAAAGGCTCTATCCTCAGCAAAGGATCTATCTACAGCAAAGCATCTATCTACATCAAAGGATCTATCTACAGCAAGGGATTTATCGACAGTAAAGGATCTATCTACATCAAAGGATCCATCTACAGCAAATGATCTATCTACAGTCAAGGATCTATCAAGAGCAAAGGATCTATATACAGCAAAAGATATAGTAAAAGCAAAAGTTCTATATTCTGCAAAGGATCTATCTACAGCAAAGGATCTATCTACAGCAAAGGATCTATCTACAGGAAAGTATCTATCTACAGCAAAGGATCTATCTACAGCAAAGGATTTATCTACAGCAAAGGATCTATCTCCAGTAATTGATCTATTTACAGCAAAATATCTTTCTACAACAGAGGATCTTTCTACATTAAAGGATCTATCTACAGCAAATGATTTATCTACAGCAGAGTGATCTATCTACAGAAAGGGATCTATCTACAGCAAAGAATCTATCTACACCAAAGGATCTTTCTACAGCGAAAGATCTGTCAACAGCAAAGGATCTTTCTACTGCAAAGAATCTATTTACAGCAGAAGATCTTTCTACAGCAGAGGATCTTTCTACAGCAAAGTATCTCTCTACAGCTAATGATCTATTTACAGTATGGGATCTATAAACAGCAAAGGTTTTATCAACAGTAATGGATCTATCAACAGAAGAGGATCTATCTACAGAAAAGGATCTATCTACAGCAAAGGATCTATCTAAAGCCAATGATCTATCTACAACAAAGGATCTTATTACAGCAAAGGAACTTTATACAGCAAAGGATCAATCTACAGCAAAGGATCTATCTACAGCAAAGTAATCTATCTGCAGTAAGGGATCTATCTACAGCAAAGCATCTATCTACAGCAAAAGATCTATCTACAGCAAAGGATCTATCGACAGTAAAGGATCTATCTACAACAAAGAAAATATCTACAGCAAAGAATATATGTTCAGAAAAGAATCTATAAACAGCAGAGGATCTATCTACAGCGAAGGATCTATCTACAGTAAATGAACTATATACAGCAAATGATCCATCTACAGTTAAGGATCTATCAACAGCAAAGGATCTATCTACAGTAAAGGATCTATTTACTGCAAAGGATCTGTCCACAGCAAAGGATCTATCTACAGTAAAGTAGCTATATACAGCAAAGGATAAATCTACAGGAAAGGTTCTATAAACAGCAAAGGATCTATCTACAGCAAAAGATCTAATTACAGCAAAAGTTCTATCTACAGCAAAGGATCAATCTACAGGAAAGGATCTATCTACAGCAAAGGATCAATCTATAGCAA
The DNA here is from genome assembly GCA_947561585.1 of Caprella mutica. Lineage (NCBI taxonomy): Eukaryota > Metazoa > Arthropoda > Malacostraca > Amphipoda > Caprellidae > Caprella > Caprella mutica. Next base: position 98,524 of record CANNZV010001231.1, on the reverse strand, counting down.
AGAATATATCTACAGTAAAGGAACTCTATACAGCCAGAGGATCCATTTACAGCAAAGGATCTACCTACAACAAAGGATCTATATACAGCAAAGGATCTATTTATAGCGTAGAATCTTTCTACAGCAAAGGATCTACTACAGCAAAGGATCTATCTTCAGCAAAGGATCTATCTACAGCAAAGGATCTATCTACAGCAAATGACCTATCTACAGTAAAGGATCTATTTACAGCGAAGGATCAATCTATAGCAAAGGATCTATCTACAGCAAAGGATCTATCTACAGCATAGGATCTATCTACAGCAAAAGATCTATTAACAGCAAAAGTTCTATATTCTGCAAAGGATCTATCTACAGGAAAGGATCTATCTACAGGAAAGTATCTATCTACAGCAAAGGATCTATCTACAGCAAAGGATTTATCTACAGCAAAGGATCCATCTACAGCAAAGGATCTATCTTCAGCAAAGGATCTTTCTACAGAATAGGATCTATCTACAGCAAAGGATCATTCTACAATATGTGCTTTATTCACAACAAAGGATCTATCTACAGCCAAAGATCTATCTACAGTAATGGAACTCTATACAGTCAAAGGATTCATTTACAGCAAAGGATCTATCTACAACAAATGATCTATCTACAGCAAAGGATCTATCTATAGCGGAGAATCTTTCTACAGCAAAGGATCTACTACATCAAAGGATAAATTTTCAGCAAAGGATCTATCTACAGCTAAGGATCTATCTACAGCAAAGGACATATATACAGTAAGGGATCTATTTACAGCGAAGGATCAATCTACAGCAAAGGATCTATCTACAGCAAAGGATCTATCTAGAGCATAGGATCTATCTACAGCAAAGGATCTATCTACAGTAAGGGATCTTTTTGCAGCGAAGGATCAATCTACAGCAATGGATCTATTTACAGCGAAGGATCGATCTACAGCAAAGGATCTATCCACAGCAAAGGATCTATCTACAGCAAAGGATCTATCTACAGTCAAGGATTTATCTACTGCAAAGGATCTATCTACAGCAAAGTATCAATATGCAGTTAAGGATCTATTTTAAGCAAAGGATCTATCTACAGCAAAGGATCTATCTAATGCCAATGATCTATCTACAACAAAGGATCTAATTACAGCAGAGGATTTTTATACAGCAAAGGATCAATCTACTGCAAAGGATCTATCTACAGCAAAGTAATCTATCTGCAGTAGGGGATCTATCTACAGCAAAGAATCTATCTACACCAAAGGATATTTCTACAGTGCGGGATCTGTCAACAGCAAATGATCTATCTACAGCAAATGATCTATTTACAGCAGAAGATCTTTTTACAACAAAGGATCTTTCTATATTAAAGGATCTATCTACAGCAAATGATCTATCTACAGCAAAGTGATCTATCTACAGTAAGGGATCTATCTACAGCAAAGAATCTATCTACACCAAAGGATCTTTCTACAGCGAAAGATCTGTCAAAAACAAAGGATCTTTCCACTGCAAAAGATCTATTTACAGCAGAAGATATTTCTACAGCAGAGGATCTTTCTACAGCAGAGGATCTTTCTACAGCAAAGGATCTCTTTACAGCAAAGGATCTATCTACGGGAAAGGATTTTTCACTTATTTATAGCAAAGGATCTTAGATCTATTTACAGCAAAGGATCAATCTACGATAAATGATCTATCTACTACAAAAGATCTATCTACAGCAGAGGATCTATCTACATTAAAGGATCTTTCTACAGAATAGGATCTATCTACAGCAAAGGATCTATCTACATTATGTGATCTATTTACAGCAAAGGATCTATCTACAGCTAAGGATCTTTCTACAGCTAATGATGAATCTATAGCAAATGATATATCTACAGTAAAGGAACTCTATACAGCCAAAGGATCCATTTACAGAAAAGGATCTATCTACAACAAAGTATCTATCCACAGCAGTGGATCTATTTATAGCGGAGAATCTTTCTACAGCAAAGGATCTATCTTTAGCAAAGGATCTTTCTACAGAATAGGATCTATCTACAGCAAATGACCTATCTACAATATGTGATCTATTTACAGCAAAGGATCTATCTACAGGAAAGGATCTATCTACAGCAAAGGATCTATCTTTAATAAGGGATATATCTACAGTAAAGGATCTATCTACTACAAAGGATCTTTCGACAGCAAACGATCTATCTACAACAAAGAATCTATCTACAGCAAAAAATATATCTACAGTAAAGGCTCTATCCTCAGCAAAAGATCTATCTACAGCAAAGCATCTATCTACATCAAAGGATCTATCTACAGCAAGGGATCTATCTATCTACAGCAAGGGATCTATCGACAGTAAAGGATCTATCTACATCAAAGGATCCATCTACAGCAAATGATCTATCTACATTCAAGGATCTATCAAGAGCAAAGGATCTATATACAGCAAAAGATATAGTAACAGCAAAAGTTCTATATTCTGCAAAGGATCTATCTACAGCAAAGGATCTATCTACAGGAAAGTATCTATCTACAGCAAAGTTTCTATCTACAGCAAAGGATTTATCTACAGCAAAGGATCCATCTACAGCAAAGGATCTATCTTCAGCAAAGGATCTTTCTACAGAATAGGAACTATCTACAGCAAAGGATCTATCTACAGCAAATGATCAATCTATAGCAAAGAATATATCTACAGTAAAGGAACTCTATACAGCCAGAGGATCCATTTACAGCAAAGGATCTACCTACAACAAAGGATCTATCTACAGCAAAGGATCTATTTATAGCGTAGAATCTTTCTACAGCAAAGGATCTACTACAGCAAAGGATCTATCTTCAGCAAAGGATCTATCTACAGCAAAGGATCTATCAACAGCAAATGACCTATCTACAGTAAAGGATCTATTTACAGCGAAGGATCAATCTATAGCAAAGGATCTATCTACAGCAAAGGATCTATCTACAGCATAGGATCTATCTACAGCAGAGGATTTATCTACAGTAAGGGATCTTTTTGCAGCGAAGGATCAATCTACAGCAAAGGATCCATTTACAGCGAAGGATCGATCTACAGCAAAGGATCTATCTACAGTTAAGGATCTATCTACAGCAAAGGATCTATCTACAGCAAAGGATCTATCTACAGCAAAGGATCTATCTACAGCAAAGGATCTATCTAAAGCCAATGATCTATCTACAACAAAGAATCTATTTACAGCAGAAGAACTTTATACAGCAAAGGATCTATCTACAGCAAAGGATCTATCTACACAGAAGGATCTTTCTACAGTGCAGGATCTGTCAACAGCAAAGGATCTTTCTATTTCAAAAAATCTAATTACAGCAGAATATCTTTCTACAGCAGAGGAACTTTCTACATTAAAGGATCTATCTACAGCAAATGATCTATCTACAGCAGAGTGATCTAACTACAGAAAGGGTTCTATCTACAGCAAAGAATCTATCTACACCAAAGGATCTTTCTACAGCGAAAGATCTGTCAACAGCAAAGGATCTTTCTATTTCAAAGAATCTATTTACAGCAGAAGATCTTTCTACAGCAGAGGAACTTTATACAGCAAAGGATCAATCTACAGCAAAGGATCTATTTACAGCAAAGTAATCTATCTGCAGTAAGGGATCTATCTACAGCAAAGAATCTATTTACACCAAAGGATATTTCTACAGTGCGGGATCTGTCAACAGCAAATGATCTATCTACAGCAAATGATCTATTTACAGCAAAAGATCTTTTTACAACAAAGGATCTTTCTATATTAAAGGATCTATCTACAGCAAATGATCTATCTACAGCAAAGTGATCTATCTACAGTAAGGGATCTATCTACAGCAAAGAATCTATCTTTACCAAAGGATCTTTCTACAGCGAAAGAACTGTCAACAACAAAGGATCTTTCTACTGCAAAAGATCTATTTACAGCAGAAGATCATTCTACAGCAGAGGATCTTTCTACAGCAAAGGATCTCTTTACAGCAAAGGATCTATCTACGGGAAAGGATTTTTCATTTATTTATAGCAAAGGATCTTAGATCTATTTACAGCAAAGGATCAATCTACGATAAATGATCTATCTACTACAAAAGATCTATCTACAGCAAAGTATTTATCTACATTAAAGGATCTATCTACAGCAATGGATCAATCTACAGCGAAGGATCTATCTTCAGCAAAGGATCTTTCTACAGAATAGGATCTATCTACAGCAAAGGATCTATCTACATTATGTGATCTATTTACAGCAAAGGATCTATCTACAGCTAAGGATCTATCTACAGCTAATGATGAATCTATAGCAAATGATATATCTACAGTAAAGGAACTCTAAACAGCCAAAGGATCCATTTAGAGCAAAGGATCTATCTAAAAACAAAGTATCTATCCACAGCAGTGGATCTATTTATAGCGGAGAATCTTTCTACAGCAAAGGATCTATCTTCAGCAAAGGATCTTTCTACAGAATAGGATCTATCCACAGCAAAAGATCTATCTACAATATGTGATCTATTTACAGCAAAGGATCTATCTAGAGCAAAGGATCTATCTACAGCAAAGGACCTATCTACAGTAAGGGATCTATTTACAGCGAAGGATCAAACTACAGCAAAGGATCTATCTACAGCAAAGGATTTATCTACAGCATAGGATCTATCTACAGCAAAGGATCTATCTACAGTAAGGGATCTTTTTGCAGCGAAGGATTAATCTACAGCAAAGGATCTATTTACAGCGAAGAATCGTTATACAGCAAAGGATCTATCTACAGCAAAGGATCTATCTACAATCAAGGATTTATCTACTACAAATGATCTATCTACAGCAAAGGATCAATCTACAGTTAAGGATCTATCTTAAGCAAAGGATCTATCTACAGCAAAGGATCTATCTACAGCAAAAGATCTATCTACAGCAAATGATCAATATATAGCAAAGGATATATCTACAGTAATGGAACTCTATACAGCCAAAGGATTCATTTACAGCAATGGATCTATCTACAACAAATAATCTATCTACAGCAAAGAATCTATTTATAGCGGAGAATAGGATCTACAGCAAAGGATCTAATACAGCAAGGATCTATCTTCAGCAGAGGATCTATCTACAGTTAAGGATCTATCTACAGCAAAAGACCCATAAACAGTAAGGGATCTACTTACAGCGAAGGATCAATCTACAGAAAAGGATCTATCTACAGCAAAGGATCTATCTACAGCATAGGATCTATCTACAGCAAAGGATCCATCTACAGTAAGGGATCTTTTTGCAGCGAAGGATCAATCTACAGCAAAGGATCTATTTACAGCGAATGATCGATCTACAGCAAACGATATATCTACAGCAAAGGATCTATCTACAGCGAAGGATCTATCTACAGTCAATGATTTATCTACTGCAAAGGATCTATCTACAGCAAAGGATTAATCTACAGTTAAGGATCTATCTTAAGCAAAGGATCTATCTACAGCAAAGGATCTATCTATAGCCAATGATCTATTTAAAACAAAGGATCTAATTACAGCAGAGGAACTTTATACAGCAAAGGATCAATCTACAGCAAAGGATCTATCAACAGCAAAGTAATCTATCTGCAGTAAGGGATCTATCTACAACAAAGCATCTATCTACAGCAAAGGATCTATCTACAGCAAGGGATCTATCAACAGTAAAGGATCTATCTACAACAAAGAAACTATCTACAGCAAAAAATATATGTTCAGAAAAGAATCTATAAACAGCAGAGGATCTATCTACAGCGAAGGATCTATCTACAGTAAATGAACTATATACAGCAAATGATCCATCTACAGTTAAGGATATATCAACAGCAAAGGATCTATCTACAGCAAAAGATCTATCTACAGCAAAGGATTTATCTACAGCAAAGGATCCATCTACAGCAAAGGATCTATCTTCAGCAAAGGATCCTTCTACAGAATAGGATCTATCTACAGCAAAGGATCTTTCTACAATATGTGCTCTATTTACAGCAAAGGATCTATCTACAGCAAAAGATCTATCTACAGCAAATGATCAATCTATAGCAAAGGATATATCTACAGTAATGGAACTCTATACAGCCAAAGGATTCATTTACAGCAAAGGATCTATCTACAACAAATGATCTATCTACAGCAAAGGATCTATCTATAGCGGAGAATCTTTCTACAGCAAAGGATCTGCTACAGCAAAGGATCTATCTACAGCTAAGGATCTATCTACAGCAAAGGACATATATATAGTAAGGGATTTATCTACTGCAAAGTTTCTATCTACAGCAAAGTATCAATCTACAGTTAAGGATCTATCTTAAGCAAAGGATCTATCTACAGCAAGGGATCTATCTACAGTAAGGGATCTTTTTGCAGCGAAGGATCAATCTACAGCAAGGGATCTTTTTACAGCGAAGGATAGATCTACAGCAAAGGATCTATCTACAGCAAAGGATCTATCTACAGCAAAGGATCTATCTACAGCAAAGGATCTATCTAAAGTCAAGGATTTATCTACTGCAAAGTTTCTATCTACAGCAAAGTATCAATCTACAGTTAAGGATCTATCATAAGCAAAGGATCTATCTACAACAAAGGATCTAATTACAGCAGAGGAACTTTATACAGCAAAGGAACAATCTACAGCAAAGGATCTATATACAGCAAAGTTATCTATCTGCAGTGAGGGATCTATCTACAGCAAAGAATCTATCTACACCAAAGGATCTTTCTACGGTGCAAAATCTGTCAACAGCAAATGATCTATCTACAGCAAATGATCTATTTACAACAAAAGATCTTTTTACAACAAAGGATCTTTTTACATTAAAGGATCTATCTACAGCAAATGATCTATCTACAGCAAAGTGATCTATCTACAGTAAAGGATCTATCTACAGCAAAGAATCTATCTACACCAAAGGATCTTTCTACAGCAAAGGATCTATTTACAGCAGAAGATCTCACTACAGCAGAGGATCTTTCTACAGCAAAGGATCTCTCTACAGCAAAGGATCTATCTACGAGAAAGGATTTTTCATTTATTTTTAGCAAAGAATCTTAAATCTATTTACAGCAAAGGATCTATCTACGATAAATGATCTATCTACTACAAAAGATCTATCTACAGCGAAGGATCTAACTACATTAAAGGATCTATCTACAGCAATGGATCAATCTACAGCGAAGGATCTATCTTCAGCAAAGGATCTTTCTACAGAATAGGATCTATTTACAGCAAAGGATCTATCTACAATATGTGATCTATTTACAGCAAAGGATCTATCTACAGCTAAGGATCTATCTACAGCAAATGATGAATCTATAGCAAAGGATATATTTACAGTAAAGGAACTCTATACAGCCATAGGATCCATTTACAGCAAAGGATCTATCTACAACAAAGTATCTATCCACAGCAGTGGATCTATTTATAGCGGAGAATCTTTCTACAGCAAAGGATCTATCTTCAGCAAATGATCTTTCTACAGAATAGGATCTATCTACAGCAAAGGATCTATTTACAATATGTCATCTATTTACAGCAAAGGATCTATCTACAGCTAAGGATCTATCTACAGCATATGATCAATCTATAGAAAAGGATATATCTACAGTAAAGGAACTCTATACAGCCATAGGATCCATTTACAGCAAAGGCTCTATTTACAACAAAGGATCTCTCTACAGCAAAGGATCTATCTACAGTCAAGGATTTATCTATTGCAAAGGATCTATCTACAGCAAAGGATTAATCTACGGTTAAGGATCTATCTTAAGCAAAGGATCTATCTTAAGCAAAGGATCTATCTACAGCAAAGGATCTATCTACAGTCAAGGTTTTATCTATTGCAAAGGATCTATCTACAGCAAAGGATTAATCTACAGTCAGGTATCTATCTTAAGCAAAGGATCTATCTACAGCAAAGGATCTATCTAAAGCCAATGATCTATCTACAACAAAGGATCTAATTACAGCAAAGCATCTATCTACAGCAAGGGATCTATCGACAGTAAAGGATCTATCTACAGCAAAGGATCCATCTACAGCAAAGGATCTATCTACAGTCAAAAATCTATCTACTGCAAAGGATCTGTCCACAGCAAAGGATCTGTTCACAGCAAAGGATCTATCTACAACAAAGAATCTATCTACAGCAAAGAATATATGTTCAGAAAAGAATCTATTAACAGAAGAGGATCTATCTACAGCGCAGGATCTATCTACAGCAAATGATCTATCTACAGCAAAAGATCTATTAACAGCAAAAGTTCTATATTCTGCAAAAGATCTATCTACAGCAAAGGATCTATCTACAGGAAAGTATCTATCTACAGCAAAGGATCTATCTACAGCAAAGGATTTATTTACAGCAAAGGATCCATCTACAGCAAAGGATCTATCTTCAGCAAAGGATCTTTCTACAGAATAGGATCTATCTACAGCAAAGGATCTTTCTACAATATGTGCTCTATTTACAGCAAAGTATCTATCTACAGCAATAGATCTATCAACAGCAAATGATCAATCTATAGCAAAGGATATATCTACAGTAATGGAACTCTATACAGCCAAAGGATTCATTTACAGCGAAGGATCTATCTACAACAAATGATCTATCTACAGCAATAGATCTATTTATAGCGGAGAATCTTTCTACAGCAAGGGATCTACTACAGCAAAAGATCTATCTTCAGCAAAGGATCTATCTACAGCAAAGGATTAATCTACAGTTAAGGATCTCTCTTAAGCAAGGGATCTATCTACAGCAAAGGATCTATCTATAGCCAATGATCTATTTAAAACAAAGGATCTAATTACAGCAGAGGAACTTTATACAGCAAAGGATCAATCTACAGCAAAGGATCTATCAACAGCAAAGTAATCTATCTGCAGTAAGGGATCTATCTACAACAAAGCATCTATCTACAGCAAAGGATCTATCTACAGCAAGGGATCTATCAACAGTAAAGGATCTATCTACAACAAAGAGACTATCTACAGCAAAAAATATATGTTCAGAAAAGAATCTATAAACAGCAGAGGATCTATCTACAGCGAAGGATCTATCTACAGTAAATGAACTATATACAGCAAATGATCCATCTACAGTTAAGGATATATCAACAGCAAAGGATCTATCTACAGCAAAAGATCTATCTACAGCATAGGATTTATCTACAGCAAAGGATCCATCTACAGCAAAGGATCTATCTTCAGCAAAGGATCCTTCTACAGAATAGGATCTATCTACAGCAAAGGATCTTTCTACAATATGTGCTCTATTTACAGCAAAGGATCTATCTACAGCAAATGATCAATCTATAGCAAAGGATATATCTACAGTAATGGAACTCTATACAGCCAAAGGATTCATTTACAGCAAAGGATCTATCTACAACAAATGATCTATCTACAGCAAAGGATCTATCTATAGCGGAGAATCTTTCTACAGCAAAGGATCTGCTACAGCAAAGGATCTATCTACACCTAAGGATCTATCTACAGCAAAGGACATATATATAGTAAGGGATTTATCTACTGCAAAGTTTCTATCTACAGCAAAGTATCAATCTACAGTTAAGGATCTATCTACAATATGTGCTCTATTTACAGCAAAGGATCTATCTACAGCAAAAGATCTATCTACAGCAAATGATCAATCTATAGCAAAGGATATATCTACAGTAATGGAACTCTATACAGCCAAAGGATTCATTTACAGCAAAGGATCTATCTACAACAAATGATCTATCTACAGCAAAGGATCTATCTATAGCGGAGAATCTTTCTACAGCAAAGGATCTGCTACAGCAAAGGATCTATCTACACCTAAGGATCTATCTACAGCAAAGGACATATATATAGTAAGGGATTTATCTACTGCAAAGTTTCTATCTACAGCAAAGTATCAATCTACAGCAAGGGATCTATCTACAGTAAGGGATCTTTTTGCAGCGAAGGATCAATCTACAGCAAGGGATCTTTTTACAGCGAAGGATAGATCTACAGCAAAGGATCTATCTACAGCAAAGGATCTATCTACAGCAAAGGATCTATCTACAGCAAAGGATCTATCTGAAGTCAAGGATTTATCTACTGCAAAGTTTCTATCTACAGCAAAGTATCAATCTACAGTTAAGGATCTATCTTAAGCAAAGGATCTATCTACAACAAGGATCTAATTACAGCAAAGGAACTTTATACAGCAAAGGAACAATCTACAGCAAAGGATCTATCTACAGCAAAGTTATCTATCTGCAGTGAAGGATCTATCTACAGCAAAGAATCTACCTACACCAAAGGATCTTTCTACAGTGCAAAATCTGTCAACAGCAAATGATCTATCTACAGCAAATGATCTATTTACAGCAGAAGATCTTTTTACAACAAAGGATCTTTCTACATTAAAGGATCTATCTACAGCAAATGATCTATCTACAGCAAAGTGATCTATCTACAGTAAAGGATCTATCTACAGCAAAGAATCTATCTACACCAAAGGATCTTTCTACAGCAAATGATCTATTTACAGCAGAAGATCTCACTACAGCAGAGGATCTTTCTACAGCAAAGGATCTCTCTACAGCAAAGGATCTATCTACGAGAAAGGATTTTTCATTTATTTATAGCAAAGAATCTTAAATCTATTTACAGCAAAGGATCTATCTACGATAAATGATCTATCTACTACAAAAGATCTATCTACAGCGAAGGATCTAACTACATTAAAGGATCTATCTACAGCAATGGATCAATCTACAGCGAAGGATCTATCTTCAGCAAAGGATCTTTCTACAGAATAGGATCTATTTACAGCAGAGGATCTATCTACAATATGTGATATATTTACAGCAAAGGATCTATCTACAGCTAAGGATCTATCTACAGCAAATGATGAATCTATAGCAAAGGATATATTTACAGTAAAGGAACTCTATACAGCCAAAGGATCCATTTACAGCAAAGGATCTATCTACAACAAAGTATCTATCCACAGCAGTGGATCTATTTATAGCGGAGAATCTTTCTACAGCAAAGGATCTATCTTCAGCAAATGATCTTTCTACAGAATAGGATCTATCTACAGCAAAGGATCTATCTACAATATGTCATCTATTTACAGCAAAGGATCTATCTACAGCTAAGGATCTATCTACAGCATATGATCAATCTATAGAAAAAGATATATCTACAGTAAAGGAACTCTATACAGCCATAGGATCCATTTACAGCAAAGGCTCTATTTACAACAAAGGATCTATCTACAGCAAAGGATCTATCTACAGTCAAGGATTTATCTATTGAAAAGGATCTATCTACAGTCAAGGATTTTTCTATTGCAAAGGATCTATCTACAGCAAAGGATTAATCTACGGTTAAGGATCTATCTTAAGCAAAGGATCTATCTTAAGCAAAGGATCTATCTACAGCAAAGGATCTATCTACAGTCAAGGTTTTATCTATTGCAAAGGATCTATCTACAGCAAAGGATTAATCTACAGTCAGGTATCTATCTTAAGCAAAGGATCTATCTACAGCAAAGGATCTATCTAAAGCCAATGATCTATCTACAACAAAGGATCTAATTACAGCAAAAGAACTTTATACAGCAAAGGATCAATCTACAGCAAAGGATCTATCTACAGCAAAGTAATCTATCTGCAGTAAGAGATCTATTTACAGCAAAGCATCTATCTACAGCAAGGGATCTATCGACAGTAAAGGATCTATCTACAGAAAGGATCCATCTACAGCAAAGGATCTATCTACAGTCAAAAATCTATCTACTGCAAAGGATCTGTCCACAGCAAAGGATCTGTTCACAGCAAAGGATCTATCTACAACAAAGAATCTATCTACAGCAAAGAATATATGTTCAGAAAAGAATCTATTAACAGAAGAGGATCTATCTACAGCGAAGGATCTATCTACAGCAAATGATCTATCTACAGCAAAAGATCTATTAACAGCAAAAGTTCTATATTCTGCAAAAGATCTATCTACAGCAAAGGATCTATCTACAGGAAAGTATCTATCTACAGCAAAGGATCTATCTACAGCAAAGGATTTATTTACAGCAAAGGATCCATCTACAGCAAAGGATCTATCTTCAGCAAAGGATCTTTCTACAGAATAGGATCTATCTACAGCAAAGGATCTTTCTACAATATGTGCTCTATTTACAGCAAAGTATCTATCTACAGCAATAGATCTATCAACAGCAAATGATCAATCTATAGCAAAGGATATATCTACAGTAATGGAACTCTATACAGCCAAAGGATTCATTTACAGCAAAGGATCTATCTACAACAAATGATCTATCTACATCAAAAGATCTATTTATAGCGGAGAATCTTTCTACAGCAAAGGATCTACTACAGCAAAAGATCTATCTTCAGCAAAGGATCTATCTACAGCTAAGGATCTATCTACAGCAAAGACCTATATACAGTAAGGGATCTATTTACAGCGAAGGATCAATCTACAGCAAAGGATCTATCTACAGCAAAGGATCTATCTACAGCATAGGATCTATCTACAGCAAAGGATCTATCTACAGTAAAGGATCTTTTTGCAGCGAAGGATCAATCTACAGCAAAGGATCTATTTACAGCGAAGGATCGATCTACAGCAAAGGATCTATCTACAGCAAAAGATCTATCTACAGCAAAGGATCTATCTCCAGCAAATGATCTATTTACAGCAAAAGATCTTTCTACAACAGAGGATCTTTCTACATTATAGGATCTATCTACAGCAAATGATCTATCTACAGCAGAGTGATCTATTTACAGAAAATGATCTATCTAAAGCAAAGAATCTATCTACACCAAAGGATCTTTCTACAGCGAAAGATCTGTCAACAGCAAAGGATCTTTCTACTGCAAAGGATCTATTTACAGCAGAAGATCTTTCTACAGCAGAGGATCTTTCTACAGCAAAGTATCTCTCTACAGCAAAGGATCTATTTAGAGTATTGGATCTATCAACAGCAAAGGTTTTATCAACAGTAATGGATCTATCTACAGAAAAGGATCTATCTACAGAGAAGGATTTATCTAAAGCGAAGGATCTATCTACAGCAAAGGATCTATCTACAGCAAAGGATCCATCTACGGGAAAGGATTTTTCATTTATTTATAGCAAAGGATCTTAGATCTATTTACAGCAAAGGATCTATCTACGATAAATGATCTATCTACGATAAATGATCTATCTACTACAAAAGATCTATCTACAGCAAAGGATCTATCTACATTAAAGGATCTATCTACAGCAAAGGATCAATTTACAGCGAAGGATTTATCTTCAGCGAAGGATCTTTCTACAGAATAGGATCTATCTACAGCAAAGGATCTATCTACAATATGTGATCTATTTACAGCAAAGGATCTATCTACAGCTAAGGTTCTATCTACAGCAAATGATGAATTTATAGCAAAGGATATATCTACAGTAGAGGAACTCTATACAGCCAAATGATCCATTTACATCAAAGGATCTATCTAGAACAAAGTATCTATCCACAGCAGTGGATCTATTTATAGCGGAGAATCTTTCTACAGCAACGGATCTATCTTCAGCAAAGGATCTTTCTACAGAATTGGATCTATCTACAGCAAAGGATCTATCTACAATATATGATATATTTACAGCAAAGGATCTATCTACAGCAAAGGACCTATCTACAGCAAAGGATCTACCCACAGTAAGGGATCTTTTTGCAGCGAAGGATCAACCTACAGCAAAGGATCTATTTACAGCGAAGAATCGATCTACAGCAAAGGATCTATCTACAGCAAAGGATCTATCTACAGCAACGGATCTATCTACAATCAAGGATTTATCTACTGCAAAGGATCTATCTACAGCAAAGGATCAATCTACAGTTAAGGATTTATCTTAAGCAAAGGATCTATCTACAGCAAAGGATCTATCTACAGCAAAAGATCTATCTACAGCAAATGATCAATATATAGCAAAGGATATATCTACAGTAATGGAACTCTATACAGCCAAAGGATTCATTTACAGCAAAGGATCTGTCTACAACAAATGATCTATCTAAAGCAAAGGATCTATTTATAGCGGAGAATAGGATCTACAGCAAAGGATCTAATACAGCAAAATATCTATCTTCAAAAGAGGATCTATCTACAGTTAAGGATCTATCTACAGCAAAAGACCTATATACAGTAAGGGATCTACTTACAGCGAAGGATCAATCTACAGAAAAGGATCTATCTACAGCAAAGGATCTATCTACAGCATAGGATCTATCTACAGCAAAGGATCCATCTACAGTAAGGGATCTTTTTGCAGCGAAGGATCAATCCACAGCAAAGGATCTATTTACAGCGAAGGATCGATCTACAGCAAAGGATCTATCTACAGCGAAGGATCTATCTACAGTCAAGGATTTATCTACTGCAAAGGATCTATCTACAGCAAAGGATTAATCTACAGTTAAGGATCTATCTTAAGCAAAGGATCTATCTACAGCAAAGGATCTATTTAAAGCCAATGATCTATCTAAAACAAAGGATCTAATTACAGCAGAGGAACTTTATACAGCAAAGGATCAATCTACAGCAAAGGATCTATCAACAGAAAGGTAATCCATCTGCAGTAAGGGATCTATTTACAGCGAAGGATCGATCTACAGCAAAGGATCTATCTACAGCGAAGGATCTATCTACAGTCAAGGATTTATCTACTGCAAAGGATCTATCTACAGCAAAGGATTAATCTACAGTTAAGGATCTATCTTAAGCAAAGAATCTATCTACAGCAAAGGATCTATCTGAAGCCAATGATCTATCTAAAACAAAGGATCTAATTACAGCAGAGGAACTTTATACAGCAAAGGATCAATCTACAGCAAAGGATCTATCAACAGAAAAGTAATCTATCTGCAGTAAGGGATCTATCTACAGCAAAGCATCTATCTACAGCAAAGGATCTATCTACAGCAAGGGATCTATCGACAGTAAAGGATCTATCTACAGCAAAGCATCTATCTACAGCAAAGGATCTATCTACAGCAAGGGATCTATCGACAGTGAAGGATCTATCTACAACAAAGAATCAATCTACAGCAAAGAATATATGTTCAGAAAAGAATCTATAAACAGCAGAGGATCTATCTACAGCGAAGGATCTATCTACAGTAAATGAACTATATACAGCAAATGATCCATCTACAGTTAAGGATATATCAAAAGCAAAGGATCTATCTACAGCAAAAGATATATTAACAGCAAAAGTTCTATATTCTGCAAAGGATCTATCTACAGCAAAGGATCTATCTACTGGAAAGTATCTATCTACAGCAAAGGATCTATCTACAGCAAAGGATTTATCTACAGCAAAGGATCCATCTACAGCAAAGGATCTATCTTCAGCAAAGGATCTTTCTACAGAATAGGATCTATCTACCGCAAAGGTTCTTTCTACAATATGTGCTCTATTTACAGCAAAGGATCTATCTACAGCAAAAGATCTATCTACAGCAAATGATCAATCTATAGCAAAGGATATATCTACAGTAATGGAACTCTATACAGCCAAAGGATTCATTTACAGCAAAGGATCTATCTACAACAAATGATCTATCTACAGCAAAGGATCTATCTACAGCATAGGATCTATCTACAGCAAAGGATCCATCTACAGTAAATGATCTTTTTGCAGCGAAGGATCAATCAACAGCAAAGGATCTATTTACAGCGAAGGATCGATCTACAGCAAAGGATCTATCTACAGCGAAGGATCTATCTTCAGTCAAGGATTTATCTACTGCAAAGGATCTATCTACAGCAAAGGATTAATCTACAGTTAAGGATCTATCTTAAGCAAAGGATCTATCTACAGCAAAGGATCTATCTAAAGCCAATGATCTATCTAAAACAAACGATCTAATTACAGCAGAGGAAATTTATACAGCAAAGGATCAATCTACAGCAAAGGATCTATCAACAGCAAAGTAATCTATCTGCAGAAAGGGATCTATCTACAGCAAAGCATCTATCTACAGCAAAGGATCTATCTACAGCAAGGGATCTATCGACAGTAAAGGATCTATCTACAACAAAGGATTTATCTACAGCTGAGGATCTATCTACAGCAAAGGACATATATATAGTAAGGGATCTATTTACAGCGAAGGATCAATCTACAGCAAAGGATCTATCTACAGCAAAGGAACTATCTACAGCATAGGATCTATCTACAGCAAGGGATCTATCTACAGTAAGGGATCTTTTTGCAGCGAAGTATCAATCTACAGCAAGGGATCTATTAACAGCGAAGGATAGATCTACAGCAAAGGATCTATCTAAAGCAAAGGATCTATCTACAGCAAAGGATCTATCTACAGTCAAGAGTTTATCTACCGCAAAGGATCTATCTACAGCAAAGTATCAATCTACAGTTAAGGATCTATCTTAAGCAAAGGATCTATCTACAGCAAAGGATCTATCTAAAGCCAATGATCTATCTACAACAAAGGATCTAATTACAGCAGAGGAACTTTATACAGCAAAGGATCAATCTAAAGCAAAGGATCTATCTACAGCAAAGTAATCTATCTGCAGTAAGGGATCTATCTACAGCAAAGAATCTATCTACACCAAAGGATCTTTCTACAGTGCAGAATCTGTAAACAGCAAATGATCTATCTACAGCAAATGATCTATTTACAGCAAAAGATCTTTTTACAACAAAGGATCTTTCTACATTAAAGGATCTATCTACAGCAAAGGATCTATCTACGAGAAAGGATTTTTAATTTATTTATAGCAAAGAATCTTAAATCTATTTACAGCAAAGGATCTATCTACGATAAATGATCTATCTACTACAAAAGATCTATCTACAGCGAAGGATCTATCTACATTAAAGAATCTATCTACAGCAATGGATCAATCTACAGCGAAGGATCTATCTCCAGCAAAGGATCTTTCTACAGAATAGGATCTATTTACAGCAAAGGATCTATCTACAATATGTGATCTATTTACAGCAAAGGATCTATCTACAGCTGAGGATCTATCTACAGCAAAAGATGAATCTATAGCAAAGGATATATCTACAGTAAGGGAACTCTATACAGCCAAAGGATCCATTTACAACAAAGGATCTATCTACAACAAAGTATCTATCCACAGCAGTGGATCTATTTATAGCGGAGAATCTTTCTACAGCAAAGGATCTATCTTCAGCAAATGATCTTTCTACAGAATAGGATCTATCTACAGCAAAGGATCTATCTACAATATGTGATCTATTTACAGCAAAGGATCTATCTACAGCTGAGGATCTATCTACAGCATATGATCAATCTATAGCAAAGGATATATCTACAGTAAAGGAACTCTATACAGCCAAAGGATCCATTTACAGCAAAGGCTCTATTTACAACAAAGAATCTATCTACAGCAAAGGATCTATCTACAGTCAAGGATTTATCTATTGCAAAGGATCTATCTACATTCAAGGATCTTTCTACAGCAGAGGATCTTTCTACAGCAAAGTATCTCTCTACAGCAAAGGATCTATTTACAGTATGGGATCTATCAACAGCAAAGGTGTTATCAACAGTAATGGATCTATCAACAGAAAAGGATCTATCTACAGAAAAGGATCTATCTACAGCAAAGGATCTATCTAAAGCCAATGATCTATCTACAACAAAGGATCTAATTACAGCAGAGGAACTTTATACAGCAAAGGATCAATCTACAGCAAAGGATCTATCTACAGCAAAGTAATCTATCTGCAGTAAGGGATCTATCTACAGCAAAGCATCTATCTACAGCAAAAGATCTATCTACAGCAAAGGATCTATCGACAGTAAAGGATCTATCTACAACAAAGAACATATCTACAGCAAAGAATATATGTTCAGAAAAGAATCCATAAACAGCAGAGGATCTATCTACAGCGAAGGATCTATCTACAGTAAATGAACTATATACAGCAAATGATCCATCTACAGTTAAGGATCTATCAACAGCAAAGGATCTATCTACAGTAAAGGATCTATTTACTGCAAAGGATCTGTCCACAGCAAAGAATCTATCTACAGTAAAGTAGCTATATACAGCAAAGGATAAATCTACAGGAAAGGTTCTATAAACAGCAAAGGATCTATCTAAAGCAAAAGATCTATTTACAGCAAAAGTTCTATCTACAGCAAAGGATCTATCTACAGGAAAGGATCTATCTACAGCAAAGGATCAATCTATAGCAAAGAATATATCTACAGTAAAGGAACTCTATACAGCCAGAGGATCCATTTACAGCGAAGGATCTACCTACAACAAAGGATCTATCTACAGCAAAGGATCTATTTATAGCGTAGAATCTTTCTACAGCAAAGGATCTACTACAGCAAAGGATCTATCTTCAGCAAAGGATCTATCTACAGCAAAGGATCTATCTACAGAAAATGACCTATCTACAGTAAAGGATCTATTTACAGCGAAGGATCAATCTATAGCAAAGGATCTATCTACAGCATAGGATCTATCTACAGCATAGGATCTATCTACAGCACAGGATTTATCTACAGTAAGGGATCTTTTTGAAGCGAAGGATGAATCTACAGCAAAGGATCTATTTACAGCGAAGGATCGATCTACAGCAAAGGATATATCTACAGTTAAGGATCTATCTACAGCAAAGGATCTATCTACAGCAAAGGATCTATCTACAGCAAAGGATCTATCTAAAGCCAATGATCTATCCACAACAAAGGATCTATTTACAGCAGAGGAACTTTATACAGCAAAGGATCTATCTACAGCAAAGGATCTATCTACAGCAAAGAATCTATCTACACAGAAGGATCTTTCTACAGTGCAGGATCTGTCAACAGCAAAGGATCTATCTCCAGCAAATGATCTATTTACAGCAAAAGATCTTTCTACAACAGAGGATCTTTCTATTTTAAAGGATCTATCTACAGCAAATGATCTATCTACAGCAGAGTGATCTATCTACAGAAAGGGATCTATCTACAGCAAAGAATCTATCTACACCAAAGGATATATCTACAGCGAAAGATCTGTCAACAGCAAAGGATCTTTCTATTTCAAAAAATCTATTTACAGCAGAAGATCTTTCTACAGCAGAGGATCTTTCTACAGCAAAGTATCTCTCTACAGCAAAGGATCTATTTACAGTATGGGATCTATCAACAGCAAAGGTTTTATTAACAATAATGGATCTATCAACAGAAAAGGATCTATCTACAGAAAAGGATTTATCTACAGCGAAGGATCTATCTAATGCCAATGATCTATGTACAACAAAGGATCTAATTACAGCAGAGAAACTTTATACAGCAAAGGATCAATCTACAGCAAAGGATCTATCTACAGCAAAGTAATCTCTCTGCAGTAAGGGATCTATCTACAGCAAAGCATCTATCTACAGCAAAAGATCTATCTACAGCAAAGGATCTATCGACAGTAAAGGATCTATCTACAACAAAGAATCTATCTACAGCAAAGAATATATGTTCAGAAAAGAATCTATAAACAGCAGAGGATCTATCTACAGCGAAGGATCTATCTACAGTAAATGAACTATATACAGCAAATGATCCATCTACAGTTAAGGATCTATCAACAGCAAAGGATCTATCTACAGCAAAAGATCTATCTACAGGAAAGGATCTATCTACAGGAAAGTATCTATCTACAGCAAAGGATCTATCTACAGCAAAGGATTTATCTACAGCAAAGGATCCATCTACAGCAAAGGATCTATCTTCAGCAAAGGATCTTTCTAAAGAATAGGATCTATCTACAGCAAAGGATCTTTCTACAATATGTGCTCTATTCACAACAAAGTCTCTATCTACAGCAAAAAATCTATCTACAGCAAATGATCAATCTATAGCAAAGGATATATCTACAGTAATGGAACTCTATACAGCCAAAGGATTCATTTACAGCAAAGGATCTATCTACAACAAATGATCTATCTACAGCAAAGGATCTATCTATAGCGGAGAATCTTTCTACAGCAAAGGATCTACTACAACAAAGGATAAATTTTCAGCAAAGGATCTATCTACAGCTAAGGATCTATCTACAGCAAAGGACATATATACAGTAAGGGATCTATTTACAGCGAAGGATCAATCTACAGCAAAGGATCTATCTACAGCAAAGGATCTATCTAGAGCATAGGATCTATCTACAGCAAAGGATCTATCTACATTAAGGGATCTTTTTGCAGCGAAGGATCAATCTACAGCAATGGATCTATTTACAGCGAAGGATCGATCTACAGCAAAGGATCTATCTACGGCAAAGGATCTATCTACAGCAAAGGATCTATCTACAGCAAAGGATCTATCTACAGTCAAGGATTTATCTACTGCAAAGGATCTATCTACAGCAAAGTAATCTATCTGCAGTAAGGGATCTATCTACAGCAAAGAATCTATCTACACCAAAGGATATTTCTACAGTGCGGGATCTGTCAACAGCAAATGATCTATCTACAGCAAATGATCTATTTACAGCAAAAGATCTTTTTACAACAAAGGATCTTTCTACATTAAAGGATCTATCTACAGCAAATGATCTATCTACAGCAAAGTGATCTATCTACAGTAAGGGATCTATCTACAGCAAAGAATCTATCTACACCAAAGGATCTTTCTACAGCGAAAGATCTGTCAACAACAAAGGATCTTTCTACTGCAAAAGATCTATTTACAGCAGAAGATCTTCCTACAGCAGAGGATCTTTCTACAGCAAAGGATCTCTTTACAGCAAAGGATCTATCTACGGGAAAAGATTTTTCATTTATTTATAGCAAAGGATCTTAGATCTATTTACAGCAAAGGATCAATCTACGATAAATTATCTATCTACTACAAAAGATCTATCTACAGCAAAGGATCTATCTACATTAAAGGATCTATCTACAGCAATGGATCAATCTACAGCGAGGGATATATCTTCAGCAAAGGATCTTTCTACAGAATAGGATCTATCTACAGCAAAGGATCTATCTACATTATGTGATCTATTTACAGCAAAGGATCTATCTACAGCTAAGGATCTATCTACAGCTAATGATGAATTTATAGCAAATGATATATCTACAGTAAAGGAACTCTATACAGCCAAAGGATCCATTTACAGCAAAGGATCTATCTACAACAAAGTATCTATCCACAGCAGTGGATCTCTTTATAGCGGAGAATCTTTCTACAGCAAAGGATCTATCTTCAGCAAAGGATCTTTCTACAGAATAGGATCTATCTACAGCAAATGATCTATCTATAATATGTGATCTATTTACAGCAAAGGATCTATCTACAGGAAAGGATCTATCTACAGCAAAGGATCTATCTTTAATAAGGGATATATCTACAGTAATGGATCTATCTACTACAAAGGATCTTTCGACAGCAAACGATCTATCTACATCAAAGAATCTATCAACAGCAAAAATATATCTACAGTAAAGGCTCTATCCTCAGCAAAGGATCTATCTACAGCAAAGCATCTATCTACATCAAAGGATCTATCTACAGCAAGGGATCTATCGACAGTAAAGGATCTATCTACATCAAAGGATCCATCTACAGCAAATGATCTATCTACAGTCAAGGATCTATCAAGAGCAAAGGATCTATATACAGCAAAAGATATAGTAACAGCAAAAGTTCTATATTCTGCAAAGGATCTATCTACAGCAAAGGATCTATCAACAGGAAAGTATCTATCTACAGCAAAGGATCTATCTACAGCAAAGGATTTATCTACAGCAAAGGATCCATCTACAGCGAAGGATCTATCTTCAGCAAAGGATCTTTCTACAGAATAGGAACTATCTACAGCAAAGGATCTATCTACAGCAAATGATCAATCTATAGCAAAGAATATATCTACAGTAAAGGAACTCTATACAGCCAGAGGATCCATTTACAGCAAAGGATCTACCTACAACAAAGGATCTATCTACAGCAAAGGATCTATTTATAGCGTAGAATCTTTCTACAGCAAAGGATCTACTACAGCAAAGGATCTATCTTCAGCAAAGGATCTATCTACAGCAAAGGATCTATCTACAGCAAATGACCTATCTACAGTAAAGAATCTATTTACAGCGAAGGATCAATCTATAGCAAAGGATCTATCTACAGCAAAGGATCTATCTACAGCATAGGATCTATCTACAGCAGAGGATTTATCTACAGTAAGGGATCTTTTTGCAGCGAAGGATCAATCTACAGCAAAGGATCCATTTACAGCGAAGGATCGATCTACAGCAAAGGATCTATCTAAAGTTAAGGATCTATCTACAGCAAAGGATCTATCTACAGCAAAGGATCTATCTACAGCAAAGGATCTATCTTAAGCCAATGATCTATCTACAACAAAGGATCTATTTACAGCAGAGGAACTTTATACAGCAAAGGATCTATCTACAGCAAAGGATCTATCTACAGCAAAGAATCTATCTACACAGAAGGATCTTTCTACAGTGCAGGATCTGTCAACAGCAAAGGATCTATCTCCAGCAAATGATCTATTTACAGCAAAAGATCTTTCTACAAAAGAGGATCTTTCTACATTAAAGGATCTATCTACAGCAAATGATCTATCTACAGCAGAGTGATCTATCTACAGAAAGGGATCTATTTACAGCAAAGAATCTATCTACACCAAAGGATCTTTCTACAGCGAAAGATCTGTCAACAGCAAAGGATCTTTCTATTTCAAAGAATCTATTTACAGCAGAAGATCTTTCTACAGCAGAGGAACTTTATACAGCAAAGGATCAATCTACAGCAAAGGATCTATTTACAGCAAAGTAATCTATCTGCAGTAAGGGATCTATCTACAGCAAAGAATCTATCTAAACCAAAGGATATTTCTACAGTGCGGGATCTGTCAACAGCAAATGATCTATCTACAGCAAATGATCTATTTACAGCAAAAGATTTTTTTACAACAAAGGATCTTTCTACATTAAAGGATCTATCTACAGCAAATGATCTATCTACAGCAAAGTGATCTATCTACAGTAAGGGATCTATCTACTGCAAAGAATCTATCTTTACCAAAGGATCTTTCTACAGCGAAAGAACTGTCAACAACAAAGGTTCTTTCTACTGCAAAAGATCTATTTACAGCAGAAGATCATTCTACAGCAGAGGATCTTTCTACAGCAAAGGATCTCTTTACAGCAAAGGATCTATCTACGGGAAAGGATTTTTCATTTATTTATAGCAAAGGATCTTAGATCTATTTACAGCAAAGGATCAATATACGATAAATGATCTATCTACTACAAAAGATCTATCTACAGCAAAGGATCTATCTACATTAAAGGATCTATCTACAGCAATGGATCAATCTACAGCGAAGGATCTATCTTCAGCAAAGGATCTTTCTACAGAATAGGATCAATCTACAGTTAAGGATCTATCTTAAGCAAAAGATCTATCTACAGCAAAGGATCTATCTACAGCAAAAGATCTATCTACAGCAAATGATCAATATATAGCAAAGGATATATCTACAGTAATGGAACTCTATACAGCCAAAGGATTCATTTACAGCAATGGATCTATCTACAACAAATGATCTATCTACAGCAAAGGATCTATTTATAGCGGAGAATAGGATCTACAGCTAAGGATCTAATACAGCAAAGGATCTATCTTCAGCAGAGGATATATCTACAGTTAAGGATCTATCTACAGCAAAAGACCTATATACAGTAAGGGATCTACTTACAGCGAAGGATCAATCTACAGAAAAGGATCTATCTACAGCAAAGGATCTATCTACAGCAAAAGATCTATCTACAGCAAATGATCAATATATAGCAAAGGATATATCTACAGTAATGGAACTCTATACAGCCAAAGGATTCATTTACAGCAATGGATCTATCTACAACAAATGATCTATCTACAGCAAAGGATCTATTTATAGCGGAGAATAGGATCTACAGCAAAGGATCTAATACAGCAAAGGATCTATCTTCAGCAGAGGATCTATCTACAGTTAAGGATCTATCTACAGCAAAAGACCTATATACAGTAAGGGATCTACTTACAGCGAAGGATCAATCTACAGAAAAGGATCTATCTACAGCAAAGGATCTATCTACAGCATAGGATCTATCTACAGCAAAGGATCCATCTACAGTAAGGGATCTTTTTGCAGCGAAGGATCAATCTACAGCAAAGGATCTATTTACAGCGAAGGATCGACCTACAGCAAACGATCTATCTACAGCAAAGGATCTATCTACAGCAAAGGATCTATCTACAGTCAAGGATTTATCTACTGCAAAGGATCTATCTACAGCAAAGGATTAATCTACAGTTAAGGATCTATATTAAGCAAAGGATCTATCTACAGCAAAGGATCTATCTAAAGCCAATGATCTATTTAAAACAAAGGATCTAATTACAGCAGAGGAACTTTATACAGCAAAGACTCAATCTACAGCAAAGGATCTATCAACAGCAAAGTAATCTATCTGCATTAAGGGATCTATCTACAGCAAAGCATCTATCTACAGCAAAGGATCTATCTACAGCAAGGGATCTATCGACAGTAAAGGATCTATCTACAACAAAGAAACTATCTACAGCAAAAAATATATGTTCAGAAAAGAATCTATAAACAGCAGAGGATCTATCTACAGCGAAGGATCTATCTACAGTAAAGGAACTCTATACAGCCAAAGGATCCATTTACAGCAAAGGCTCTATCTACAACAAAGGATCTATCTACAGCAAAGGATCTATCTAAAGTCAAGGATTTATCTACTGCAAAGGATCTATCTACAGCAAAGGATTAATCTACAGTTAAGGATCTATCTTAAGCAAAGGATCTATCTACAGCAACGGATCTATCTAAAGCCAATGATCTATTTAAAACAAAGGATCTAATTACAGCAGAGGAACTTTATACAGCAAAGGATCAATCTACAGCAATGGATCTATCAACAGCAAAGTAATCTATCTGCAGTAAGGGATCTATCTACAGCAAAGCATCTATCTACAGCAAAGGATCTATCTACAGCAAAGGATCTATCGACAGTAAAGGATCTATCTACAACAAATAAACTATCTACAACAAAAAATATATGTTCAGAAAAGAATCTGTAAACAGCAGAGGATCTATCTACAGCGAAGGATATATCTACAGTAAAGGAACTCTATACAGCCAAAAGATCCATTTACAGCAAAGGCTCTATCTATAACAAAGGATCTATCCACAGCAATGGATCTATTCATAGTGGAGAATCTTTCTACAGCAAAGGATCAACTACAGAAAAGGATCTATTTTCAGCAAAGGATCTATCTAGAGCAAAGGATCAATCTACAGCAAAGGACCTATCTACAGTAAGGGATCTATTTACAGCGAAGGATCAAACTACAGCAAAGGATCTATCTACAGCAAAGGATTTATCTACAGCATAGGATCTATCTACAGCAAAGGATCTATCTACAGTAAGGGATCTTTTTGCAGCGAAGGATTAATCTACAGCAAAGGATCTATTTACAGCGAAGAATCGATATACAGCAAAGGATCTATCTACAGCAAAGGATCTATCTACAGCAAAGGATCTATCTACAATCAAGGATTTATCTACTGCAAAGGATCTATCTACAGCAAAGGATCAATCTACAGTTAAGGATCTATCTTAAGCAAAGGATCTATCTACAGCAAAGGATCAATCTACAGCAAAAGATCTATCTACAGCAAATGATCAATATATAGCAAAGGATATATCTACAGTAATGGAACTCTATACAGCCAAAGGATTCATTTACAGCAATGGATCTATCTAAAACAAATGATCTATCTACAGCAAAGGATCTATTTATAGCGGAGAATAGGATCTACAGCAAAGGATCTAATACAGCAAAGGATCTATCTTCAGCAGAGGATCTATCTACAGTTAAGGATCTATCTACAGCAAAAGACCTATATACAGTAAGGGATCTACTTACAGCGAAGGATCAATCTACAGAAAAGGATCTATCTACAGCAAAGGATCTATCTACAGCAAAGGATCTATCTACAGTCAAGGATTTATCTACTGCAAAGGATCTATCTACAGCAATGGATCTATCTAAAACAAATGATCTATCTACAGCAAAGGATCTATTTATAGCGGAGAATAGGATCTACAGCAAAGGATCTAATACAGCAAAGGATCTATCTTCAGCAGAGGATCTATCTACAGTTAAGGATCTATCTACAGCAAAAGACCTATATACAGTTAGGGATCTACTTACAGCGAAGGATCAATCTACAGAAAAGGATCTATCTACAGCAAAGGATCTATCTACAGCAAAGGATCTATCTACAGTCAAGGATTTATCTACTGCAAAGGATCTATCTACAGCAATGGATTAATCTACAGTTAAGGATCTATCTTAGCAAAGGATCTATCTACAGCAAAGGATCTATCTAAAGCCAATGATTTATTTAAAACAAAGGATCTAGTTACAGCAGAGGAACTTTATACAGCAAAGGATCAATCTACAGCAAAGGATCTATCAACAGCAAAGTAATCTATCTGCAGTAAGGGATCTATCTACAGCAAAGCATCTATTTACAGCAAAGCATCTATCTACAGCAAGGGATCTATCGACAGTACAGGATCTATCTACAACAAGGAAACTATCTACAGCAAAAAATATATGTTCAGAAAAGAATCTATAAACAGCAGAGGATCTATCTACAGCGAAGGATCTATCTACAGTAAATGAACTATATACAGCAAATGATCCATCTACAGTTAAGGATATATCAACAGCAAAGGATCTATCTACAGCAAAAGATCTATCTACAGCAAAGGATTTATCTACAGCAAAGGATCCATCTACAGCAAAGGATCTATCTACGAGAAAGGATCTTTCATTTATTTGTAGCAAAGAATCTTAAATCTATTTACAGCAAAGGATCTATCTACGATAAATGATCTATCTACTACAAAAGATCTATCTACAGCGAAGGATCTATCAACATTGAAGGATCTATCTACAGCAATGGATCAATCTACAGCGAAGGATCCATCTTCAGCAAAGGATCTTTCTACAGAATAGGATCTATTTACAGCAAAGGATCTATCTACAATATGTGATCTATTTACAGCAAAGGATCTATCTACAGCTAAGGATCTATCTACAGCAAATGATGAATCTATAGCAAAGGATATATTTACAGTAAAGGAACTCTATACAGCCAAAGGATCCATTTACAGCAAAGGATCTATCTACAACAAAGTATCTATCCACAGCAGTGGATCTATTTATAGCGGAGAATCTTTCTACAGCAAAGGATCTATCTTCAGCAAATGATCTTTCTACAGAATAGGATCAATCTACAGCAAAGGATCTATCTACAATATATGATCTATTTACAGCAAAGGATCTATCTACAGCTAAGGATCTATCTACAGCATATGATCAATCTATAGCAAAGGATATATCTACAGTTAAGGAACTCTATACAGCCATAGGATCCATTTACAGCAAAGGCTCTATTTACAACAAAGGATCTATCTACAGCAAAGGATCTATCTACAGTCAAGGATTTATCTATTGCAAAGGATCTATCTACAGTCAAGGATTTATCTATTGCAAAGGATCTATCTATAGCAAAGGATTAATCTACGGTTAAGGATCTATCTTAAGCAAAGGATCTATCTACAGCAAAGGATCTATCTACAGTCAAGGATTTATCTATTGCAAAGGATCTATCTACAGCAAAGGATTAATCAACAGTCAGGTATCTATCTTAAGCAAAGGATCTATCTACAGCAAAGTAATCTATCTGCAGTAAGAGATCTATCTACAGCAAAGCATCTATCTACAGCAAGGGATCTATCGACAGTAAAGGATCTATCTACAGCAAAGGATCCATCTACAGCAAAGGATCTATCTACAGTCAAAAATCTATCTACTGCAAAGGATCTGTCCACAGCAAAGGATCTGTTCACAGCAAAGGATCTATCTACAACAAAGAATCTATCTACAGCAAAGAATATATGTTCAGAAAAGAATCTATTAACAGCAGAGGATCTATCTACAGCGAAGGATCTATCTACAGTAAATGAACTATATACAGCAAATGATCCATCTACAGTTAAGGATCTATCAACAGCAAAGGATCTATCTACAGCAAAAGATCTATTAACAGCAAAAGTTCTATATGCTGCAAAAGATCTATCTACAGCAAAGGATCTATCTACAGGAAAGTATCTATCTACAGCAAAGGATCTATCTACAGCAAAGGATTTATTTACATCAAATGATCCATCTACAGCAAAGGATCTATCTTCAGCAAAGGATCTTTCTACAGAATAGGATCTATCTACAGCAAAAGATCTTTCTACAATATGTGGTCTATTTACAGCAAAGTATCTATCTACAGCAATAGATCTATCAACAGCAAATGATCAATCTATAGCAAAGGATATATCTACAGTAATGGAACTCTATACAGCCAATGGATTCATTTACAGCAAAGGATCTATCTACAACAAATGATCTATCTACAGCAAAAGATCTATTTATAGCGGAGAATCTTTCTACAGCAAAGGATCTACTACAGCAAAGGATCTATCTTCAGCAAAGGATCTATCTACAGCTAAGGATCTATCTACAGCAAAGGACCTATATACAGTAGGGGATCTATTTACAGCGAAGGATCAATCTACAGCAAAGTATCTATCTACAGCAAAGGATCTATCTACAGCATAGGATCTATCTACAGCAAAGGATCTATCTACAGTAAGGGATCTTTTTGCAGCGAAAGATCAATCTACAGCAAAGGATCTATTTACAGCAAAAGATCTTTCTACAACAGAGGATCTTCCTTAATTAAAGGATCTATCTACAGCAAATGATCTATCTACAGCAGAGTGATCTATCTACAGAAAATGATCTATCTAAAGCAAAGAATCTATCTACACCAAAGGATCTTTCTACAGCGAAAGATCTGTCAACAGCAAAGGATCTTTCTACTGCAAAGGATCTATTTACAGCAGAAGATCTTTCTACAGCAGAGGATCTTTCTACAGCAAAGTATCTCTCTACAGCAAAGGATCTATTTAGAGTATTGGATCTATCAACAGCAAAGGTTTTATAAACAGTAATGGATCTATCTACAGAAAAGGATCTATCTACAGAGAAGGATTTATCTAAAGCGAAGGATCTATCTACAGCAAAGGATCTATCTACAGCAAAGGATCTATCTACGGGAAAGGATTTTTCATTTATTTATAGCAAAGGATCTTAGATCTATTTATAGCAAAGGATCTATCTACGATAAATGATCTATCTACGATAAATGATCTATCTACGATAAATGATCTATCTACGATAAATGATCTATCTACGATAAATGATCTATCTACGATAAATGATCTATCTACGATAAATGATCTATCTACGATAAATGATCTATCTACTACAAAAGATCTATCTACAGCAAAGGATCTATCTACATTAAAGGATCTATCTACAGCAATGGATCAATCTACAGCGAAGGATTTATCTTCAGCAAAGGATCTTTCTACAGAATAGGATCTATCTACAGCAAAGGATCTATCTACAATATATGATCTATTTACAGCAAAGGATCTATCTACAGCTAAGGTTCTATCTACAGCAAATGATGAATTTATAGCAAAGGATATATCAACAGTAAAGGAACTCTATACAGCCAAAGGATCCATTTACAGCAAAGGATCTATCTTGAACAAATTATCTATCCTAAGCAGTGGATCTATTTATAGCGGAGAATCTTTCTACAGCAACGGATCTATCTTCAGCAAAGGATCTTTCTACAGAATTGGATCTATCTACAGCAAAGGATCTATCTACAATATATGATATATTTACAGCAAAGGATCTATCTACAGCAAAGGACCTATCTACAGCGAAGGATCTACCTACAGTAAGGGATCTTTTTGCAGCGAAGGATCAATCTACAGCAAAGGATCTTTTTACAGCGAAGAATCGATCTACAGCAAAGGATCTATCTATAGCAAAGGATCTATCTACAGCAAAAGGTTCTATCTACAATCAAGGATTTATCTACTGCAAAGGATCTATCTACAGCAAAGGATCAATCTACAGTTAAGGATCTATCTTAAGCAAAGGATCTATCTACAGCAAAGGATCTATCTACAGCAAAAAATCTATCTACAGCAAATGATCAATGTATAGCAAAGGATATATCTACAGTAATGGAACTCTATACAGCCAAAGGATTCATTTACAGCAGAGGATCTATCTACAACAAATGATCTATCTACAGCAAAGGATCTATTTATAGCGGAGAATAGGATCTACAGCAAAGGATCTAATACAGCAAAGGATCTATCTTCAGCAGAGGATCTATCTACAGCAAAAGACCTATATACAGTAAGGGATCTACTTACAGCGAAGGATCAATCTACAGAAAAGGATCTATCTACAGCAAAGGATCTATCTACAGCATAGGATCTATCTACAGCAAAGGATCCATCTACAGTAAGGGATCTTTTTGCAGCGAAGGATCAATTTACAGCAAAGGATCTATTTACAGCGAAGGATCGATCTACAGCAAAGGATCTATCTACAGCGAAGGATCTATCTACAGTCAAGGATTTATCTACTGCAAATGATCTATCTACAGCAAAGGATTAATCTACAGGTAAGGATCTATCTTAAGCAAAGGATCTATCTACAGCAAAGGATCTATCTAAAGCCAATGATCTATCTAAAACAAAGGATCTAATTACAGCAGAGGAACTTTATACAGCAAAGGATCAATCTACAGCAAAGGATCTATCAACAGAAAAGTAATCTATCTGCAGTAAGGGATCTATCTACAGCAGAGCATCTATCTACAGCAAAGGATCTATCTACAGCAAGGGATCTATCGACAGTAAAGGATCTATCTACAACAAAGAATCAATCTACAGCAAAGAATATATGTTCAGAAAAGAATCTATAAACAGCAGAGGATCTATCTACAGCGAAGGATCTATCTACAGTAAATGAACTATATATAGCAAATGATCCATCTACAGTTAAGGATATATCAACAGCAAAGGATCTATCTACAGCAAAAGATATATTAACAGCAAAAGTTCTATATTCTGCAAAGGATCTATCTACAGCAAAGGATCTATCTACTGGAAAGTATCTATCTACAGCAAAGGATCTATCTACAGCAAAGGATTTATCTACAGCAAAGGATCCATCTACAGCAAAGGATCTATTTTCAGCAAAGGATCTTTCTACAGAATAGGATCTATCTACCGCAAAGGATCTTTCTACAATATGTGCTCTATTTACAGCAAAGGATCTATCTACAGCAAAAGATGTATCTACAGCAAATGATCAATCTATAGCAAAGGATATATCTACAGTAATGGAACTCTATACAGCCAAAGGATTCATTTACAGAAAAGGATCTATCTACAACAAATGATCTATCTACAGCAAAGGATCTATCTATAGCGGAAAATCTTTCTACAGCAAAGGATCTACTACAGCAAAGGATCTATCTTCAGCAAAGGATCTATCTACAGCTAAGGATCTATCTACAGCAAAGGACATATATATAGTAAGGGATCTATTTACAGCGAAGGATCAATCTACAGCAAAGGATCTATCTACAGCAAAGGAACTATCTACAGCAAAGGATCTATCTACAGCAAGGGATCTATCTACAGTAAGGGATCTTTTTGCAGCGAAGGATCAATCTACAGCAAGGGATCTATTTACAGCGAAGGATAGATCTACAGCAAAGGATCTATCTACAGCAAAGGATCTATCTACAGCAAAGGATCTATCTACAGCAAAGGATCTATCTACAGTCAAGAGTTTATCTACCGCAAAGGATCTATCTACAGCAAAGTATCAATCTACAGTTAAGTATCTATCTTAAGCAAAGGATCTATCTACAGCAAAGGATCAATCTAAAGCAAAGGATCTATCTACAGCAAAGTAATCTATCTCCAGTAAGGGATCTATCTACAGAAAAGAATCTATCTACACCAATAGATCTTTCTACAGTGCAGAATCTGTCAACAGCAAATGATCTATCTACAGTAAATGATCTATTTACAGCAAAAGATCTTTTTACAACAAAGGATCTTTCTACATTAAAGGATCTATCTACATCAAAGGATCTATCTACGAGAAAGGATTTTTCAATTATTTATAGCAAAGAATCTCAAATCTATTCACAGCAAAGGATCTATCTACGATAAATGATCTATCTACTACAAAAGATCTATCTACAGCGAAGGATCTATCTACATTAAAGAATCTATCTACAGCAATGGATCAATCTACAGCGAAGGATCTATCTTCAGCAAAGGATCTTTCTACAGAATAGGATCTATTTACATCTAAGGATCTATCTACAATATGTGATCTATTTACAGCAAAGGATCTATCTACAGCTGAGGATCTATCTACAGCAAATGATGAATCTATAGCAAAGGATATATCTACAGTAAAGGAACTCAGTACAGCCAAAGGATCCATTTACAGCAAAGGATCTATCCACAGTAGTGGATCTATTTATAGCGGAGAATCTTTCTACAGCAAAGGATCTATCTTCAGGAAATGATCTTTCTACAGAATAGGATCTATCTACAGCAAAGGATCTATCTACAATATGTGATCCATTTACAGCAAAGGATCTATCTACAGCTGAGGATCTATCTACAGCATATGATCAATCTATAGCAAAGGATATATCTACAGTAAAGGAACTCTATACAGCCAAAGGATCCATTTACAGCAAAGGCTCTATTTACAACAAAGAATCTATCTACAGCAAAGGATCTATCTACAGTCAAGGATTTATCTATTGCAAAGGATCTATCTACAGTCAAGGATTTATCTATTGCAAAGGATCTATCTAAATCAAAGGATTAATCTACAGTTAAGGATCTTTCTTAAGCAAAGTATCTATCTACAGCAAAGGATCTATCTACAGTCAAGGATTTATCTATTGCAAAGGATCTATCTACAGAAAAGGATTAATTTACAGTTAAGGATCTATCTTAAGCAAAGTATCTATCTACAGCAAAGGATCCATCTACAGCAAAGGATCTATCTTCAGCAAAGGATCTTTCTACAGAATAGGATCTATCTACAGCAAAGGATCTTTCTACAATATGTGGTCTATTTACAGCAAAGTATCTATCTACAGCAATAGATCTATCAACAGCAAATGATCAATCTATAGCAAAGGATATATCTACAGTAATGGAACTCTATACAGCCAAAGGATTCATTTACAGCAAAGGATCTATCTACAACAAATGATCTATCTACAGCAAAAGATCTATTTATAGCGGAGAATCTTTCTACAGCAAAGGATCTACTACAGCAAAGGATCTATCTTCAGCAAATGATCTATCTACAGCTAAGGATCTATCTACAGCAAAGGACCTATATACAGTAGGGGATCTATTTACAGCGAAGGATCAATCTACAGCAAAGGATCTATCTACAGCGAAGGATCTATCTACAGCATAGGATTTATCTACAGCAAAGGATCTATCTACAGTAAGGGATCTTTTTGCAGCGAAGGATCAATCAACAGCAAAGGATCTATTTACAGCGAAGGATAGATCTACAGCAAAAGATCTATCTACAGCAAAGAATCTATCTACAGCAAAGAATCTATCTACACCGAAGGATCTTTCTACAGTGCAGGATCTGTCAACAGCAAAGGATCTATCTCCAGCAAATGATCTATTTACAGCAAAAGATCTTTCTACAACAGAGGATCTTTCTTAATTAAAGGATCTATCTACAGCAAATGATCTATCTACAGCAGAGTGATCTATCTACAGAAAATGATCTATCTAAAGCAAAGAATCTATCCACACCAAAGGATCTTTCTACAGCGAAAGATCTGTCAACAGCAAAGGATCTTTCTACTGCAAAGGATCTATTTACAGCAGAAGATCTTTCTACAGCAGAGGATCTTTCTACAGCAAAGTATCTCTCTACAGCAAAGGATCTATTTAGAGTATTGGATCTATCAACAGCAAAGGTTTTATCAACAGTAATGGATCTATCTACAGAAAAGGATCTATCTACAGAGAAGGATTTATCTAAAGCGAAGGATCTATCTACAGCAAAGGATCTATCTACAGCAAAGGATCTATCTACGATAAATGATCTATCTACGATAAATGATCTATCTACGATAAATGATCTATCTACGATAAATGATCTATCTACGATAAATGATCTATCTACGATAAATGATCTATCTACGATAAATGATCTATCTACGATAAATGATCTATCTACGATAAATGATCTATCTACGATAAATGATCTATCTACGATAAATGATCTATCTACTACAATAGATCTATCTACAGCAAAGGATCTATCTACATTAAAGGATCTATCTACAGCAATGGATCAATCTACAGCGAAGGATTTATCTTCAGCAAAGGATCTTTCTACAGAATAGGATCTATCTACAGCAAAGGATCTATCTACAATATGTGATCTATTTACAGCAAAGGATTTATTTACAGCTAAGGTTCTATCTACAGCAAATGATGAATTTATAGCAAAGGATATATCTACAGTAAAGGAACTCTATACAGCCAAAGGATCCATTTACAGCAAAGGATCTATCTTGAACAAAGTATCTATCCACAGCAGTGGATCTATTTATAGCGGAGAATCTTTCTACAGCAACGGATCTATCTTCAGCAAAGGATTTTTCTACAGAATTGGATCTATCTACAGCAAAGGATCTATCTACAATATATGATATATTTACAGCTAAGGATCTATCTACAGCAAAGGACCTATCTACTGCAAAGGATCTACCTACAGTAAGGGATCTTTTTGCAGCGAAGGATCAATCTACAGCAAAGGATCTATTTACAGCGAAGAATCGATCTACAGCAAAGGATCTATCTACAGCAAAGGATCTATCTACAATCAAGGATTTATCTACTGCAAAGGATCTATATACAGCAAAGGATCAATCTAGAGCAAAAGATCTATCTACAGCAAATGATCAATATATAGCAAAGGATATATCTACAGTAATGGAACTCTATACAGCCAAAGGATTCATTTACAGCAAAGGATCTATCTACAACAAATGATCTATCTACAGCAAAGGATCTATTTATAGCGGAGAATAGGATCTACAGCAAAGGATCTAATACAGCAAAGGATCTATCTTCAGCAGAGGATCTATCTACAGTTAAGGATCTATATTCAGCAAAAGACCTATATACAGTAAGGGATCTACTTACAGCGAAGGATCAATCTACAGAAAAGGATTTATCTACAGCAAAGGATCTATCTACAGCATAGGATCTATCTACAGCAAAGGATCCATCTACAGTAAGGGATCTTTTTGCAGCGAAGGATCAATCTACAGCAAAGGATCTATTTACAGCGAAGGATCGATCTACATCAAAGGATCTATCTACAGCGAAGGATCTATCTACAGTCAAGGATTTATCTACTGCAAAGGATCTATCTACAGCAAAGGATTAATCTACAGTTAAGGATCTATCTTAAGCAAAGGATCTATCTACAGCAAAGGATCTATCTAAAGCCAATGATCTATCTAAAACAAAGGATCTAATTACAGCAGAGGAACTTTATACAGCAAAGGATCAATCTACAGCAAAGGATCTATCAACAGAAAAGTAATCTATCTGCAGTAAGGGATCTATCTACAGCAAAGCATCTATCTACAGCAAAGGATCTATCTACAGCAAGGGATCTATCGACAGTAAAGGATCTATCTACAACAAATAATCAATCTACAGCAAAGAATATATGTTCAGAAAAGAATCTATAAACAGCAGAGGATCTATCTTCAGCGAAGGATCTATCTACAGTAAATGAACTATATACAGCAAATGATCCATCTACAGTTAAGAATATATCAACAGCAAAGGATCTATCTACAGCAAAAGATATATTAACAGCAAAAGTTCTATATTCTGCAAAGGATCTATCTACAGCAAAGGAGCTATCTACTGGAAAGTATCTATCTACAGCAAAGGATCTATCTACAGCAAAGGATTTATCTACAGCAAAGGATCCATCTACAGCAAAGGATCTATCTTCAGCAAAGGATCTTTCTACAGAATAGGATCTATCTACCGCAAAGGATCTTTCTACAATATGTGCTCTATTTACAGCAAAGGATCTATCTACAGCAAAAGATCTATCTACAACAAATGATCAATCTATAGCAAAGGATATATCTACAGTAATGGAACTCTATACAGCCAAAGGATTCATTTACAGCAAAGGATCTATCTACAACAAATGATCTATCTACAGCAAAGGATCTATCTACAGCATAGGATCTATCTACAGCAAAGGATCCATCTACAGTAAGGGATCTTTTTGCAGCGAAGGATCAATCTACAGCAAAGGATCTATCTACAGCGAAGGATCTATCTACAGTCAAGGATTTATCTACTGCAAAGGATCTATCTACAACAAAGGATTAATCTACAGTTAAGGATCTATCTTAAGCAAAGGATCTATCTACAGCAAAGGATCTATCTAAAGCCAATGATCTATCTAAAACAAAGGATCTAATTACAGCAGAGGAACTTTATACAGCAAAGGATCAATCTACAGCAAAGGATCTATCTACAGCAAAGGATCTATCTATAGCGGAGAATCTTTCTACAGCAAAGGATCTATCTACAGCAAAAGATCTATCTACAGCAAATGATCAATCTATAGCAAAGGAAATATCTACAGTAATGGAACTCTATACAGCCAAAGGATTCATTTACAGCAAAGGATCTATCTACAACAAATGATCTATCTACAGCAAAGGATCTATCTATAGCGGAGAATCTTTCTACAGCAAAGGATCTAGTACAGCAAAGGATCTATCTTCAGCAAAGGATCTATCTACAGCTAAGGATCTATCTACAGCAAAGGACATATATATAGTAAGGGATCTATTTACAGCGAAGGATCAATCTAGAGCAAAGGATCTATCAACAGCAAAGGAACTATCTACAGCATAGGATCTATCTACAGCAAGGGATCTATCTACTGTAAGGGATCTTTTTGCAGCGAAGGATCAATCTACAGCAAGGGATCTATTTACAGCGAAGGATAGATCTACAGCAAAGGATCTATCTACAGCGAAGGATCTATCTACAGCAAAGGATCTATCTACAGTCAAGAGTTTATCTACCGCAAAGGATCTCTACAGAAAGGGATCTATCTACAGCAAAGGATCCATTTACAACAAATGATCTATCTACAGTCAAGGATCTATCAAGAGCAAAGGATCTATATACAACAAAAGATCTAGTAACAGCAAAAGTTCTATATTCTGCAAAGGATCTATCTACAGCAAAGGATATATCTACAGGAAAGTATCTGTCTACAGCAAAGGATCTATCCACAGCAAAGGATTTATCTACAGAAAAGGATTTATCTACAGCAAAGGATCTATCTACAGCAAAAGATCTATCTACAGCAAAGGATCTATTTACTGTATGGGATCTATCTACAGCAAAGCTTTTATCTACAGTAAAGGATCTATCTACAGAAAAGGATCTATCTTTAGCAAAGCTTTTATCTACAGTAAAGGATCTATCTACAGAAAAGGATCTACCTACAGAAAAGGATTTATTTACAGCGAAGGATCTATCTACAGCAAAGGATCTATCTACAGCAAAGGATCTATCTACGGCAAAGGATTTATAAATTTATTTATAGCAAAGGATCTTAGATCTCTTTACATCAGAGGATATATCTACAATAAATGATCTATCTACTACAAAAGATCTATCTACAGCAAAGGATCTATCTACAACAAAGAATCTATTTACAGCAAAGAATCTATCTACAGTAAAGGATCTATCTACAGCAAACGATCTATTTACAGCAAAAGATTTATCTACAGCAAAAGATCTATCTACAGCAAGAGATCTATCTACAGTAAAGGATCTATCTACAGCAAAGGATCTATCTACAATAAACGATATATCTACAGCGAAGAATCTATCTACAGCAAAGGATCTATCTACAGCAAAAGATCTATCTACAGTAAAGGATCTATTTACTGCAAAGGATCTGTCCACTTCAAAGGATCTATCTACAACAAAGAATCTATCTACAGCGAAGAATCTATGTTCAGCAAAGAATCTATCAACAGCAAAGGATCTGTCTACAGCATAGCATCTATCTACAGAAAAGGATCTATCTACAGTAAGGGATCTTTTTGCAGCGAAGGATCAATCTACAGCAAAAGGATCTATCTACAGCGAAGGATCTATCTACAGCAAAGGATCTATCTACAACAAAGGATCTATCTACAGCAAAGGATCTATCTACTGTCAAGGATTTATCTACTGCAAAGGATCTATCTACAGCAAAGGATCAATCTTCAGTTAAATATCTATCTTAAGCAAAGGATCAATCTACAGCAAAAGATCTTTCTAAAGCCAATGATCTATCTACAACAAAGGATCTATTTACAGCAGAGGAACTTTATACAGCAAAGGATCTATCTACAGCAAAGGATCTATCTACAGCAAAGAATCTATCTACACCAAAGGATATTTCTACAGTGCAGGATCTGTCAACAGCAAAGGATTTATCTACAGCAAATGATCTTTTTACAGTGAAGATTTTTCTACAATAGAGGATCTTTCTACATTAAAGGATCTATCTACAGAAAAGGATTTATCTACAGCGAAGGATGTGTCCACAGCAAAGGATCTATCTACAGCAAAGGATCTCTCTACGGCAAAGGATTTATTCTTTTATTTATAGCAAAGGATCTTAGATCTATTTACAGCAAAGGATCTTAGATCTATTTACAGCAAAAGATCTATCTACGATAAATGATCTATTTACTACAAAAGATCTATCTACAGCAATGGATCTATCTACAACAAAGGATCTATCTACAGCAATGGATCAATCTACAGCAAAGGATTTTTCTACAGTAAAAGAACTATTTCTAGTAAAGGATCCATCTACAGCAAAGGATTTATCTACAGCAAATGATCCATCTACAGCAAAGGATCTATCTTCAGCAAAGGATCTTTCTACAGAATAGGATCTATCTACAGCAAAGGATCTATCTACAATATGTGATCTATTTACAGCAAAGGATCTATCTACAGCGAAGGATGTATCTACAGCAAATGATCCATCTATAGCAAAGGATATATCTGCAGTAAAGGAACTCTATACAGCCAAAGGATCCATTTACAGCAAAGGATCTATCTACAACAAAGGATCTATTTACAGCAAAAGATCTTTCTACAACAGAGAATCTTTCTACATTGAAGGATCTATCTACAGCAAATGATCTAACTACAGCAAAGTGATCTATCTACAGTAAGGGATCTATCTACAGCAAAGAATCTATCCACACCAAAGGATCTTTATACAGCGAAAGATCTGTCAACAGCAAAGGATCTTTCTACTGCAAAGGATCTATTTACATCAGAAGATCTTTCTACAGCAGAATATCTTTCTACAGCAAAGGATCTCTATAAAGCAAAGGATCTATTTACAGTATGGGATCTATCTACAGCAAAGCATTTATCTACAGTAAAGGATCTATCTACAGAAATGGATCTATCTACAGAAGAGGATTTATTTACAGCGAAGGATCTATCTACAGCAAAGGATCTATCTACAGCAAAGGATCTATCTACGGCAAAGGATTTATATATTTATTTATAGCAAAGGATCTTAGATCTATTTACATCAGTGGATCTATCTACAATAAATGATCTATCTACTACAAAAGATCTATCTACAGCAAAAGATCTATCTACAACAAAGAATCTATCTACAGCAGAAAATCTATCTACAGTAAAGGATCTATCTACAGCAAAGGATCTATCTACAGCAAAGCATCTATCTACAGCAAAGGATCTATCAACAGCAAGAGATCTATCTACAGTATAGGGTCTATCTACAGCAAAGGATCTATCTACAATAAACGATATATCTACAGCAAAGGATCTATCTACAGCAAAGGATCCATCTACAGCAAAGGATCTATCTACAGTAAAGGATCTATTTACTGCAAAGGATCTGTCCACAGCAAAGAATCTATCTACAGTAAAGTAGCTATATACACAAAAGGATCCATTTACAGGAAAGGATCTATAAACACAAAAGGATCTATCTACAGCAAAAGAACTATTTACAGCAAAAGTTCTATCTACAGCAAAGGATCTATCTACAGGAAAGGATCTATCTACAGCAAAGGATCTATCTACAATAAGGGATATATCTACAGTAAAGGATCTATCTACTACAAAGGATCTATCTACAGCAAACGATCTATCTACAACAAAGAATCTATCTACAGCAAAAATATATCTACAGTAAAGGCTCTATCCACAGCAAAGGATCCATCTACAGCAAAGCATCTATCTACATCAAAGGATCTATCTACAGCAAGGGATCTATCGACAGTAAAGGATCTATCTACATCAAAGGATCCATCTACAGCAAATGATCTATCTACAGCCAAGGATCTACCAAGAGCAAAGGATCTATATACAGCAAAATATATAGTAACAGCAAAAGTTCTATATTCTGCAAAGGATCTATCTACAGCAAAGGATCTATCTACAGGAAAGTATCTATTTACAGCAAAGGATCTATCTACAGCAAAGGATTTATCTACAGCAAAGGATCCATCTACAGCAAAGGATCTATCTTCAGCAAAGGATCTTTCTACAGAATAGGAACTATCTACAGCAAAGGATCTATCTACAGCAAATGATCAATCTATAGCAAAGAATATATCTATAGTAAAGGAACTCTATACAGCCAAAGGATCCATTTACAGCAAAGGATCTACATACAACAAAGGATCTATCTACAGCAAAGGATCAATTTATAGCGTAGAATCTTTCTACAGCAAAGGATCTACTACAGCAAAGGATCTATCTTCAGCAAAGGATCTATCTACAGCAAAGGATCTATCTAAAGCAAAGGACCTATCTACAGTAAAGGATCTATTTACAGTGCAGGATCTGCCAACAGCAAAGGATCTATCTACC
Source organism: Caprella mutica (assembly GCA_947561585.1). Lineage (NCBI taxonomy): Eukaryota > Metazoa > Arthropoda > Malacostraca > Amphipoda > Caprellidae > Caprella > Caprella mutica. Next base: position 57,403 of record CANNZV010001231.1, on the reverse strand, counting down.
TCAAATGATCTATTTACAGCAAAAGATCTTTCTACAACAGAGAATCTTTCTACATTGAAGGATCTATCTACATTGAAGGATCTATCTACAGCAAATGATCTAACTACAGCAAAGTGATCTATCAACATTAAGGGATCTATCTACAGCAAAGAATCTATCCACACCAAAGGATCTTTATACAGCGAAAGATCTGTCAACAGCAAAGGATCTTTCTACTGCAAAGGATCTATTTACAGCAGAAGATCTTTCTACAGCAGAATATCTTTCTACAGCAAAGGATCTCTATAAAGCAAAGGATCTATTTACAGTATGGGATCTATCTACAGCAAAGCTTTTATCTACAGTAAAGGATCTATCTACAGAAATGGATCTATCTACATAAGAGGATTTATTAACAGCGAAGGATTTATCTACAGCAAAGGATCTATCTACAGCAAAGGATCTATCTACGGCAAAGGATTTATATATTTATTTATAGCAAAGGATCTTAGATCTATTTACATCAGTGGATCTATCTTCAATAAATGATCTATCTACTACAAAAGATCTATCTACAGCAAAGGATCTATCTACAACAAAGAATCTATCTACAGCAAAAAATCTATCTACAGTAAAGGATCTATCTACAGCAAAGGATCTATCTACAGCAAAGGATCTATCTACAGCAAAGGATCTATCAACAGCAAGGGATCTATCTACAGTATAGGATCTATCTACAGCAAAGGATCTATCTACAATAAACGATATGTCTGCAGCGAAGGATCTATCTACAGCAAAAGATCCATCTACAGCAAAGGATCTATCTACAGTAAAGGATCTATTTACTGCAAAGGATCTGTCCACAGCAAAGGATCTATCTACAGTAAAGTAGCTTTATACAGCAAAGGATCCATCTACAGGAAAGGATCTATAAACAGCAAAGGATCTATCTACGACAAAAGATCTATTTACAGCAAAAGTTCTATCTACAGTAAAGGATCTATCTACAGGAAAGGATCTATCTGCAGGAAAGGATCTATCTACAGCAAAGGATCTATCTACAATAAGGGATATATCTACAGTTAAGGATCTACCTACTACAAAGGATCTATCTACAGCAAACGATCTATCTACAACATAGAATCTATCTACAGCAAAAAATATGCTACAGTAAAGGCTCTATCCACAGCAAAGGATCTATCTACAGCAAAGCATCTATCTACATCAAAGGATCTATCTACAGCAAGGGATCTATCGACAGTAAAGGATCTATCTACATCAAAGGATCCATCTTCAGCAAATGATCTATCTACAGTCAAGGATCTATCAAGAGCAAAGGATCTATATACAGCAAAAGATATAGTAACAGCAAAAGTTCTATATTCTGCAAAGGATCTATCTACAGCAAATGATCTATCTACAGCGAAGGATCTATCTACAGCAAAGGATTTATCTACAGCAAAGGATCCATCTACAGCAAAGGATCTATCTTCAGCAAAGGATCTTTCTACAGAATAGGAACTATTTACAGCAAAGGATCTATCTACAGCAAATGATCAATCTATACCAAAGAATATATCTACAGTAAAGGAACTCTATACAGCCAAAGGATCCATTTACAGCAAAGGATCTATCTACAGCAAAGGATCTATCTACAGCAAGGGATCTATCTAAAGCCAATGATCGATCTACAGCAAAGGATCTATCTACAGTTAAGGATCTATCTACAGCAAAGGATCTATCTACAGCAAAGGATCTATCTAAAGCCAATGATCTATCTACAACGAAGGATCTATTTACAGCAGAGGAACTTTATACAGCAAAGGATCTATCTACAGCAAAGGATCTATTCACAGCAAAGAATCTATCTACACCGAAGGATCTTTCTACAGTGCAGGATCTGTCAATAGCAAAGGATCTATCTCCAGCAAATGATCTATTTACAGCAAAAGATCTTTCTACAACAGAGGATCTTTCTACAGCAGAGTATCTCTCTACAGCAAATGATCTATCTACAGCAGAGTGATCTATCTACAGAAAGGGATCTATCTACAGCAAAGAATCTATCTACACCAAAGGATCTTTCTACAGCGAAAGATCTGTCAACAGCAAAGGATCTTTCTACTGCAAAGAATCTATTTACAGCAGAAGATCTTTCTACAGCAGAGGATCTTTCTACAGCAAAGTATCTCTCTACAGCGAAGGATCTATGTACAGTATGGGATCTATCAACAGCAAAGGTTTTATCAACAGTAATGGATCTATCAACAGAAAAGGATCTATCTACAGAAAAGGATTTATCTACAGCGAAGGATCTATCTAAAGCCAATGATCTATCTACAACAAAGGATCTATCTACGGCAATGGATTTATATATTTATTTATAGCAAAGGATCTTAGATCTATTTACATCAGTGGATCTATCTACAATAAAAGATCCATCTACTACAAAAGATCTATCTACAGCAAAGGATCTATCTACAACGAAGAATCTATCTACAGCAAAAAATCTATCTACAGTAAAGGATCTATCTACAGCAAAGGATCTATCTACAGCAAAGGATCTATCTACAGCAAAGGATCTATCAACAGCAAGGGATCTATCTACAGGAAAGGATCTATCTGCAGGAAAGGATCTATCTACAGCAAAGGATCTATCTACAATAAGGGATATATCTACAGTAAAGGATCTATCTACTACAAAGGATCTATCCACAGCAAAGGATCTATCTATAACAAAGAATCTATCTACAGCAAAAAATATACTACAGTAAAGGCTCTATCCACAGCAAAGGATCTATCTACAACAAAGCATCTATCTACATCAAAGGATCTATCTACAGCAAGGGATCTATCGACAGTAAAGGATCTATCTACATCAAAGGATCCATCTTCAGCAAATGATCTATCTACAGTCAAGGATCTATCAAGAGCAAAGGATCTATATACAGCAAAAGATATAGTAACAGCAAAAGTTCTATATTCTGCAAAGGTTCTATCTACAGCAAAGGATCAATCTACAGGAAAGTATCTATCTACAGCAAAGGATCTATCTACAGCAAAGAATTTATCTACAGCAAAGGATCTATCTACAATAAACGATATATCTACAGCGAATGATCTATCTACAGCAAAGGATCCATCTACAGCAAGGGATCTATCGACAGTAAAGGATCTATCTACATCAAAAGATCCATCTACAGCAAATGATCTATCTACAGTCAAGGATCTATCAAGAGCAAAGGATCTATATACAGCAAAAGATATAGTAACAGCAAAAGTTCTATATTCTGCAAAGGTTCTATCTACAGCAAAGGATCTATCTACAGGAAAGTATCTATCTACAGCAAAGGATCTATCTACAGCAAAGGATTTATCTACAGCAAAGGATCTATCTACAATAAACGATATATCTACAGCGAATGATCTATCTACAGCAAAGGATCCATCTACAGCAAGGGATCTATCGACAGTAAAGGATCTATCTACAGCAAAGGATTTATCTACAGCAAAGGATCCATCTACAGCAAAGGATCTATCTTCAGCAAAGGATCTTTCTACAGAATAGGAACTATCTACAGCAAAGGATCTATCTACAGCAAATGATCAATCTATAGCAAAGAATATATCTACAGTAAAGGAACTCTATACAGCCGAAGGATCCATTTACAGCAAAGGATCTACCTACAACAAAGGATCTATCTACAGCAAAGGATATATTTATAGCGTAGAATCTTTCTACAGCAAAGGATCCATCTACAGCAAAGGATCTATCTTCAGCAAAGGATCTTTCTACAGAATAGGAACTATCTACAGCAAAGGATCTATCTACAGCAAATGATCAATCTATAGCAAAGAATATATCTACAGTAAAGGAACTCTATACAGCCAAAGGATCCATTTACAGCAAAGGATCTACCTACAACAAAGGATCTATCTACAGCAAAGGACCTATCTACAGTAAAGGATCTATTTACAGCGAAGGATCAATCTATAGCAAAGGATCTATCTACAGCAAAGGATCTATCTACAGCAGAGGATCGATCTACAGCAAAGGATTTATCTACAGTAAGGGATCTATCTACAGCAAAGGATCTATCAACAGCAAAGGATCTATCTAAAGCCAATGATCGATCTACAGCAAAGGATCTATCTACAGTTAAGGATCTATCTACAGCAAAGGATCTATCTACAGCAAAGGATCTATTTACAGCAGAGGAACTTTCTACAGCAAAGGATCTATCTACAGCATAGGATCTATTCACATCAAAGAATCTATCTACACCGAAGGATCTTTCTACAGAGCAGGATCTGTCAATAGCAAAGGATCTATCTCCAGCAAATGATCCATTTACAGCAAAAAATCTTTCTACAACAGAAGATCTTTCTACATTAAAGGACTTATCTACAGCAAATGATCTATCTACAGCAGAGTGATCTATCTACAGAAAGGGATCTATCTACAGCAAAGAATCTATCTACACCAAAGGATCTTTCTACAGCGAAAGATCTGTCAACAGCAAAGGATCTTTCTACTGCAAAGAATCTTTTTACAGCAGAAGATCTTTCTACAGCAAAGTATCTCTCTACAGCGAAGGATCTATTTACAGTATGGGATCTATCAACAGCAAAGGTTTTATCAACAGTAATGGATCTATCAACAGAAAAGGATCTATCTACAGAAAAGGATTTATCTACAGCGAAGGATCTATCTAAAGCCAATGATCTATCTACAACAAAGGATCTATCTACGGCAAAGGATTTATATATTTATTTATAGCAAAGGATCTTAGATCTATTTACATCAGTGGAACTATCTACAATAAATGATCTATCTACTACAAAAGATCTATCTACAGCAAAGGATCTATCTACAACAAAGAATGTATCTACAGCAAAAAATCTATCTACAGTAGAGGATCTATCTACAGCAAAGGATCTATCTACAGCAAAGGATATATCTACAGCAAAGGATCTATCAACAGCAAGGGATCTATCTACAGTATAGGATCTATCTACAGCAAAGGATCTATCTACAATAAACGATATATCTACAGCGAAGGATCTATCTACAGCAAATGATCCATCTACAGCAAAGGATCTATCTACAGTGAAGGATCTATTTACTGCAAAGGATCTGTCCACAGCAAAGGATCTATCTACAGTAAAGTAGCTATATACAGCAAAGGATCCATCTACAGGAAAGGATCTATAAACAGCAAAGGATCTATCTACAACAAAAGATCTATTTACAGCAAAAGTTCTATCTACAGCAAAGGATCTATATACAGGAAAGGATCTATCTGCAGGAAAGGATCTATCTACAGCAAAGGATCTATCTACAATGAGGGATATATCTACAGTAAAGGATCTATCTACTACAAAGGATCTATCCACAGCAAACGATCTATCTACAACAAAGAATCTATCTACAGCAAAAAATATACTACAGTAAAGGCTCTATCAACAGCAAAGGATCTATCTACAGCAAAGCATCTATCTACATCAAAGTATCTATCTACAGCAAGGGATCTATCGACAGTAAAGGATCTATCAAGAGCAAAGGATCTATATACAGCAAAAGATATAGTAACAGCAAAAGTTCTATATTCTGCAAAGGATCTATCTACAGCAAAGGATCTATCTACAGGAAAGTATCTATCTACAGCAAAGGATCTATCTACAGCAAAGGATTTATCTACAGCAAAGGATCCATCTACAGCAAAGGATCTATCTTCAGCAAAGGATCTTTCTACAGAATAGGAACTATCTACAGCAAAGGATCTATCAACAGCAAATGATCAATCTATAGCAAAGAATATATCTACAGTAAAGGAACTCTATACAGCCAAAGGATCCATTTACAGCAAAGGATCTACCTACAACAAAGGATCTATCTACAGCAAAGGATCTATTTATAGCGTAGAATCTTTCTACAGCAAATGATCTACTACAGCAAAGAATCTATCTTCAGCAAAGGATCTATCTACAGCAAAGGATCTATCTACAGCAAAGGACCTATCTACAGTAAAGGATTTATTTACAGCGAAGGATCAATCTATAGCAAAGGATCTATCTACAGCAAAGGATCTATCTACAGCATAGGATCGATCTACAGCAAAGGATTTATCTACAGTAAGGGATCTATCTACAGCAAAGGATCTATCTACAGCAAAGGATCTATCTAAAGCCAATGATCGATCTACAGCAAAGGATCTATATACAGTTATGGATCTAACTACAGCAAAGGATCTATCTACAGCAAAGGATCTATCTAAAGCCAATGATCTATCTACAACAAAGGATCTATTTACAGCAGAGGAACTTTATACAGCAAAGGATCTATCTACAGCAAAGGATCTATTCACAGCAAAGAATCTATCTACTCCGAAGGATCTTTCTACAGTGCAGGATCTGTCAACAGCAAAGGATCTATCTCCAGCAAATGATCTATCTACAGGAAAGGATCAATCTGCAGGAAAGGATCTATCTACAGCAAAGGATCTATCTACAATAAGGGATATATCTACAGTTAAGGATCTATCCACTACAAAGGATCTATCTACAGCAAACGATCTATCTACAACAAAGAATCTATCTACAGCAAAAAATATACTACAGTAAAGGCTCTATCCACAGCAAAGGATCTATCTACAGCAAAGCATCTATCTACATCAAAGGATCTATCTACAGCAAGGGATCTATCGACAGTAAAGGATCTATCTACATCAAAGGATCCATCTACAGCAAATGATCTATCTACAGTCAAGGATCTATCAAGAGCAAAGGATCTATATACAGCAAAAGATATAGTAACAGCAAAAGTTCTATATTCTGCAAAGGATCTATCTACAGCAAAGGATCTATCTACAGCAAAGGATCTATCTACAGCAAAGGATTTATCTACAGCAAAGGATCCATCTACAGTAAAGGATCTATTTACAGCGAAGGATCAATCTATAGCAAAGGATCTATCTACAGCAAAGGATTTTTCTACAGCAAAGGATCTAATACAGCAAAGGATCTATCTACAACAAATGATCTATCTACAGCAAAGGATCTATTTATAGCGGAGAATCTTTCTACAGCAAAGGATCTAATACAGCAAAGGATCTATCTACAGCAAAGGATCCATCTACAGCAAAGGATCTATCTACAGTAAACGATCTATTTACTGCAAAGGATCTGTCCACAGCAAAGGATCTATCTACAGTAAAGTAGCTTTATACAGCAAAGGATCCATCTACAGGAAAGGATCTATAAGCAGCAAAGGATCTATCTACAACAAAAGATCTATTTACAGCAAAAGTTCTATCTACAGCAAAGGATCTATCTACAGGAAAGGATCTATCTGCAGGAAAGGATCTATCTACAGCAAAGGATCTATCTACAATATGGGATATATCTACAGTTAAGGATCTATCTACTACAAAGGATCTATCTACAGCAAACGATCTATCTACAACAAAGAATCTATCTACAGCAAAAAATATACTACAGTAAAGGCTCTATCCACAGCAAAGGATCTATCTACAGCAAAGCATCTATCTACATCAAAGGATCTATCTACAGCAAGGGATCTATCGACAGTAAAGGATCTATCTACATCAAATGATCCATCTACAGCAAATGATCTATCTACAGTCAAGGATCTATCAAGAGCAAAGGATCTATATACAGCAAAAGATATAGTAACAGCAAAAGTTCTACATTCTGCAAAGGATCTATCTACAGCAAAGGATCTATCTACAGCAAAGGATCTATCTACAGCAAAGGATTTATCTACAGCAAAGGATCCATCTACAGCAAAGGATCTATCTTCAGCAAAGGATCTTTCTACAGAATAGGAACTATCTACAGCAAAGGATCTATCTACAGCAAATGATCAATCTATAGCAAAGAATATATCTACAGTAAAGGAACTCTATACAGCCAAAGGATCCATTTACAGCAAAGGATCTACCTACAACAAAGGATCTATCTACAGCAAAGGATCTATTTATAGCGTAGAATCTTTTTACTGCAAAGGATCTACTACAGCAAAGGATCTATCTACAGCAAAGGATTTATCTACAGCAAAGGATCCATCTACAGCAAAGGATCTATCTTCAGCAAAGGATCTTTCTACAGAATAGGAACTATCTACAGCAAAGGATCTATCTACAGCAAATGATCAATCTATAGCAAAGAATATATCTACAGTAAAGGAACTCTATACAGCCAAAGGATCCATTTACAGCAAAGGATCTACCTACAACAAAGGATCTATCTACAGCAAAGGATCTATTTTATAGCGTAAAATCTTTTTACTGCAAAGGATCTACTACAGCAAAGGATCTATCTTCAGCAAAGGATCTATCTTCAGCAAAGGATCTATCTACAGCAAAGGACCTATCTACAGTAAAATATCTATTTACAGCGAAGGATCAATCTATAGCAAAGGATCTATCTACAGCAAAGGATCTATCTACAGCATAGGATCGATCTACAGCAAAGGATTTATCTACAGTAAGGGATCTATCTACAGCAAAGGATCTATCTACAGCAAAGGATCTATCTAAAGCCAATGATCGATCTACAGCAAAGGATCTATCTACAGTTAAGGATCTATCTACAGCAAAGGATCTATCTACAGCAAAGGATCTATCTAAAGCCAATGATCTATCTACAACAAAGGATCTATTTACAGCAGAGGAACTTTATACAGCAAGGGATCTATCTACAGCAAAGAATCTATTCACAGCAAAGAATCTATCTACACCGAAGGATCTTTCTACAGTGCAGGATCTGTCAATAGCAAAGGATCTATCTCCAGCAAATGATCTATTTACAGCAAAAGATCTTTCTACAACAGAGGATCTTTCTACATTAAAGGACTTATCTCCAGCAAATGATCTATTTACAGCAAAAGATCTTTCTACAACAGAGGATCTTTCTACATTAAAGGACTTATCTACAGCAAATGATCTATCTACAGCAGAGTGATCTATCTACAGAAAGGGATCTATCTACTGCAAAGAATCTATCTACACCAAATGATCCATCTACAGCAAATGATCTATCTACAGTCAAGGATCTATCAAGAGCAAAGGATCTATATACAGCAAAAGATATAGTAACAGCAAAAGTTCTATATTCTGCAAAGGATCTATCTACAGCAAAGGATCTATCTACAGCAAAGGATCTATCTACAGCAAAGGATTTATCTACAGCAAAGGATCCATCTACAGCAAAGGATCTATCTTCAGCAAAGGATCTTTCTACAGAATAGGAACTATCTAAAGCAAAGGATCTATCTACAGCAAATGATCAATCTATAGCAAAGAATATATCTACAGTAAAGGAACTCTATACAGCCAAAGGATCCATTTACAGCAAAGGATCTACCTACAACAAAGGATCTATCTACAGCAAAGGATCTATTTATAGCGTAGAATCTTTTTACAGCAAAGGATCTACTACAGCGAAGGATCTATTTTCAGCAAAGGATCTATCTACAGCAAAGGATCTATCTACAGCAAAGGACCTATCTACAGTAAAATATCTATTTACAGCGAAGGATCAATCTATAGCAAAGGATCTATCTACAGCAAAGGATCTATCTACAGCATAGGATCGATCTACAGCAAAGGATTTATCTACAGTTAAGGATCTATCTACAGCAAAGGATCTATCTACAGCAAAGGATCTATCTACAGCAAAGGATCTATCTAAAGCCAATGATCGATCTACAGCAAAGGATCTATCTACAGTTAAAGATCTATCTACAGCAAAGGATCTATCTACAGCAAAGGATCTATCTAAAGCCAATGATCTATCTTCAACAAAGGATCTATTTACAGCAGAGGAACTTTATACAGCAAAGGATCTATCGACAGCAAAGGATCTATTCACAGCAAAGAATCTATCTACACCGAAGGATCTTTCTACAGTGCAGGATCTGTCAATAGCAAAGTATCTATCTCCAGCAAATTATCTATTTACAGCAAAAGATCTTTCTACAACAGAGGATCTTTCTACATTAAAGGACTTATCTACAGCAAATGATCTATCTACAGCAGAGTGATCTATCTACAGAAAGGGATCTATCTACAGCAAAGAATCTATCTACACCAAAGGATCTTTCTACAGCGAAAGTTCTGTCAACAGCAAAGGATCTTTCTACTGCAAAGAATCTATTTACAGCAGAAGATCTTTCTACAGCAGAGGATCTTTCTACAGAAAAGGATTTATCTACAGCGAAGGATCTATCTAAAGCCAATGATCTATCTACAACAAAGGATCTATCTACGGCAAAGGATTTATATATTTATTTATAGCAAAGGATCTTAGATCTATTTACATCAGTGGAACTATCTACAATAAATGATCTATCTACTACAAAAGATCTATCAACAGCAAAGGATCTATCTACAACAAAGAATCTATCTACAGCAAAAAATCTATCTACAGTAAAGGATCTATCTACAGCAAAGGATCTATCTACAGCAAAGGATCTATCTACAGCAAAGGATCTATCAACAGCAAGGGATCTATCTACAGTATAGGATCTATCTACAGCAAAAAATCTATCTACAATAAACGATATATCTACAGCGAAGGATTTATCTACAGCAAAGGATCCGTCTACAGCAAAGGATCTATCTACAGTAAAGGATCTATTTACTGCAAAGGATCTGTCCACAGCAAAGGATCTATCTATAGTAAAGTAGTTATATACAGCAAAGGATCCATCTACAGGAAAGGATCTATAAACAGCAAAGGATCTATCTACAACAAAAGATCTATTTACAGCAAAAGTTCTATCTACAGCAAAGGATCTATCTACAGGAAAGGATCTATCTGCAGGAAAGGATCTATCTTCAGCAAAGGATCTATCTACAATAAGGGATATATCTACAGTAAAGGATCTATCTACTACAAAGGATCTATCCACAGCAAACGATCTATCTACAACAAAGAATCTATCTACAGCAAAAAATATACTACAGTAAAGGCTCTATCCACAGCAAAGGATCTATCTACAGCAAAGCATCTATCTACATCAAAGGATCTATCTACAGCAAGGGATCTATCGACAGTAAAGGATCTATCTACATCAAAGGATCAATCTACAGCAAATGATCTATCTACAGTCAAGGATCTATCAAGAGCAAAGGATCTATATACAGCAAGCAAAAGATATAGTAACAGCAAAAGTTCTATATTCTGCAGAGGATCTATCTACAGCAAAGGATCTATCTACAGGAAAGTATCTATCTACAGCAAAGGATCTATCTACAGCACAGGATTTATCTACAGCAAAGGATCCATCTACAGCAAAGGATCTATCTTCAGCAAAGGATCTTTTTACAGAATAGGAACTATCTACAGCAAAGGATCTATCTACAGCAAATGATCAATCTATAGCAAAGAATATATCTACAGTAAAGGAACTCTATACAGCCAAAGGATCCATTTACAGCAAAGGATCTACCTACAACAAAGGATCTATCAACAGCAAAGGATCTATTTATAGCGTAGAATCTTTCTACAGCAAAGGATCTACTACAGCAAAGGATCTATCTTCAGCAAAGGATCTATCTACAGCACAGGATCTATCTACAGCAAAGGACCTATCTACAGTAAAGGATCTATTTACAGCGAAGGATCAATCTATAGCAAAGGATCTATCTACAGCAAAGGATCTATCTACAGCATAGGATCGATCTACAGCAAAGGATTTATCTACAGTAAGGGATCTATCTACAGCAAAGGATCTATCTACAGCAAAGGATCTATCTAAAGCCAATGATCGATCTACAGCAAAGGATCTATCTACAGTTAAGGATCTATCTACAGCAAAGGTTCTATCTACAGCAAAGGATCTATCGAAAGCCAATGATCTATCTACAACAAAGGATCCATTTACAGCAGAGGAACTTTATACAGCAAAGGATCTATCTACAGCAAAGGATCTATTAACAGCAAATAATCTTTCTACACCGAAGGATCTTTCTACAGTGCAGGATCTGTCAACAGCAAAGGATCTATCTCCAGCAAATGATCTATCTACAGGAAAGGATCTATCTGCAGGAAAGGATCTATCTACAGCAAAGGATCTATCTACAATAAGGGATATATCTACAGTTAAGGATCTATCTACTACAAAGGATCTATCTACAGCAAACGATCTATCTACAACAAAGAATCTATCTACAGCAAAAAATATACTACAGTAAAGGCTCTATCCACAGCAAATGATCTATCTACAGCAAAGCATCTATCTACATCAAAGGATCTATCTACAGCAAGGGATCTATCGACAGTAAAGGATCTATCTACATCAAAGGATCCATCCACAGCAAATGATCTATCTACAGTCAAGGATCTATCAAGAGCAAAGGATCTATATACAGCAAAAGATATAGTAACAGCAAAAGTTCTATATTCTGCAAAGGATCTATCTACAGCAAAGGTTCTATCTACAGCAAAGGATCTATCTACAGCAAAGGATTTATCTACAGCAAAGGATCCATCTACAGCAAAGGATCTATCTTCAGCAAAGGATCTTTCTACAGAATAGGAACTATCTACAGCAAAGGATCCATTTACAGCAAAGGATCTACCTACAACAAAGGATCTATCTACAGCAAAAGATCTATTTATAGCGTAGAATCTTTCTACAGCAAAGGATCTACTACAGCAAAGGATCTATCTTCAGCAAAGGATCCATCTACAGGAAAGGATCTATAAACAGCAAAGGATCTATCTACAACAAAAGATCTATTTACAGCAAAAGTTCTATCTACAGCAAAGGATCTATCTACAGGAAAGGATCTATCTGCAGGAAAGGATCTATCTACAGCAAAGGATCTATCTACAATAAGGGATATATCTACAGTAAAGGATCTATCTACTACAAAGGATCTATCTACAGCAAACGATCTATCTACAACAAAGAATCTATCTACAGCAAAAAATATACTACAGTAAAGGCTCTATCCACAGCAAATGATCTATCTACAGCAAAGCATCTATCTACATCAAAGGATCTATCTACAGCAAAGGATCTATCGACAGTAAAAGATCTATCTACATCAAAGGATCCATCTACAGCAAATGATCTATCTACAGTCAAGGATCTATCAAGAGCAAAGGATCTATATACAGTAAAAGATATAGTAACAGCAAAAGTTCTATATTCTGCAAAGGATCTATCTACAGCAAAGGATCTATCTACAGGAAAGTATCTATCTACAGCAAAGGAACTATCTACAGCAAAGGATTTATCTACAGCAAAGGATCTTTCTACAGAATAGGAACTATCTACAGCAAAGGATTTATCTACAGCAAATGATCAATCTATAGCAAAGAATATATCTACAGTAAAGGAACTCTATACAGCCAGAGGATCCATTTACAGCAAAGGATCTACCTACAACAAAGGATCTATCTACAGCAAAGGATCTATTTATAGCGTAGAATCTTTCTACAGCAAAGGATCTACTACAGCAAAGGATCTATCTTCAGCAAAGGATCTATCTACTGCAAAGGATCTATCAACAGCAAATGACCTATCTACAGTAAAGGATCTATTCACAGCGAAGGATCAATCTATAGCAAAGGATCTATCTACAGCAAAGGATCAATCTACAGCATAGGATCTATCTACAGCAGAGGATTTATCTACAGTAAGGGATCTTCTTGCAGCGAAGGATCAATCTACAGCAAAGGATCCATTTACAGCGAAGGATCGATCTACAGCAAAGGATCTATCTACAGTTAAGGATCTATCTACAGCAAAGGATCTATCTACAGCAAAGGATCTATCTACAGCAAAGGATCTATCTACAGCAAAGGATCTATCTAAAGCCAATGATCTATCTACAACAAAGAATCTATTTACAGCAGAGGAACTTTATACAGCAAAGGATCTATCTACAGCAAAGGATCTATCTACACAGAAGGATCTTTCTACAGTGCAGGATCTGTCAACAGCAAAGGATCTTTCTATTTCAAAAAATCTAATTACAGCAGAATATCTTTCTACAGCAGAGGAACTTTCTACATTAAAGGATCTATCTACAGCAAATGATCTATCTACAGCAGAGTGATCTAACTACAGAAAGGGTTCTATCTACAGCAAAGAATCTATCTACACCAAAGGATCTTTCTACAGCGAAAGATCTGTCAACAGCAAAGGATCTTTCTATTTCAAAGAATCTATTTACAGCAGAAGATCTTTCTACAGCAGAGGAACTTTATACAGCAAAGGATCAATCTACAGCAAAGGATCTATTTACAGCAAAGTAATCTATCTGCAGTAAGGGATCTATCTACAGCAAAGAATCTATCTACACCAAAGAATATTTCTACAGTGCGGGATCTGTCAACAGCAAATGATCTATCTACAGCAAATGATCTATTTACAGCAAAAGATCTTTTAACAACAAAGGATCTTTCTATATTAAAGGATCTATCTACAGCAAATGATCTATCTACAGCAAAGTGATCTATCTACAGTAAGGGATCTATCTACAGCAAAGAATCTATCTTTACCTAAGGATCTTTCTACAGCGAAAGAACTGTCAACAACAAAGGATCTTTCAACTGCAAAAGATCTATTTACAGCAGAAGATCATTCTACAGCAGAGGATCTTTCTACAGCAAAGGATCTCTTTACAGCAAAGGATCTATCTACGGGAAAGGATTTTTCATTTATTTATAGCAAAGGATCTTAGATCTATTTACAGCAAAGGATCAATCTACGATAAATGATCTATCTACTACAAAAGATCTATCTACAGCAAGGGATTTATCTACATTAAAGGATCTATCTACAGCAATGGATCAATCTACAGCGAAGGATCTATCTTCAGCAAAGGATCTTTCTACAGAATAGGATCTATCTACAGCAAAGGATCTATCTACATTATGTGATCTATTTACAGCAAAGGATCTATCTACAGCTAAGGATCTATCTACAGCTAATGATGAATCTATAGCAAATGATATATCTACAGTAAAGGAACTCTAAACAGCCAAAGGATCCATTTAGAGCAAAGGATCTATCTAAAAACAAAGTATCTATCCACAGCAGTGGATCTATTTATAGCGGAGAATCTTTCTACAGCAAAGGATCTATCTTCAGCAAAGGATCTTTCTACAGAATAGGATCTATCTACAGCAAAGGATCTATCTACAATATGTGATCTATTTACAGCAAAGGATCTATCTAGAGCAAAGGATCTATCTACAGCAAAGGACCTATCTACAGTAAGGGATCTATTTTCAGCGAAGGATCAAACTACAGCAAAGGATCTATCTAAAGCAAAGGATTTATCTACAGCATAGGATCTATCTACAGCAAAGGATCTATCTACAGTAAGGGATCTTTTTGCAGCGAAGGATTAATCTACAGCAAAGGATCTATTTACAGCGAAGAATCGATATACAGCAAAGGATCTATCTACAGCAAAGGATCTATCTACAGCAAAGGATCTATCTACAATCTAGGATTTATCTACTACAAAGGATCTATCTACAGCAAAGGATCAATCTACAGTTAAGGATCTATCTTAAGCAAAGGATCTATCTACAGCAAAGGATCTATCTACAGCAAAAGATCTATTTACAGCAAATGATCAATATATAGCAAAGGATATATCTACAGTAATGGAACTCTATACAGCCAAAGGATTCATTTACAGCAATGGATCTATCTACAACAAATAATCTATCTACAGCAAAGAATCTATTTATAGCGGAGAATAGGATCTACAGCAAAGGATCTAATACAGCAAAGGATCTATCTTCAGCAGAGGATCTATCTACAGTTAAGGATCTATCTACAGCAAAAGACCTATATACAGTAAGGGATCTACTTACAGCGAAGGATCAATCTACAGAAAAGGATCTATCTTCAGCAAAGGATCTATCTACAGCAAAAAATATATCTACAGTAAAGGCTCTATCCTCAGCAAAGGATCTATCTACAGCAAAGCATCTATCTACATCAAAGGATCTATCTACAGCAAGGGATCTATCTATCTACAGCAAGGGATCTATCGACAGTAAAGGATCTATCTACATCAAAGGATCCATCTACAGCAAATGATCTATCTACAGTCAAGGATCAATCAAGAGCAAAGGATCTATATACAGCAAAAGATATAGTAACAGCAAAAGTTCTATATTCTGCAAAGGATCTATCTACAGCAAAGGATCTATCTACAGGAAAGTATCTATCTACAGCAAAGGTTCTATCTACAGCAAAGGATTTATCTACAGCAAAGGATCCATCTACAGCAAAGGATCTATCTTCAGCAAAGGATCTTTCTACAGAATAGGAACTATCTACAGCAAAGGATCTATCTACAGCAAATGATCAATCTATAGCAAAGAATATATCTACAGTAAAGGAACTCTATACAGCCAGAGGATCCATTTACAGCAAAGGATCTACCTACAACAAAGGATCTATCTACAGCAAAGGATCTATTTATAGCGTAGAATCTTTCTACAGCAAAGGATCTATCTTCAGCAAAGGATCTTTCTACAGAATAGGATCTATCTACAGCAAAGGATCTATCTACAATATGTGATCTATTTACAGCAAAGGATCTATCTAGAGCAAAGGATCTATCTACAGCATAGGACCTATCTACAGTAAGGGATCTATTTACAGCGAAGGATCAAACTACAGCAAAGGATCTATCTACAGCAAAGGATTTATCTACAGCATAGGATCTATCTACAATCAAGGATTTATCTACTACAAAGGATCTATCTACAGCAAAGGATCAATCTACAGCAGAGGATCTATCTACAGTTAAGGATCTATCTACAGCAAAAGACCTATATACAGTAAGGGATCTACCTACAGCGAAGGATCAATCTACAGAAAAGGATCTATCTACAGCAAAGGATTTATCTACAGCATAGGATCTATCTACAGCAAAGGATCCATCTACAGTAAGGGATCTTTTTGCAGCGAAGGATCAATCTACAGCAAAGGATCTATTTACAGCGAATGATCGATCTACAGCAAACGATATATCTACAGCAAAGGATCTATCTACAGCAAAGGATCTATCTACAGTCAATGATTTATCTACTGCAAAGGATCTATCTACAGCAAAGGATTAATCTACAGTTAAGGATCTATCTTAAGCAAAGGATCTATCTATAGCCAATGATCTATTTAAAACAAAGGATCTAATTACAGCAGAGGAACTTTATACAGCAAAGGATCAATCTACAGCAAAGGATCTATCAACAGCAAAGTAATCTATCTGCAGTAAGGGATCTATCTACAACAAAGCATCTATCTACAGCAAAGGATCTATCTACAGCAAGAGATCTATCAACAGTAAAGGATCTATCTACAACAAAGAAACTATCTACAGCAAAAAATATATGTTCAGAAAAGAATCTATAAACAGCAGAGGATCTCTCTACAGCGAAGGATCTATCTACAGTAAATGAACTATATACAGCAAATGATCCATCTACAGTTAAGGATATATCAACAGCAAAGGATCTATCTACAGCAAAAGATCTATCTACAGCAAAGGATTTATCTACAGCAAAGGATCCATCTACAGCAAAGGATCTATCTTCAGCAAAGGATCCTTCTACAGAATAGAATCTATCTACAGCAAAGGATCTTTCTACAATATGTGCTCTATTTACAGCAAAGGATCTATCTACAGCAAAAGATCTATCTACAGCAAATGATCAATCTATAGCAAAGGATATATCTACAGTAATGGAACTCTATACAGCCAAAGGATTCATTTACAGCAAAGGATCTATCTACAACAAATGATCTATCTACAGCAAAGGATCTATCTATAGCGGAGAATCTTTCTACAGCAAAGGATCTGCTACAGCAAAGGATCTATCTACAGCTAAGGATCTATCTACAGCAAAGGACATATATATAGTAAGGGATTTATCTACTGCAAAGTTTCTATCTACAGCAAAGTATCAATCTACAGTTAAGGATCTATCTTAAGCAAAGGATCTATCTACAGCAAGGGATCTATCTACAGTAAGGGATATTTTTGCAGCGAAGGATCAATCTACAGCAAGGGATCTTTTTACAGCGAAGGATAGATCTACAGCAAAGGATCTATCTACAGCAAAGGATCTATCTACAGCAAAGGATCTATCTACAGCAAAGGATCTATCTAAAGTCAAGGATTTATCTACTGCAAAGTTTCTATCTACAGCAAAGTATCAATCTACAGTTAAGGATCTATCTTAAGCAAAGGATCTATCTACAACAAAGGATCTAATTACAGCAGAGGAATTTTATACAGCAAAGGAACAATCTACAGCAAAGGATCTATCTACAGCAAAGTTATCTATCTGCAGTGAGGGATCTATCTACAGCAAAGAATCTATCTACACCAAAGGATCTTTCTACAGTGCAAAATCTGTCAACAGCAAATGATCTATCTACTGCAAATGATCTATTTACAGCAAAAGATCTTTTTACAACAAAGGATCTTTCTACATTAAAGGATCTATCTACAGCAAATGATCTATCTACAGCAAAGTGATCTATCTACAGTAAAGGATCTATCTACAGCAAAGAATCTATCTACACCAAAGGATCTTTCTACAGCAAAGGATCTATTTACAGCAGAAGATCTCACTACAGCAGAGGATCTTTCTACAGCAAAGGATCTCTCTACAGCAAAGGATCTATCTACGAGAAAGGATTTTTCATTTATTTATAGCAAAGAATCTTAAATCTATTTTCAGCAAAGGATCTATCTACGATAAATGATCTATCTACTACAAAAGATCTATCTACAGCGAAGGATCTAACTACATTAAAGGATCTATCTACAGCAATGGATCAATCTACAGCGAAGGATCTATCTTCAGCAAAGGATCTTTTTACAGAATAGGATCTATTTACAGCAAAGGATCTATCTACAATATGTGATCTATTTACAGCAAAGGATCTATCTACAGCTAAGGATCTATCTACAGTAAATGATGAATCTATAGCAAAGGATATATTTACAGTAAAGGAACTCTATACAGCCATAGGATCCATTTACAGCAAAGGCTCTATTTACAACAAAGGATCTATCTACAGCAAAGGATCTATCTACAGTCAAGGATTTATCTATTGCAAAGGATCTATCTACAGTCAAGGATTTTTCTATTGCAAAGGATCTATCTACAGCAAAGGATTAATCTACGGTTAAGGATCTATCTTAAGCAAAGGATCTATCTTAAGCAAAGGATCTATCTACAGCAAAGGATCTATCTACAGTCAAGGTTTTATCTATTGCAAAGGATCTATCTACAGCAAAGGATTAATCTACAGTCAGGTATCTATCTTAAGCAAAGGATCTATCTACAGCAAAGGATCTATCTAAAGCCAATGACCTATCTACAACAAAGGATCTAATTACAGCAAAAGAACTTTATACAGCAAAGGATCAATCTACAGCAAAGGATCTATCTACAGCAAAGTAATCTATCTGCAGTAAGAGATCTATTTACAGCAAAGCATCTATCTACAGCAAGGGATCTATCGACAGTAAAGGATCTATCTACAGCAAAGGATCCATCTACAGCAAAGGATCTATCTACAGTCAAAAATCTATCTACTGCAAAGGATCTGTCCACAGCAAAGGATCTGTTCACAGCAAAGGATCTATCTACAACAAAGAATCTTTCTACAGCAAAGAATATATGTTCAGAAAAGAATCTATTAACAGAAGAGGATCTATCTACAGCGAAGGATCTATCTACAGCCAATGATCTATCTACAGCAAAAGATCTATTAACAGCAAAAGTTCTATATTCTGCAAAAGATCTATCTACAGCAAAGGATCTATCTACAGGAAAGTATCTATCTACAGCAAAGGATCTATCTACGGCAAAGGATTTATTTACAGCAAAGGATCCATCTACAGCAAAGGATCTATCTTCAGCAAAGGATCTTTCTACAGAATAGGATCTATCTACAGCAAAGGATCTTTCTACAATATGTGCTCTATTTACAGCAAAGTATCTATCTACAGCAATAGATCTATCAACAGCAAATGATCAATCTATAGCAAAGGATATATCTACAGTAATGGAACTCTATACAGCCAAAGGATTCATTTACAGCAAAGGATCTATCTACAACAAATGATCTATCTACAGCAAAAGATCTATTTATAGCGGAGAATCTTTCTACAGCAAAGGATCTACTACAGCAAAAGATCTATCTTCAGCAAAGGATCTATCTACAGCTAAGGATCTATCTACAGCAAAGACCTATATACAGTAAGGGATCTATTTACAGCGAAGGATCAATCTACAGCAAAGGATCTATCTACAGCAAAGAATCTATCTACAGCATAGGATCTATCTACAGCAAAGGATCTATCTACAGTAAAGGATCTTTTTGCAGCGAAGGATCAATCTACAGCAAAGGATCTATTTACAGCGAAGGATCGATCTACAGCAAAGGATCTATCTACAGCAAAGGATCTATCTACAGCAAAGGATCTATCTCCAGCAAATGATCTATTTACAGCAAAAGATCTTTCTACAACAGAGGATCTTTCTACATTAAAGGATCTATCTACAGCAAATGATCTATCTACAGCAGAGTGATCTATTTACAGAAAATGATCTATCTAAAGCAAAGAATCTATCTACACCAAAGGATCTTTCTACAGCGAAAGATCTGTCAACAGCAAAGGATCTTTCTACTGCAAAGGATCTATTTACAGCAGAAGATCTTTCTACAGCAGAAGATCTTTCTACAGCAAAGTATCTCTCTACAGCAAAGGATCTATTTAGAGTATTGGATCTATCAACAGCAAAGGTTTTATCAACAGTAATGGATCTATCTACAGAAAAGGATCTATCTACAGAGAAGGATTTATCTAAAGCGAAGGATCTATCTACAGCAAAGGATCTATCTACAGCAAAGGATCTATCTACGGGAAAGGATTTTTCATTTATTTATAGCAAAGGATCTTAGATCTATTTACAGCAAAGGATCTATCTACGATAAATGATCTATCTACGATAAATGATCTATCTACTACAAAAGATCTATCTACAGCAAAGGATCTATCTACATTAAAGGATCTATCTACAGCAATGGATCAATTTACAGCGAAGGATTTATCTTCAGCGAAGGATCTTTCTACAGAATAGGATCTATCTACAGCAAAGGATCTATCTACAATATGTGATCTATTTACAGCAAAGGATCTATCTACAGCTAAGGTTCTATCTACAGCAAATGATGAATTTATAGCAAAAGATATATCTACAGTAGAGGAACTCTATACAGCCAAATGATCCATTTACATCAAAGGATCTATCTAGAACAAAGTATCTATCCACAGCAGTGGATCTATTTATAGCGGAGAATCTTTCTACAGCAACGGATCTATCTTCAGCAAAGGATCTTTCTACAGAATTGGATCTATCTACAGCAAAGGATCTATCTACAATATATGATATATTTACAGCAAAGGATCTATCTACAGCAAAGGACCTATCTACAGCAAAGGATCTACCTACAGTAAGGGATCTTTTTGCAGCGAAGGATCAACCTACAGCAAAGGATCTATTTACAGCGAAGAATCGATCTACAGCAAAGGATCTATCTACAGCAAAGGATCTATCTACAGCAACGGATCTATTTACAATCAAGGATTTATCTACTGCAAAGGATCTATCTACAGCAAAGGATCAATCTACAGTTAAGGATTTATCTTAAGCAAAGGATCTATCTACAGCAAAGGATCTATCTACAGCAAAAGATCTATCTACAGCAAATGATCAATATATAGCAAAGGATATATCTACAGTAATGGAACTCTATACAGCCAAAGGATTCATTTACAGCAAAGGATCTGTCTACAACAAATGATCTATCTACAGCAAAGGATTTATTTATAGCGGAGAATAGGATCTACAGCAAAGGATCTAATACAGCAAAATATCTATCTTCAAAAGAGGATCTATCTACAGTTAAGGATCTATCTACAGCAAAAGACCTATATACAGTAAGGGATCTACTTACAGCGAAGGATCAATCTACAGAAAAGGATCTATCTACAGCAAAGTATCTATCTACAGCATAGTATCTATCTACAGCAAAGGATCCATCTACAGTAAGGGATCTTTTTGCAGCGAAGGATCAATCTACAGCAAAGGATCTATTTACAGCGAAGGATCGATCTACAGCAAAGGATCTATCTACAGCGAAGGATCTATCTACAGTCAAGGATTTATCTACTGCAAAGGATCTATCTACAGCAAAGGATTAATCTACAGTTAAGGATCTATCTTAAACAAAGGATCTATCTACAGCAAAGGATCTATCTAAAGCCAATGATCTATCTAAAACAAAGGATCTAATTACAGCAGAGGAACTTTATACAGCAAAGGATCAATCTACAGAAAAGGATCTATCAACAGAAAGGTAATCTATCTGCAGTAAGGGATCTATTTACAGCGAAGGATCGATCTACAGCAAAGGATCTATCTACAGCGAAGGATCTATCTACAGTCAAGGATTTATCTACTGCAAAGGATCTATCTACAGCAAAGGATTAATCTACAGCTAAGGATCTATCTTAAGCAAAGAATCTATCTACAGCAAAGGATCTATCTAAAGCCAATGATCTATCTAAAACAAAGGATCTAATTACAGCAGAGGAACTTTATACAGCAAAGGATCAATCTACAGCAAAGGATCTATCTACAGCAAAGTAATCTATCTGCAGTAAGGGATCTATCTACAGCAAAGCATCTATCTACAGCAAAAGATCTATCTACAGCAAAGGATCTATCGACAGTAAAGGATCTATCTACAACAAAGAATATATCTACAGCAAAGAATATATGTTCAGAAAAGAATCCATAAACAGCAGAGGATCTATCTACAGCGAAGGATCTATCTACAGTAAATGAACTGTATACAGCAAATGATCCATCTACAGTTAAGGATCTATCAACAGCAAAGGATCTATCTACAGTAAAGGATCTATTTACTGCAAAGGATCTGTCCACAGCAAAGAATCTATCTACAGTAAAGTAGCTATATACAGCAAAGGATAAATCTACAGGAAAGGTTCTATAAACAGCAAAGGATCTATCTAAAGCAAAAGATCTATTTACAGCAAAAGTTCTATCTACAGCAAAGGATCTATCTACAGGAAAGGATCTATCTACAGCAAAGGATCAATCTATAGCAAAGAATATATCTACAGTAAAGGAACTCTATACAGCCAGAGGATCCATTTACAGCGAAGGATCTACCTACAACAAAGGATCTATCTACAGCAAAGGATCTATTTATAGCGTAGAATCTTTCTACAGCAAAGGATCTACTACAGCAAAGGATCTTTCTTCAGCAAAGGATCTATCTACAGCAAAGGATCTATCTACAGAAAATGACCTATCTACAGTAAAGGATCTATTTACAGCGAAGGATCAATCTATAGCAAAGGATCTATCTACAGCAAGGGATCTATCTACAGCATAGGATCTATCTACAGCACAGGATTTATCAACAGTAAGGGATCTTTTTGAAGCGAAGGATGAATCTACAGCAAAGGATCTATTTACAGCGAAGGATCGATCTACAGCAAAGGATATATCTACAGTTAAGGATCTATCTACAGCAAAGGATCTATCTACAGCAAAGGATCTATCTACAGCAAAGGATCTATCTAAAGCCAATGATCTATCCACAACAAAGGATCTATTTACAGCAGAGGAACTTTATACAGCAAAGGATCTATCTACAGCAAAGGATCTATCTACAGCAAAGAATCTATCTACACCGAAGGATCTTTCTACAGTGCAGGATCTGTCAACAGCAAAGGATCTATCTCCAGCAAATGATCTATTTACAGCAAAAGATCTTTCTACAACAGAGGATCTTTCTATTTTAAAGGATCTATCTACAGCAAATGATCTATCTACAGCAGAGTGATCTATCTACAGAAAGGGATCTATCTACAGCAAAGAATCTATCTACACCAAAGGATATATCTACAGCGAAAGATCTGTCAACAGCAAAGGATCTTTCTATTTCAAAGAATCTATTTTCAGCAGAAGATCTTTCTACAGCAGAGGATCTTTCTACAGCAAAGTATCTCTCTACAGCAAAGGATATATTTACAGTATGGGATCTATCAACAGCAAAGGTTTTATTAACAGTAATGGATCTATCAACAGAAAAGGATCTATCTACAGAAAAGGATTTATCTACAGCGAAGGATCTATCTAATGCCAATGATCTATGTACAACAAAGGATCTAATTACAGCAGAGAAACTTTATACAGCAAAGGATCAATCTACAGCAAAGGATCTATCTAAAGCAAAGTAATCTTTCTGCAGTAAGGGATCTATCTACAGCAAAGCATCTATCTACAGCAAAAGATCTATCTACAGCAAAGGATCTATCGACAGTAAAGGATCTATCTACAACAAAGAATCTATCTACAGCAAAGAATATATGTTCAGAAAAGAATCTATAAACAGCAGAGGATCTATCTACAGCGAAGGATCTATCTACAGTAAATGAACTATATACAGCAAATGATCCATCTACAGTTAAGGATCTATCAACAGCAAAGGATCTATTTACAGCAAAAGATCTATTAACAGCAAAAATTCTATATTCTGCAAAGGATCTATCTACAGGAAAGGATCTATCTACAGGAAAGTATCTATCTACAGCAAAGGATCTATCTACAGCAAAGGATTTATCTACAGCAAAGGATCCATCTACAGCAAAGGATCTATCTTCAGCAAAGGATCTTTCTACAGAATAGGATCTATCTACAGCAAAGGATCTTTCTACAATATGTGCTCTATTCACAACAAAGGATCTATCTACAGCAAAAAATCTATCTACAGCAAATGATCAATCTATAGCAAAGGATATATCTACAGTAATGGAACTCTATACAGCCAAAGGATTCATTTACAGCAAAGGATCTATCTACAACAAATGATCTATCTACAGCAAAGGATCTATCTATAGTGGAGAATCTTTCTACAGCAAAGGATCTACTACAACAAAGGATAAATTTTCAGCAAAGGATCTATCTACAGCTAAGGATCTATCTACAGCAAAGGACATATATACAGTAAGGGATCTATTTACAGCGAAGGATAGATCTACAGCAAGGGATCTATCTAAAGCAAAGGATCTATCTACAGCAAAGGATCTATCTACAGTCAAGAGTTTATCTACCGCAAAGGATCTATCTACAGCAAAGTATCAATCTACAGTTAAGGATCTATCTTAAGCAAAGGATCTATCTACAGCAAAGGATCTATCTAAAGCCAATGATCTATCTACAACAAAGGATCTAATTACAGCAGAGGAACTTTATACAGCAAAGGATCAATCTAAAGCAAAGGATCTATCTACAGCAAAGTAATCTATCTGCAGTAAGGGATCTATCTACAGCAAAGAATCTATCTACACCAAAGGATCTTTCTACAGTGCAGAATCTGTCAACAGCAAATGATCTATCTACAGCAAATGATCTATTTACAGCAAAAGATCTTTTTACAACAAAGGATCTTTCTACATTAAAGGATCTATCTACAGCAAAGGATCTATCTACGAGAAAGGATTTTTCATTTATTTATAGCAAAGAATCTTAAATCTATTTACAGCAAAGGATCTATCTACGATAAATGATCTATCTACTACAAAAGATCTATCTACAGCGAAGGATCTATCTACATTAAAGAATCTATCTACAGCAATGGATCAATCTACAGCGAAGGATCTATCTCCAGCAAAGGATCTTTCTACAGAATAGGATCTATTTACAGCAAAGGATCTATCTACAATATGTGATCTATTTACAGCAAAGGATCTATCTACAGCTGAGGATCTATCTACAGCAAAAGATGAATCTATAGCAAAGGATATATCTACAGTAAGGGAACTCTATACAGCCAAAGGATCCATTTACAGCAAAGGATCTATCTACAACAAAGTATCTATCCACAGCAGTGGATCTATTTATAGCGGAGAATCTTTCTACAGCAAAGGATCTATCTTCAGCAAATGATCTTTCTACAGAATAGGATCTATCTACAGCAAAGGATCTATCTACAATATGTGATCTATTTACAGCAAAGGATCTATCTACAGCTGAGGATCTATCTACAGCATATGATCAATCTATAGCAAAGGATATATCTACAGCAAAGGAACTCTTTACAGCCAAAGGATCCATTTACAGCAAAGGCTCTATTTACAACAAAGAATCTATCTACAGCAAAGGATCTATCTACAGTCAAGGATTTATCTATTGCAAAGGATCTATCTACAGTCAAGGATCTTTCTACAGCAAAGGATCTATCTACAGCAAAGGATTTATCTACAGCAAAGGATCCATCTACAGCAAAGGATCTATCTTCAGCAAAGGATCTTTCTACAGAATAGGATCTATCTACAGCAAAGGATCTTTCTACAATATGTGCTCTATTCACAACAAAGTCTCTATCTACAGCAAAAAATCTATCTACAGCAAATGATCAATCTATAGCAAAGGATATATCTACAGTAATGGAACTCTATACAGCCAAAGGATTCATTTACAGCAAAGGATCTATCTACAACAAATGATCTATCTACAGCAAAGGATCTATCTATAGCGGAGAATCTTTCTACAGCAAAGGATCTACTACAACAAAAGATAAATTTTCAGCAAAGGATCTATCTACAGCTAAGGATCTATCTACAGCAAAGGACATATATACAGTAAGGGATCTATTTACAGCGAAGGATCAATCTACAGCAAAGGATCTATCTACAGCAAAGGATCTATCTAGAGCATAGGATCTATCTACAGCAAAGGATCTATCCACAGTAAGGGATCTTTTTGCAGCGAAGGATCAATCTACAGCAATGGATCTATTTACAGCGAAGGATCGATCTACAGCAAAGGATCTATCTACGGCAAAGTATCTATCTACAGCAAAGGATCTATCTACAGCAAAGGATCTATCCACAGTCAAGGATTTATCTACTGCAAAGGATCTATCTACAGCAAAGTAATCTATCTGCAGTAAGGGATCTATTTACAGCAAAGAATCTATCTACACCAAAGGATATTTCTACAGTGCGGGATCTGTCAACAGCAAATGATCTATCTACAGCAAATGATCTATTTACAGCAAAAGATCTTTTTACAACAAAGGATCTTTCTACATTAAAGGATCTATCTACAGCAAATGATCTATCTACAGCAAAGTGATCTATCTACAGTAAGGGATCTATCTACAGCAAAGATTCTATCTACACCAAAGGATCTTTCTACAGCGAAAGATCTGTCAACAACAAAGGATCTTTCTACTGCAAAAGATCTATTTACAGCAGAAGATCTTTCTACAGCAGAGGATCTTTCTACAGCAAAGGATCTCTTTACAGCAAAGGATCTATCTACGGGAAAAGATTTTTCATTTATTTATAGCAAAGGATCTTAGATCTATTTACAGCAAAGGATCAATCTACGATAAATTATCTATCTACTACAAAAGATCTATCTACAGCAAAGGATCTATCTACATTAAAGGATCTATCTACAGCAATGGATCAATCTACAGCGAAGGATATATCTTCAGCAAAGGATCTTTCTACAGAATAGGATCTATCTACAGCAAAGGATCTATCTACATTATGTGATCTATTTACAGCAAAGGATCTATCTACAGCTAAGGATCTATCTACAGCTAATGATGAATCTATAGCAAATGATATATCTACAGTAAAGGAACTCTATATAGCCAAAGGATCCATTTACAGCAAAGGATCTATCTACAACAAAGTATCTATCCACAGCAGTGGATTTATTTATAGCGGAGAATCTTTCTACAGCAAAGGATCTATCTTCAGCAAAGGATCTTTCTACAGAATAGGATCTATCTACAGCAAATGATCTATCTATAATATGTGATCTATTTACAGCAAAGGATCTATCTACAGGAAAGGATCTATCTACAGCAAAGGATCTATCTTTAATAAGGGATATATCTACAGTAATGGATCTATCTACTACAAAGGATCTTTCGACAGCAAACGATCTATCTACATCAAAGAATCTATCTACAGCAAAAATATATCTACAGTAAAGGCTCTATCCTCAGCAAAGGATCTATCTACAGCAAAGCATCTATCTACATCAAAGGATCTATCTACAGCAAGGGATCTATCGACAGTAAAGGATCTATCTACATCAAAGGATCCATCTACAGCAAATGATCTATCTACAGTCAAGGATCTATCAAGAGCAAAGGATCTATATACAGCAAAAGATATAGTAACAGCAAAAGTTCTATATTCTGCAAAGGATCTATCTACAGCAAAGGATCTATCTACAGGAAAGTATCTATCTACAGCAAAGGATCTATCTACAGCAAAGGATTTATCTACAGCAAAGGATCCATCTACAGCAAAGGATCTATCTTCAGCAAAGGATCTTTCTACAGAATAGGAACTATCTACAGCAAAGGATCTATCTACAGCAAATGATCAATCTATAGCAAAGAATATATCTACAGTAAAGGAACTCTATACAGCCAGAGGATCCATTTACAGCAAAGGATCTACCTACAACAAAGGATCTATCTACAGCAAAGGATCTATTTATAGCGTAGAATCTTTCTACAGCAAAGGATCTACTACAGCAAAGGATCTATCTTCAGCAAAGGATCTATCTACAGCAAAGGATCTATCTACAGCAAATGACCTATCTACAGTAAAGGATCTATTTACAGCGAAGGATCAATCTATAGCAAAGGATCTATCTACAGCAAAGGATCTATCTACAGCATAGGATCTATCTACAGCAGAGGATTTATCTACAGTAAGGGATCTTTTTGCAGCGAAGGATCAATCTACAGCAAAGGATCCATTTACAGCGAAGGATCGATCTACAGCAAAGGATCTATCTAAAGTTAAGGATCTATCTACAGCAAAGGATCTATCTACAGCAAAGGATCTATCTACAGCAAAGGATCTATCTTAAGCCAATGATCTATCTACAACAAAGGATCTATTTACAGCAGAGGAACTTTATACAGCAAAGGATCTATCTACAGCAAAGGATCTATCTACAGCAAAGAATCTATCTACACAGAAGGATCTTTCTACAGTGCAGGATCTGTCAACAGCAAAGGATCTAACTCCAGCAAATGATCTATTTACAGCAGAAGATCTTTCTACAACAGAGGATCTTTCTACATTAAAGGATCTATCTACAGCAAATGATCTATCTACAGCAGAGTGATCTATCTACAGAAAGGGATCTATTTACAGCAAAGAATCTATCTACACCAAAGGATCTTTCTACAGCGAAAGATCTGTCAACAGCAAAGGATCTTTCTATTTCAAAGAATCTATTTACAGCAGAAGATCTTTCTACAGCAGAGGAACTTTATACAGCAAAGGATCAATCTACAGCAAAGGATCTATTTACAGCAAAGTAATCTATCTGCAGTAAGGGATCTATCTACAGCAAAGAATCTATCTACACCAAAGGATATTTCTACAGTGCGGGATCTGTCAACAGCAAATGATCTATCTACAGCAAATGATCTATTTACAGCAAAAGATCTTTTTACAACAAAGGATCTTTCTACATTAAGGGATCTATCTACAGCAAATGATCTATCTACAGCAAAGTGATCTATCTACAGTAAGGGATCTATCTACAGCAAAGAATCTATCTTTACCAAAGGATCTTTCTACAGCGAAAGAACTGT
Organism: Caprella mutica; assembly: GCA_947561585.1. Taxonomy (NCBI): domain Eukaryota; kingdom Metazoa; phylum Arthropoda; class Malacostraca; order Amphipoda; family Caprellidae; genus Caprella; species Caprella mutica. The sequence continues at coordinate 27,654 of CANNZV010001231.1, read as the reverse complement.
CAACAACAAAGGTTCTTTCTACTGCAAAAGATCTATTTACAGCAGAAGATCATTCTACAGCAGAGGATCTTTCTACACCAAAGGATCTTTCTACAGCGAAAGATCTGTCAACAGCAAAGGATCTTTCTATTTCAAAGAATCTATTTACAGCAGAAGATCTTTCTACAGCAGAGGAACTTTATACAGCAAAGGATCAATCTACAGCAAAGGATCTATTTACAGCAAAGTAATCTATCTGCAGTAAGGGATCTATCTACAGCAAAGAATCTATCTACACCAAAGGATATTTCTACAGTGCGGGATCTGTCAACAGCAAATGATCTATCTACAGCAAATGATCTATTTACAGCAAAAGATCTTTTTACAACAAAGGATCTTTCTACATTAAGGGATCTATCTACAGCAAATGATCTATCTACAGCAAAGTGATCTATCTACAGTAAGGGATCTATCTACAGCAAAGAATCTATCTTTACCAAAGGATCTTTCTACAGCGAAAGAACTGTCAACAACAAAGGTTCTTTCTACTGCAAAAGATCTATTTACAGCAGAAGATCATTCTACAGCAGAGGATCTTTCTACAGCAAAGGATCTCTTTACAGCAAAGGATCTATCTACGGGAAAGGATTTTTCATTTATTTATAGCAAAGGATCTTAGATCTCTTTACAGCAAAGGATCAATCTACGATAAATGATCTATCTACTACCAAAGATCTATCTACAGCAAAGGATCTATCTACATTAAAGGATCTATCTACAGCAATGGATCAATCTACAGCGAAGGATCTATCTTCAGCAAAGGATCTTTCTACAGAATAGGATCAATCTACAGTTAAGGATCTATCTTAAGCAAAGGATCTATCTACAGCAAAGGATCTATCTACAGCAAAAGATCTATCTACAGCAAATGATCAATATATAGCAAAGGATATATCTACAGTAATGGAACTCTATACAGCCAAAGGATTCATTTACAGCAATGGATCTATCTACAACAAATGATCTATCTACAGCAAAGGATCTATTTATAGCGGAGAATAGGATCTACAGCTAAGGATCTAATACAGCAAAGGATCTATCTTCAGCAGAGGATCTATCTACAGTTAAGGATCTATCTACAGCAAAAGACCTATATACAGTAAGGGATCTACTTACAGCGAAGGATCAATCTACAGAAAAGGATCTATCTACAGCAAAGGATCTATCTACAGCAAAAGATCTATCTACAGCAAATGATCAATATATAGCAAAGGATATATCTACAGTAATGGAACTCTATACAGCCAAAGGATTCATTTACAGCAATGGATCTATCTACAACAAATGATCTATCTACAGCAAAGGATCTATTTATAGCGGAGAATAGGATCTACAGCAAAGGACCTAATACAGCAAAGGATCTATCTTCAGCAGAGGATCTATCTACAGTTAAGGATCTATCTACAGCAAAAGACCTATATACAGTAAGGGATCTACTTACAGCGAAGGATCAATCTACAGAAAAGGATCTATCTACAGCAAAGGATCTATCTACAGCATAGGATCTATCTACAGCAAAGGATCCATCTACAGTAAGGGATCTTTTTGCAGCGAAGGATCAATCTACAGCAAAGGATCTATTTACAGCGAAGGATCGATCTACAGCAAACGATATATCTACAGCAAAGGATCTATCTACAGCAAAGGATCTATCTACAGTCAAGGATTTATCTACTGCAAAGGATCTATCTACAGCAAAGGATTAATCTACAGTTAAGGATCTATATTAAGCAAAGGATCTATCTACAGCAAAGGATCTATCTAAAGCCAATGATCTATTTAAAACAAAGGATCTAATTACAGCAGAGGAACTTTATACAGCAAAGGATCAATCTACAGCAAAGGATCTATCAACAGCAAAGTAATCTATCTGCATTAAGGGATCTATCTACAGCAAAGCATCTATCTACAGCAAAGGATCTATCTACAGCAAGGGATCTATCGACAGTAAAGGATCTATCTACAACAAAGAAACTATCTACAGCAAAAAATATATGTTCAGAAAAGAATCTATAAACAGCAGAGGATCTATCTACAGCGAAGGATCTATCTACAGTAAAGGAACTCTATACAGCCAAAGGATCCATTTACAGCAAAGGCTCTATCTACAACATAGGATCTATCTACAGCAAAGGATCTATCTACAGTCAAGGATTTATCTACTGCAAAGGATCTCTCTACAGCAAAGGATTAATCTACAGTTAAGGATCTATCTTAAGCAAAGGATCTATCTACAGCAACGGATCTATCTAAAGCCAATGATCTATTTAAAACAAAGGATCTAATTACAGCAGAGGAACTTTATACAGCAAAGGATCAATCTACAGCAAAGGATCTATCAACAGCAAAGTAATCTATCTGCAGTAAGGGATCTATCTACAGCAAAGGATCTATCTACAGCAACGGATCTATCTAAAGCCAATGATCTATTTAAAACAAAGGATCTAATTACAGCAGAGGAACTTTATACAGCAAAGGATCAATCTACAGCAAAGGATCTATCAACAGCAAAGTAATCTATCTGCAGTAAGGGATCTATCTACAGCAAAGCATCTATCTACAGCAAAGGATCTATCTACAGCAAGGGATCTATCGACATTAAAGGATCTATCTACAACAAATAAACTATCTACAACAAAAAATATATGTTCAGAAAAGAATCTGTAAACAGCAGAGGATCTATCTACAGCGAAGGATATATCTACAGTAAAGGAACTCTATACAGCCAAAAGATCCATTTACAGCAAAGGCTCTATCTATAACAAAGGATCTATCCACAGCAATGGATCTATTCATAGTGGAGAATCTTTCTACAGCAAAGGATCAACTACAGAAAAGGATCTATTTTCAGCAAAGGATCTATCTAGAGCAAAGGATCTATCTACAGCAAAGGACCTATCTACAGTAAGGGATCTATTTACAGCGAAGGATCAAACTACAGCAAAGGATCTATCTACAGCAAAGGATTTATCTACAGCATAGGATCTATCTACAGCAAAGGATCTATCTACAGTAAGGGATCTTTTTGCAGCGAAGGATTAATCTACAGCAAAGGATCTATTTACAGCGAAGAATCGATATACAGCAAAGGATCTATCCACAGCAAAGGATCTATCTACAGCAAAAGATCTATCTACAATCAAGGATTTATCTACTGCAAAGGATCTATCTACAGCAAAGGATCAATCTACAGTTAAGGATCTATCTTAAGCAAAGGATCTATCTACAGCAAAGGATCAATCTACAGCAAAAGATCTATCTACAGCAAATGATCAATATATAGCAAAGGATATATCTACAGTAATGGAACTCTATACAGCCAAAGGATTCATTTACAGCAATGGATCTATCTAAAACAAATGATCTATCTACAGCAAAGGATCTATTTATAGCGGAGAATAGGATCTACAGCAAAGGATCTAATACAGCAAAGGATCAATCTTCAGCAGAGGATCTATCTATCTACAGCAAAGGATCTATCTACAGCAAAGGATCTTTCTACAATATGTGCTCTATTTACAGCAAAGTATCTAACTACAGCAATAGATCTATCAACAGCAAATGATCAATCTATAGCAAAGGATATATCTACAGTAATGGAACTCTATACAGCCAAAGGATTCATTTACAGCAAAGGATCTATCTACAACAAATGATCTATCTACAGCAAAAGATCTATTTATAGCGGAGAATCTTTCTACAGCAAAGGATCTACTACAGCAAAGGATCTATCTTCAGCAAAGGATCTATTATCAGATAAGTATCTATCTACAGCAAAGGACCTATATACAGTAAGGGATCTATTTACAGCGAAGGATCAATCTACAGCAAAGGATCAATCTACAGCAAAGGATCTATCTACAGCATAGGATATATCTACAGCAAAGGATCTATCTACAGTAAGAGATCTTTTTGCAGCGAAGGATCAATCTACAGCAAAGGATCTATTTACAGCGAAGGATCGATCTACAGCACAGGATCTATCTACAGCAAAGGATCTATCTACAGCAAAAAATCTATCTACAGTCAAGGATTTATCTACTGCAAAGGATCTATCTACAGCAAAGGATTAATCTACAGTTAAGGATCTATTTACAGCAAAAGATCTTTCTACAACAGAGGATCTTTCTACATTAAAGGATCTATCTACAGCAAATGATCTATCTACAGCAGAGTGATCTATCTACAGAAAATGATCTATCTACAGCAAAGAATCTATCTACACCAAATGATCTTTCTACAGCGAAAGATCTGTCAACAGCAAAGGATCTTTCTACTGCAAAGGATCTATTTACAGCAGAAGATCTTTCTACAGCAGAGGATCTTTCTACAGCAAAGTATCTCTCTACAGCAAAGGATCTATTTACAGTATTGGATCTATCAACAGCAAAGGTTTTATCAACAGTAATGGATCTATCTACAGAAAAGGATCTATCTACAGAGAAGGATTTATCTACAGCGAAGGATCTATCTACAGCAAAGGATCTATCTACAGCAAAGGATCTATCTACGGAAAAGGATTTTTCATTTATTTATAGCAAAGGATCTTAGATCTATTTACAGCAAAGGATCTATCTACGATAAATGATCTATCTACTACAAAAGATCTATCTACAGCAAAGGATCTATCTACATTAAAGGATCTATCTACATTAAAGGATCTATCTACAGCAATGGATCAATCTACAGCGAAGGATTTATCTTCAGCAAAGGATCTAATTACAGCAGAGGAACTTTATACAGCAAAGGATCAATCTAAAGCAAAGGATCTATCTACAGCAAAGTAATCTATCTGCAGTAAGGGATCTATCTACAGCAAAGAATCTATCTACACCAAAGGATCTTTCTACAGTGCAGAATCTGTCAACGGCAAATGATCTATCTACAGCAAATGATCTATTTACAGCAAAAGATCTTTTTACAACAAAGGATCTTTCTACATTAAAGGATCTATCTACAGCAAAGGATCTATCTACGGGAAAGGATTTTTCATTTATTTATAGCAAAGGATCTTAGATCTATTTACAGCAAAGGATCTATCTACGATAAATGATCTATCTACTACAAAAGATCTATCTACAGCAAAGGATCTATCTACATTAAAGGATCTATCTACAGCAATGGATCAATCTACAGCGAAGAATTTATCTTCAGCAAAGGATCTAATTACAGCAGAGGAACTTTATACAGCAAAGGATCAATCTAATGCAAAGGATCTATCTACAGCATAGTAATCTATCTGCAGTAAGGGATCTATCTACAGCAAAGGATCTATCTACAATATATGATATATTTACAGCAAAGGATCTATCTACAGCTAAGAATCTATCTACAGAAAATGATCAATCTATAGCAAAGGATTTACCTACAGTAAAGGAACTCTATACAGCCAAAGGATCCATTTACAGAAAAGGCTCTATCTACAACAAAGGATCTATCCACAGAAATGGATCTATTTATAGTGGAGAATTTTTCTACAGCAAAGGATCTACTACAGCAAAGAATCTATCTTCAGCAAAGGATCTATCTAGAGCAAAGGATCTATCTGAAGCGAAGGATCTATCTACAGCAAAGGATCCATCTACAGCAAAGGATCTGTTCACAGCAAAGGATCTATCTACAACAAAGAATTTATCTACAGCAAAGAACATATGTTCAGAAAAGAATCTATAAACAGCAGAGGATCTATCTACAGCGAAGGATCTATCTACAGTAAATGAACTATATACAGCAAATGATATATCTACAGTTAAGGATCTATCAACAGCAAAAGATCTATTAACAGCAAAAGTTCTATATTCTGCAAAGGATCTATCTACAGCAAAGGATCTATCTACAGGAAAGTATCTATCTACAGCAAAGGATCTATCTACAGCAAAGGATTTATCTTCAGCAAAGGATCCATCTACAGCAAAGGATCAATCTATAGCAAAAGATATATCTAGAGTAATGGAACTCTATACAGCCAAAGGATTCATTTACAGCAAAGGATCTGTCTACAACAAATGATCTATCTACAGCAAAGGATCTATCTATAGCGGAGAATCTTTCTACAGCAAAGGATCTACTACAGCAAAGGATCTATCTACAGCAAAGGATCTTTCTACAATATGTGCTCTATTTACAGCAAAGGATCTATCTACAGCAAAAGATCTATCTACAGCAAATGATCAATCTATAGCAAAGGATATATCTACAATAATGGAACTCTATTCAGCCAAAGGATTCATTTACAGCAAAGGATCTATCTACAACAAATGATCTATCTACAGCAAAGGATCTATCTACAACAAATGATCTATCTACAGCAAAGGATCTATTTATAGCGGAGAATCTTTCTACAGCAAAGGATCTACTACAGCAAAGAATATATGTTCAGAAAAGAATCTATAAACAGCAGAGGATCTATCTACAGCGAAGGATCTATCTACAGTAAATGAACTATATACAGCAAATGATCCATCTACAGTTAAGGATCTATCAACAGCGAAGGATCTATCTACAGCAAAAAATCTATTAACAGCAAAAGTTCTATATTCTGCAAAATATCTATCTACAGCAAAGGATCTATCTACAGGAAAGTATCTATCTACAGCAAAGGATCTATCTACAGCAAAGGATTTATCTACAGCAAAGGATCCATCTACAGCAAAGGATCTATCTTCAGCAAAGGATCTTTCTAAAGAATAGGATCTATCTACAGCAAAGGATCTCTCTACAATATGTGCTGTATTTACAGCAAAGTCTCTATCTACAGCAATAGATCTATCAACAGAAAATGATCAATCTATAGCAAAGGATAAATCTACAGTAATGGAACTCTATACAGCCAAAGGATTCAATTACAGCAAAGGATCTATCTACAACAAATGATCTATCTACAGCAAAAGATCTATTTATAGCGGAGAATCTTTCTACAGCAAAGGATCTACTACAGCAAAGGATCTATCTTCAGCAAAGGATCTATCTACAGCTAAAGATCTATCTACAGCAAAGGACCTATATACAGTAAGGGATCTATTTACAGCGAAGGATCAATCTACAGCAAAGGATCTATCTAAAGCAAAGGATCTATCTACAGCATAGGATCTATCTACAGCAAAGGATCTATCTACAGTAAGGGATCTTTTTGCAGCGAAGGATCAATCTACAGCAAAGGATCTATTTACAGCGAAGGATCGATCTACAGCAAAGGTTCTATCTACAGCAAAAGATCTATCTACAGCAAAAAATCTATCTACAGTCAAGGATTTATCTACTGCAAAGGATCTATCTACAGCAAAGGATTAATCTACAGTTAAGGATCTATTTACAGCAAAAGATCTTTCTACAACAGAGGATCTTTCTACATTAAAGGATCTATCTACAGCAAATGATCTATCTACAGCAAAGTGATCTATCTACAGAAAATGATCTATCTACAGCAAAGAATCTATCTACACCAAAGGATCTTTCTACAGCGAAAGATCTGTCAACAGCAAAGGATCTTTCTACTGCAAAGGAACTATTTACAGCAGAAGATCTTTCTACAGCAGAGGATCTTTCTACAGCAAAGTATCTCTCTACAGCAAAGGATCTACTTATAGCGGAGAATCTTTCTACAGCAAAGGATCTACAACAGCAAAGAATATATGTTCAGAAAAGAATCTATAAACAACAGAGGATCTATCTACAGTTAAGGATCTATCAACAGCGAAGGATCTATCTACAGCAAAAGATCTATTAACAGCAAAAGTTCTATATTCTGCAAAAGATCTATCTACAGCAAAGGATCTATCTACAGGAAAGTATCTATCTACAGCAAAGGATCTATCTACAGCAAAGGATTTATCTACAGCAAAGGATCCATCTACAGCAAAGGATCTATCTTCAGCAGAGGATCTTTCTACAGAATAGGATTTATCTACAGCAAAGGATCCATCTACAGCAAAGGATCTATCTACAGCAAAGGATCTTTCTACAATATGTGCTCTATTTACAGCAAAGTATCTAACTACAGCAATAGATCTATCAACAGCAAATGATCAATCTATAGCAAAGGATATATCTACAGTAATGGAACTCTATACAGCCAAAGGATTCATTTACAGCAAAGGATCTATCTACAACAAATGATCTATCTACAGCAAAAGATCTATTTATAGCGGAGAATCTTTCTACAGCAAAGGATCTACTACAGCAAAGGATCTATCTTCAGCAAAGGATCTATTATCAGATAAGTATCTATCTACAGCAAAGGACCTATATACAGTAAGGGATCTATTTACAGCGAAGGATCAATCTACAGCAAAGGATCAATCTACAGCAAAGGATCTATCTACAGCATAGGATCTATCTACAGCAAAGGATCTATCTACAGTAAGAGATCTTTTTGCAGCGAAGGATCAATCTACAGCAAAGGATCTATTTACAGCGAAGGATTGATCTACAGCACAGGATCTATCTACAGCAAAGGATCTATCTACAGCAAAAAATCTATCTACAGTCAAGGATTTATCTACTGCAAAGGATCTATCTACAGCAAAGGATTAATCTACAGTTAAGGATCTATTTACAGCAAAAGATCTTTCTACAACAGAGGATCTTTCTACATTAAAGGATCTATCTACAGCAAATGATCTATCTACAGCAGAGTGATCTATCTACAGAAAATGATCTATCTACAGCAAAGAATCTATCTACACCAAATGATCTTTCTACAGCGAAAGATCTGTCAACAGCAAAGGATCTTTCTACTGCAAAGGATCTATTTACAGCAGAAGATCTTTCTACAGCAGAGGATCTTTCTACAGCAAAGTATCTCTCTACAGCAAAGGATTTATTTACAGTATTGGATCTATCAACAGCAAAGGTTTTATCAACAGTAATGGATCTATCTACAGAAAAGGATCTATCTACAGAGAAGGATTTATCTACAGCGAAGAATCTATCTACAGCAAAGGATCTATCTACAGCAAAGGATCTATCTACGGGAAAGGATTTTTCATTTATTTATAGCAAAGGATCTTAGATCTATTTACAGCAAAGGATCTATCTACGATAAATGATCTATCTACTACAAAAGATCTATCTACAGCAAAGGATCTATCTACATTAAAGGATCTATCTACATTAAAGGATCTATCTACAGCAATGGATCAATCTACAGCGAAGGATTTATCTTCAGCAAAGGATCTAATTACAGCAGAGGAACTTTATACAGCAAAGGATCAATCTAAAGCAAAGGATCTATCTACAGCAAAGTAATCTATCTGCAGTAAGGGATCTATCTACAGCAAAGAATCTATCTACACCAAAGGATCTTTCTACAGTGCAGAATCTGTCAACGGCAAATGATCTATCTACAGCAAATGATCTATTTACAGCAAAAGATCTTTTTACAACAAAGGATCTTTCTACATTAAAGGATCTATCTACAGCAAAGGATCTATCTACGGGAAAGGATTTTTCATTTATTTATAGCAAAGGATCTTAGATCTATTTACAGCAAAGGATCTATCGACGATAAATGATCTATCTACTACAAAAGATCTATCTACAGCAAAGGATCTATCTACATTAAAGGATCTATCTACAGCAATGGATCAATCTACAGCGAAGAATTTATCTTCAGCAAAGGATCTAATTACAGCAGAGGAACTTTATACAGCAAAGGATCAATCTAATGCAAAGGATCTATCTACAGCATAGTAATCTATCTGCAGTAAGGGATCTATCTACAGCAAAGGATCTATCTACAATATATGATATATTTACAGCAAAGGATCTATCTACAGCTAAGAATCTATCTACAGAAAATGATCAATCTATAGCAAAGGATTTACCTACAGTAAAGGAACTCTATACAGCCAAAGGATCCATTTACAGAAAAGGCTCTATCTACAACAAAGGATCTATCCACAGAAATGGATCTATTTATAGTGGAGAATTTTTCTACAGCAAAGGATCTACTACAGCAAAGGATCTATCTTCAGCAAAGGATCTATCTAGAGCAAAGGATCTATCTAAAGCAAAGGATCTATCTAAAGCCAATGATCTATCTACAACAAAGGATCTAATTACAGCAGATGAACTTTATACAGCAAAGGATCAATCTACAGCGAAGGATCTATCTACAGCAAAGTAATCTATCTGCAGTAAGGGATCTATCTACAGCAAAGCATCTATCTGCAGCAAAGGCTCTACCTACAGCAAAGGATCTATCGACAGTAAAGGATCTATCTACAGCAAAGGATCCATCTACAGCAAAGGATCTGTTCACAGCAAAGGATCTATCTACAACAAAGAATTTATCTACAGCAAAGAACATATGTTCAGAAAAGAATCTATAAACAGCAGAGGATCTATCTACAGCGAAGGATCTATCTACAGTAAATGAACTATATACAGCAAATGATATATCTACAGTTAAGGATCTATCAACAGCAAAAGATCTATTAACAGCAAAAAATCTATATTCTGCAAAGGATCTATCTACAGCAAAGGATCTATCTACAGGAAAGTATCTATCTACAGCAAAGGATCTATCTACAGCAAAGGATTTATCTTCAGCAAAGGATCCATCTACAGCAAAGGATCAATCTATAGCAAAAGATATATCTAGAGTAATGGAACTCTATACAGCCAAAGGATTCATTTACAGCAAAGGATCTGTCTACAACAAATGATCTATCTACAGCAAAGGATCTATCTATAGCGGAGAATCTTTCTACAGCAAAGGATCTACTACAGCAAAGGATCTATCTACAGCAAAGGATCTTTCTACAATATGTGCTCTATTTACAGCAAAGGATCTATCTACAGCAAAAGATCTATCTACAGCAAATGATCAATCTATAGCAAAGGATATATCTACAATAATGGAACTCTATACAGCCAAAGGATTCATTTACAGCAAAGGATCTATCTACAACAAATGATCTATCTACAGCAAAGGATCTATCTACAACAAATGATCTATCTACAGCAAAGGATCTATTTATAGCGGAGAATCTTTCTACAGCAAAGGATCTACTACAGCAAAGAATATATGTTCAGAAAAGAATCTATAAACAGCAGAGGATCTATCTACAGCGAAGGATCTATCTACAGTAAATGAACTATATACAGCAAATGATCCATCTACAGTTAAGGATCTATCAACAGCGAAGGATCTATCTACAGCAAAAAATCTATTAACAGCAAAAGTTCTATATTCTGCAAAATATCTATCTACAGCAAAGGATCTATCTACAGGAAAGTATCTATCTACAGCAAAGGATCTATCTACAGCAAAGGATTTATCTACAGCAAAGGATCCATCAACAGCAAAGGATCTATCTTCAGCAAAGGATCTTTCTAAAGAATAGGATCTATCTACAGCAAAGGATCTCTCTACAATATGTGCTCTATTTACAGCAAAGTCTCTATCTACAGCAATAGATCTATCAACAGCAAATGATCAATCTATAGCAAAGGATAAATCTACAGTAATGGAACTCTATACAGCCAAAGGATTCAATTACAGCAAAGGATCTATCTACAACAAATGATCTATCTACAGCAAAAGATCTATTTATAGCGGAGAATCTTTCTACAGCAAAGGATCTACTACAGCAAAGGATCTATCTTCAGCAAAGGATCTATCTACAGCTAAAGATCTATCTACAGCAAAGGACCTATATACAGTAAGGGATCTATTTACAGCGAAGGATCAATCTACAGCAAAGGATCTATCTAAAGCAAAGGATCTATCTACAGCATAGGATCTATCTACAGCTAAGGATCTATCTACAGTAAGGGATCTTTTTGCAGCGAAGGATCAATCTACAGCAAAGGATCTATTTACAGCGAAGGATCGATCTACAGCAAAGGTTCTATCTACAGCAAAAGATCTATCTACAGCAAAAAATCTATCTACAGTCAAGGATTTATCTACTGCAAAGGATCTATCTACAGCAAAGGATTAATCTACAGTTAAGGATCTATTTACAGCAAAAGATCTTTCTACAACAGAGGATCTTTCTACATTAAAGGATCTATCTACAGCAAATGATCTATCTACAGCAGAGTGATCTATCTACAGAAAATGATCTATCTACAGCAAAGAATCTATCTACACCAAAGGATCTTTCTACAGCGAAAGATCTGTCAACAGCAAAGGATCTTTCTACTGCAAAGGAACTATTTACAGCAGAAGATCTTTCTACAGCAGAGGATCTTTCTACAGCAAAGTATCTCTCTACAGCAAAGGATCTATTTACAGTATTGGATCTATCAACAGCAAAGGTTTTATCAACAGTAATGGATCTATCTACAGAAAAGGATCTATCTACTACAAAAGATCTATCTACAGCAAAGGATCTATCTACATTAAAGGATCTATCCACAGCAATGGATCAATCTACAGCGAAGGATTTATCTTCAGCAAAAGATCTAATTACAGCAGAGGAACTTTATACAGCAAAGGATCAATCTAAAGCAAAGGATCTATCTACAGCAAAGTAATCTATCTGCAGTAAGGGATCTATCTACAGCAAAGAATCTATCTACACCAAAGGATCTTTCTACAGTGCAGAATCTGTCAACAGCAAATGATCTATCTACAGCAAATGATCTATTTACAGCAAAATATCTTTTTACAACAAAGGATCTTTCTACATTAATGGATCTATCTACAGCAAAGGATCTATCTACGGGAAAGGATTTTTCATTTATTTATAGCAAAGGATCTTAGATCTATTTACAGCAAAGGATCTATCTACGATAAATGATCTATCTACTACAAAAGATCTACCTACAGCAAAGGATCTATCTACATTAAAGGATCTATCTACAGCAATGGATCAATCTACAGCGAAGGATTTATCTTCAGCAAAGGATCTAATTACAGCAGAGGAACTTTATACAGCAAAGGATCAATCTAATGCAAAGGATCTATCTACAGCAAAGTAATCTATCTGCAGTAAGGGATCTATCTACAGCAAAGAATCTATCTACACCAAAGGATCTTTCTACAGCAAAGGATCTATCGACAGTAAAGGATCTATCTACAGCAAAGGATCCATCTACAGCAAAGGATCTGTTCACAGCAAAGGATTTATCTACAACAAAGAATTTATCTACAGCAAAGAATATATGTTCAGAAAAGAATCTATAAACAGCAGAGGATCTATCTACAGCGAAGGATCTATCTACAGTAAATGAACTATATACAGCAAATGATATATCTACAGTTAAGGATCTATCAACAGCAAAAGATCTATTAACAGCAAAAGTTCTATATTCTGCAAAGGATCTATCTACAGCAAAGGATCTATCTACAGGAAAGTATCTACCTACAGCAAAGGATCTATCTACAGCAAAGGATTTATCTACAGCAAAGGATCCATCTACAGCAAAGGATCTATCTACAACAAATGATCTATCTACAGCAAAGGATCTATTTATAGCGGAGAATCTTTCTACAGCAAAGGATCTACTACAGCAAAGAATATATGTTCAGAAAAGAATCTATAAACAGCAGAGGATCTATCTACAGCGAAGGATCTATCTACAGTAAATGAACTATATACAGCAAATGATCCATCTACAGTTAAGGATCTATCAACAGCGAAGGATCTATCTACAGCAAAAGATCTATTAACAGCAAAAGATCTATATTCTGCAAAAGATCTATCTACAGCAAAGGATCTATCTACAGGAAAGTATCTATCTACAGCAAAGGATCTATCTACAGCAAAGGATTTATCTACAGCAAAGGATCCATCTACAGCAAAGGATCTATCTTCAGCAAAGGATCTTTCTACAGAATAGGATCTATCTACAGCAAAGAATCTCTCTACAATATGTGCTCTATTTACAGCAAAGTATCTATCTACAGCAATAGATCTATCAACAGCAAATGATCAATCTATAGCAAAGGATAAATCTACAGTAATGGAACTCTATACAGCCAAAGGATTCAATTACAGCAAAGGATCTATCTACAACAAATGATCTATCTACAGCAAAAGATTTATTTATAGCGGAGAATCTTTCTACAGCAAAGGATCTACTACAGCAAAGGATCTATCTTCAGCAAAGGATCTATCTACAGCTAAGGATCTATCTACAGCAAAGGACCTATATACAGTAAGGGATCTATTTACAGCGAAAGATCAATCTACAGCAAAGGATCTATCTACAGCAAAGGATCTATCTACAGCATAGGATCTATCTACAGCAAAGGATCTATCTACAGTAAGGGATCTTTTTGCAGCGAAGGATCAATCTACAGCAAAGGATCTATTTACAGCGAAGGATCGATCTACAGCAAAGGATCTATCTACAGCAAAGGATCTATCTACAGCAAAAAATCTATCTACAGTCAAGGATTTATCTACTGCAAAGGATCTATCTACAGCAAAGGATTAATCTACAGTTAAGGATCTATTTACAGCAAAAGATCTTTCTACAACAGAGGATCTTTCTACATTAAAGGATCTATCTACAGCAAATGATCTATCTACAGCAGAGTGATCTATCTACAGAAAATGATCTATCTACAGCAAAGAATCTATCTACACCAAAGGATCTTTCTACAGCGAAAGATCTGTCAACAGCAAAGGATCTTTCTACTGCAAAGGAACTATTTACAGCAGAAGATCTTTCTACAGCAGAGGATCTTTCTACAGCAAAGTATCTCTCTACAGCAAAGGATCTATTTACAGTATTGGATCTATCAACAGCAAAGGTTTTATCAACAGTGATGGATCTATCTACAGAAAAGGATCTATCTACAGAGAAGGATTTATCTACAGCGAAGGATCTATCTACAGCAAAGGATCTATCTGCAGCAAAGGTTCTATCTACGGGAAAGGATTTTTCATTTATTTATAGCAAAGGATCTTAGATCTATTTACAGCAAAGGATCTATCTACGATAAATGATCTATCTACTACAAAAGATCTATTTACAGCAAAGGATCTATCTACATTAAAGGATCTATCTACAGCAATGGATCAATCAACAGCGAAGGATTTATCTTCAGCAAAGGATCTAATTACAGCAGAGGAACTTTATACAGCAAAGGATCAATCTAAAGCAAAGGATCTATCTACAGCAAAGTAATCTATCTGCAGTAAGGGATCTATCTACAGCAAAGAATCTATCTACACCAAAGGATCTTTCTACAGTGCAGAATCTGTCAACAGCAAATGATCTATCTACAGCAAATGATCTATTTACAGCAAAAGATCTATTTACAGCAAAGGATCTATCTACGATAAATGATCTATCTACTACAAAAGATCTATCTACAGCGAAGGATCTATTTACATTAAAGAATCTATCTACAGCAATGGATCAATCTACAGCGAAAGATCTATCTTAAGCAAAGGATCTTTCTACAGAATAGGATCTATTTACAGCAAAGGATCTATCTACAATATGTGATCTATTTACAGCAAAGGATCTATCTACAGCTGAGGATCTATCTACAGAAAATGATGAATCTATAGCAAAGGATATATCTACAGTAAAGGAACTCTATACAGCCAAAGGATCCATTTACAGCAAAGGATCTATCTACAACAAAGTATCTATCCACAGCAGTGGATCTATTTATAGCGGAGAATCTTTCTACAGCAAAGGATCTATCTGCAGCAAATGATCTTTCTACAGAATAGGATCTATCTACAGCGAAGGATATATCTACAATATGTGATCTATTTACAGCAAAGGATCTATCTACAGCTGAGGATCTATCTACAGCATATGATCAATCTATAGCAAAGGATATATCTACAATATGTGATCTATTTACAACAAAGAATCTATCTACAGCAAAGGATCTATCTACAGTCAAGGATTTATCTATTGCAAAGGATCTATCTACAGTCAAGGATTTATCTATTGCAAAGGATCTATCTACAGCTAAGGATTAATCTACAGTTAAGGATCTATCTTAAGCAAAGTATCTATCTACAGCAAAGGATCTATCTACAGTCAAGGATTTATCTATTGCAAAGGATCTATCTACAGAAAAGGATTTATCTATTGCAAAGGATCTATCTACAGCTAAGGATTAATCTACAGTTAAGGATCTATCTTAAGCAAAGTATCTATCTAAAGCCAATGATCTATCTACAACAAGGATTTAATTACAGCAGAAGAACTTTATACAGCAAAGGATCAATCTACAGCAAAGGATCTATCTACAGCAAAGTAATTTATCTGCAGTAAGAGATCTATTTACAGCAAAGCATCTATCTACAGCAAGGGATCTATCGACAGTAAAGGATCTATCTACAGCAAAGGATCCATCTACAGCAAAGGATCTATCTACAGTCAAAAATCTATCTACTGCAAAGGATCTGTCCACAGCAAAGGATCTGTCCACAGCAAAGAATCTATCTACAACAAAGAATCTATCTACAGCAAAGAATATATGTTCAGAAAAGAATCTATTAACAGCAGAGGATCTATCTACAGCGAAGGATCTATCTGCAGTAAATGAACTATATACAGCAAATGATCCATCTACAGTTAAGGATCTATCAACAGCAAAGGATCTATCTACAGCAAAAGATCTATTAACAGCAAAAGTTCTATATTCTGCAAAAGATCTATCTACAGTAAAGGATCTATCTACAGGCAAGTATCTATCTACAGCAAAGGATCTATCTACAGCAAAAGATTTATCTACAGCAAAGGGTCCATCTACAGCAAAGGATCTATCTTCAGCAAAGGATCTTTCTACAGAATAGGATCTATCTACAGCAAAGGATCTTTCTATAATATGTGCTCTATTTACAGCAAAGTATCTATCTACAGCAATAGATCTATCAACAGCAAATGATCAATCTGTAGCAAAGGATATATCTTCAATAATGGAACTCCATACAGCCAAAGGATTCATTTACAGCAAAGGATCTATCTACAACAAATGATCTATCTACAGCAAAAGATCTATTTATAGCGGAGAATCTTTCTACAGCAAAGGATCTACTACAGCAAAGGATCTATCTTCAGCAAAGGATCTATCTACAGCTAAGGATCTATCTACAGCAAAGGACCTATATACAGTATGGGATCTATTTACAGCGAAGGATCAATCTACAGCAAAGGATCTATCTACAGCAAAGGATCTATCTTTAGCATAAGATCTATCTACAGTAAGGGATCTTTTTGCAGCGAAGGATCAATCTACAGCAAAGGATCTATGTACAGCAAAGGATCTATCTACAGTCAAGGATTAATCTACAGCAAAGGATCTATCTACAGCAAAGGATTAATCTACAGTTAAGGATCTATCTTAAGCAAAGGATCTATCTACAGCAAAGGATCTATCGACAGCAAAGAATCTATCTACACCGAAGGATCTTTCTACAGTGCAGGATCTGTCAACAGCAAAGGATCTATCTCCAGCAAATGATCTATTTACAGCAAAAGATCTTTCTGCAACAGAGGATCTTTCTACATTAAAGGATCTATCTACAGCAAATGATCTATCTACAGCAGAGTGATCTATCTACAGAAAATGATCTATCTACAGCAAAGAATCTATCTACACCAAAGGATCTTTCTACAGCGAAAGATCTGTCAACAGCAAAGGATCTTTCTACTGCAAACGATCTATTTACAGCAGAAGATCTTTCTACAGCAGAGGATCTTTCTACAGCAAAGTATCTCTCTACAGCAAAGGATCTATTTAGAGTATTGGATCTATCAACAGCAAAGGTTTTATCAACAGTAATGGATCTATCTACAGAAAAGGATCTATCTACAGAGAAGGATTTATCTACAGCAAAGAATCTATCTACAGCAAAGGATCTATCTACAGCAAAGGATCTATCTACAGCAAAGGACCTATCTACAGTAAGGGATCTATTTACAGCGAAGGATCAATCTACAGCAAAGGATCTACTGCAGCAAAGGATCAATCTTCAGCAAAGGATCTATCTAGAGCAAAGGATCTATCTACAGCAAAGGACCTATCTACAGTAAGGGATCTATTTACAGCGAAGGATCAAACTACAGCAAAGGATCTATCTACAGCAAAGGATCTATCTACAACATAGGATCTATCTACAGCAAAGGATCTATCTACAGTAAGGGATCTTTTTGCAGCGAAGGATCAATCTACAGCAAAGGATCTATTTACAGCGAAGAATCGATCCACAGCAAAGGATCTATCTACAGCAAAGGATCTATCTAATGCAAAGGATCTATCTACAATCAAGGATTTATCTACTGCAAAGGATTTATCTACAGCAAAGGATCAATCTACAGTTAAGGATCTATCTTAATCAAAGGATCTATCTATAGCAAAGGATCTATCTACAGCAAATGATCTATTTACAGCAAAAAATCTTTCTACAACAGAGGATCTTTCTACATTAAAGGATCTATCTACAGCAAAAGATCTATCTACAGCAAAGTGATCTATCTACAGTAAGGGATCTATCTACAGCAAAGAATCTATCTACACCAAAGTATCTTTCTACAGCGAATGATCTGTCAACAGCAAAGGATCTTTCTACTGCGAAGGATCTATTTAAAGCAGAAGATCTTTCTACAGCAAAGGATCTTTCTACAGCAAAGGATCTATCTACAGCAAAGGATCTATCTACAGCAAGTGATCTATCGACAGTAAAGGATCTATCTACAGCAAAGGATCCATCTACAGCAAAGGATCTATCTACAGTCAAGGATCTATCTACTGCAAAGGATATGTCCACAGCAAAGGATCTGTCCACAGCAAAGGATCTATCTACAACAAAGAATCTATCTACAGCAAAGAATATATGTTCAGAAAAGAATCTATAAACAGCAGAGGATCTATCTACAGCGAAGGATCTATCTACATGATAAAACTCTTTATTTCTAGTTCTATAGGTTCTTTGCCTAAGGTAACTTGCAGAAGTATACTACAAGTTTCTTTAGTCTTAGGGCCTGAAGAAGCCTTATGGTTGAACAATTTAATAATTGAGATAAGAGAGTAGATAAATGGGGATAATAAAACACTTGTAAGAAACGAAACATTCACTATTCAATACTGTCGATAAAATTTAGTACAACAAATTTTGAGCCTAAGTAAGAGTTGAGACGAGGGAATTTCTCACGAGAGAACTTGGTCACATCTAGGAATCCGATTTCACACTCCTCTTCTAGTTAGGTGATAGATCCTTATATACCTTAACTACTCTCCAACCTTCTAGGTACAAGGTTAGGGTACGTCAAGGTTTTGAGTTAACTTTGGCGTTTCATTGTGTTAGTACGGAGACCACTAATTGCTTTGTTGTTCTAGCGAAAATTCTTGCAGGAAATTGGATGAATTCTTGCAGGTAATTAGAGGTTCCATTGTGATAGCAACTAATTACCACTAATTGTCTTGTTTTTCTCGCCTAAACTCTAGCAGGTAATTAGAGGTAATTAGACACTCGCTATCATAAAAACATTTTGTTAACATAGTATAATATTTTCTAATAGAATATAATATAATATTTTATTTGAATATTTTATTAATTATTCTTCCCTCAGATACTAAAATAATAATTCCGAATTAATTATTACTGGTACGTGAAGTTCTACTATCTACTTTAAAGCTGAAGCTTGGTGGAGCTTGGTTGTTACACATTCCCCGCGAAAAATGAAAAAAAAATAATAAGCGTTAAGCATAACCTTATTATTTTTTTATTATCTAAATTATTCAAATATAATTTTCAATGATGTCCTCATCATGTTTACTAGCGATGCGATAAATACCAGTTAGTTGCAACATCTAAGTTATAAACTCCTTAAACAACAATGTTTATACTCTTAATTCAAATTGCATAGTAATAGAAAATATGTGTTGTATTTGTGTGTGTTGATGTTCTGTCTTCCATGGTCCTTGCGGATGAGCTGCTGGGCGTCTGAGGACTAGTGGAAGGTCACGTCCTTGCAAGGTGGGTCACGTCCTTGCCTTCTGCTGAGTTCCTCCCAACCAGTTATGTTATTGCGATTGGTTACGCGTGTTGTAGTTTGGAGATCGAAAGGTTTACTCAGGAACGTGTGTATGTGTGTAAGGAATGAACAAAATAATTAATACATTATACAACTTAATCAATTAGTTTAGCTATTTGTGATTGACCTTTAAACTTAGCCTTGGACGAAGAAGGTGTGAGTTAATCACCAACCATTGTCTTCAACGTGGTTCCATGAAATAAGTTATGCAATACCCAAATAACTAAACATGTATTTCATATTTAACCATTTCACATATTATATTCATTATCACAATAGCTATATGTATATTCAAGAGTTTTGCACAGCAAAGGATCTATCTACAGCAAAAGATCTATTAACAGCAAAAGTTCTATATTCTGCAAAGGATCTATCTACAGCAAAGGATCTATCTACAGGAAAGTATCTATCTACAGCAAAGGATCTATCTCCAGCAAAGGATTTATCTACAGCAAAGGATCCATCTACAGCAAAGGATCTATCTTCAGCAAAGGATCTTTCTACAGAATAGGATCTATCTACAGCAAAGGATCTTTCTACAATATGTGCTCTATTTACAGCAAAGGATCTATCTACAGCAAAAGATCTATCTACAGCAAATGATCAATCTATAGCAAAGGATATATCTACAGTAATGGAACTCTATACAGCCAAAGGATTCATTTACAGCAAAGGATCTATCTACAACAAATGATCTATCTACAGCAAAGGATCTATTTATAGCGGAGAATCTTTCTACAGCAAAGGATCTAATACAGCAAAGGATCTACTACAGCAAAGGATCTATCTTCAGCAAAGGATCTATCTACAGCTAAGGATCTATCTACAGCAAAGGACCTATATACAGTATGGGATCTATTTACAGCGAAGGATCAATCTACAGCAAAGGATCTATCTACAGCAAAGGATCTATCTACAGCATAGGATCTATCTACAGTAAGGGATCTTTTTGCAGCGAAGGATCAATATACAGCAAAGGATCTATGTACAGCAAAGGATCTATCTACAGTCAAGGATTTATCTACTGCAAAGGATCTATCTACAGCAAAGGATTAATCTACAGTTAAGGATCTATCTTAAGCAAAGGATCTATCTACAGCAAAGGATCTATCTACAGCAAAGAATCTATCTACACCGAAGGATCTTTCTACAGTGCAGGATCTGTCAACAGCAAAGGATCTATCTCCAGCAAATGATCTATTTACAGCAAAAGATCTTTCTGCAACAGAGGATCTTTCTACATTAAAGGATCTATCTACAGCAAATGATCTATCTACAGCAGAGTGATCTATCTACAGAAAATGATCTATCTACAGCAAAGAATCTATCTACACCAAAGGATCTTTCTACAGCGAAAGATCTGTCAACAGCAAAGGATCTTTCTACTGCAAAGGATCTATTTACAGCAGAAGATCTTTCTACAGCAGAGGATCTTTCTACAGCAAAGTATCTCTCTACAGCAAAGGATCTATTTAGAGTATTGGATCTATCTACAGAAAAGGATCTATCTACGAGAAAGGATTTTTCATTTATTTATAGCAAAGAATCTTAAATCTATTTACAGCAAAGGATCTATCTACGATAAATGATCTATCTACTACAAAAGATCTATCTACAGCGAAGGATCTATTTACATTAAAGAATCTATCTACAGCAATGGATCAATCTACAGCGAAGGATCTATCTTAAGCAAAGGATCTTTCTACAGAATAGGATCTATTTACAGCAAAGGATCTATCTACAATATGTGATCTATTTACAGCAAAGGATCTATCTACAGCTGAGGATCTATCTACAGAAAATGATGAATCTATAGCAAAGGATATATCTACAGTAAAGGAACTCTATACAGCCAAAGGATCCATTTACAGCAAAGGATCTATCTACAACATAGGATCTATCTACAGCAAAGGATCTATCTACAGTAAGGGATCTTTTTGCAGCGAAGGATCAATCTACAGCAAAGGATCTATTTACAGCGAAGAATCGATCTACAGCAAAGGATCTATCTACAGCAAAGGATCTATCTAATGCAAAGGATCTATCTACAATCAAGGATTTATCTACTGCAAAGGATCTATCTACAGCAAAGGATCAATCTACAGTTAAGGATCTATCTTAATCAAAGGATCTATCTATAGCAAAGGATCTATCTACAGCAAATGATCTATTTACAGCAAAAGATCTTTCTACAACAGAGGATCTTTCTACATTAAAGGATCTATCTACAGCAAAAGATCTATCTACAGCAAAGTGATCTATCTACATTAAGGAATCTATCTACAGCAAAGAATCTATCTACACCAAAATATCTTTCTACAGCGAATGATCTGTCAACAGCAAAGGATCTTTCTACTGCGAAGGATCTATTTAAAGCAGAAGATCTTTCTACAGCAAAGGATCTTTCTACAGCAAAGGATCTATCTACAGCAAAGGATCTATCTACAGCAAGTGATCTATCGATCTATCTACAGCAAAGAATCTATCTACACCAAAGGATCTTTCTACAGCGAAAGATCTGTCAACAGCAAAGGATCTTTCTACTGCAAAGGATCTATTTACAGCAGAAGATCTTTCTACAGCAGAGGATCTTTCTACAGCAAAGTATCTCTCTACAGCAAAGGATCTATTTAGAGTATTGGATCTATCAACAGCAAAGGTTTTATCAACAGTAATGGATCTATCTACAGAAAAGGATCTATCTACAGAGAAGGATTTATCTACAGCGAAGGATCTATCTACAGCAAAGGATCTATCTACAGCAAAGGATCTATCTACAGCAAAGGACCTATCTACAGTAAGGGATCTATTTACAGCGAAGGATCAATCTACAGCAAAGGATCTACTGCAGCAAAGGATCAATCTTCAGCAAAGGATCTATCTAGAGCAAAGGATCTATCTACAGCAAAGGACCTATCTACAGTAAGGGATCTATTTACAGCGAAGGATCAAACTACAGCAAAGGATCTATCTACAGCAAAGGATCTATCTACAGCATAGGATCTATCTACAGCAAAGGATCTATCTACAGTAAGGGATCTTTTTGCAGCGAAGGATCAATCTACAGCAAAGGATCTATTTACAGCGAAGAATCGATCTACAGCAAAGGATCTATCTACAGCAAAGGATCTATCTAATGCAAAGGATCTATCTACAATCAAGGATTTATCTACTGCAAAGGATCTATCTACAGCAAAGGATCAATCTACAGTTAAGGATCTATCTTAATCAAAGGATCTATCTATAGCAAAGGATCTATCTACAGCAAATGATCTATTTACAGCAAAAGATCTTTCTACAACAGAGGATCTTTCTACATTAAAGGATCTATCTACAGCAAAAGATCTATCTACAGCAAAGTGATCTATCTACAGTAAGGGATCTATCTACAGCAAAGAATCTATCTACACCAAAGGATCTTTCTACAGCGAATGATCTGTCAACAGCAAAGGATCTTTCTACAGCGAAGGATCTATTTAAAGCAGAAGATCTTTCTACAGCAAAGGATCTTTCTACAGCAAAGGATCTTTCTACAGCAAAGGATCTATCTACAGCAAAGGATCTATCTACAGCAAGTGATCTATCGACAGTAAAGGATCTATCTACAGCAAAGGATCCATCTACAGCAAAGGATCTATCTACAGTCAAGGATCTATCTACTGCAAAGGATATGTCCACAGCAAAGGATCTGTCCACAGCAAAGGATCTATCTACAACAAAGAATCTATCTACAGCAAAGAATATATGTTCAGAAAAGAATCTATAAACAGCAGAGGATCTATCTACAGCGAAGGATCTATCTACATGATAGAACTCTTTATTTCTAGTTCTATAGGTTCTTTGCCTAAGGTAACTTGCAGAAGTATACTACAAGTTTCTTTAGTCTTAGGGCCTGAAGAAGCCTTATGGTTGAACAATTTAAGAGAGTAGATAAATGGGGATAATAAAACACTTGTAAGAAACGAAACATTCACTATTCAATACTGTCGATAAAATTTAGTACAACAAATTTTGAGCCTACGTAAGAGTTGAGACGAGGGAATTTCTCACGAGAGAACTTGGTCACATCTAGGAATCCGATTTCACACTCCTCTTCTAGTTAGGTGATAGATCCTTATATACCTTAACTACTCTCCAACCTTCTAGGTACAAGGTTAGGGTACGTCAAGGTTTTGAGTTAACTTTGGCGTTTCATTGTGTTAGTACGGATACCACTAATTGCTTTGTTGTTCTAGCGAAAATTCTTGCAGGAAATTAGATGAATTCTTGCAGGTAATTAGAGGTTCCATTGTGATAGCAACTAATTACCACTAATTGTCTTGTTTTTCTCGCCTAAACTCTAGCAGGTAATTAGAGGTAATTAGACACTCGCTATCATAAAAACATTTTGTTAACATAGTATAATATTTTCTAATAGAATATAATATAATATTTTATTTGAATATTTTATTAATTATTCTTCCCTCAGATACTAAAATAATAATTCCGAATTAATTATTACTGGTAGTGAAAGTAATATCTACTATTATCTACGTGAAGTTCTACTATCTACTTTAAAGCTGAAGCTTGGTGAAGCTTGGTTGTTACACATTCCCCGCGAAAAATGAAAAAAAAAATAATAAGCGTTAAGCATAACCTTATTATTTTTTTATTATCTAAATTATTCAAATATAATTTTCAATGATGTCCTCATCATGTTTACTAGCGATGCGATAAATACCAGTTAGTTGCAACATCTAAGTTATAAACTCCTTAAACAACAATGTTTATACTCTTGATTCAAATTGCATAGTAATAGAAAATATGTGTTGTATTTGTGTGTGTTGATGTTCTGTCTTCCATGGTCCTTGCGGATGAGCTGCTGGGCGTCTGAGGACTAGTGGAAGGTCACGTCCTTGCAAGGTGGGTCACGTCCTTGCCTTCTGCTGAGTTCCTCCCAACCAGTTATGTTATTGCGATTGGTTACGCGTGTTGTAGTTCGGAGATCGAAAGGTTTACTCAGGAACGTGTGTATGTGTTTATGGAATGAACAAATTAATTAATACATTATACAACTTAATCAATTAGTTTAGCTATTTGTGATTGACCTTTAAACTTAGCCTTGGACGAAGAAGGTGTGAGTTAATCACCAACCATTGTCTTCAACGTGGTTCCATGAAATAAGTTATGCAATACCCAAATAACTAAACATGTATTTCATATTTAACCATTTCACATATTATATTCATTATCACAATAGCTATATGTAAATTCAAGAGTTTTGCACAGCAAAGGATCTATCTACAGCAAGAGATCTATTAACAGCAAAAGTTCTATATTCTGCAAAGGATCTATCTACAGCAAAGGATCTATCTACAGGAAAGTATCTATCTACAGCGAAGGATCTATCTACAGCAGAGGATTTATCTACAGCAAAGGATCCATCTACAGCAAAGGATCTATCTTCAGCAAAGGATCTTTCTACAGAATAGGATCTATCTACAGCAAAGGATCTTTCTACAATATGTGCTCTATTTACAGCAAACGATCTATCTACAGCAAAAGATCTATCTACAGCAAATGATCAATCTATAGCAAAGGATATATCTACAGTAATGGAACTCTATACAGCCAAAGGATTCATTTACAGCAAAGGATCTATCTACAACAAATGATCTATCTACAGTAAAGAATCTATTTATAGCGGAGAATCTTTCTACAGCAAAGGATCTGATACAGCAAAGGATCTATCTACAACAAATGATCTATCTACAGCAAAGGATCTATTTATAGCGGAGAATCTTTCTACAGCAAAGGATCTAATACAGCAAAGGATCTATCTTCAGCAAAGGATCTATCTACAGCTAAGGATCTATCTACAGCAAAGGACCTATATACAGTAAGGGATCAATTTACAGCGAAGGATCAATCTACAGCAAAGGATCTATCTACAGTAAAGGATCTATCTACAGCATAGGATCTATCTACAGCAAAGGATCTATCTACAGTAAGGGATCTTTTTGCAGCGAAGGATCAATCTACAGCAAAGGATCTATTTACAGCGAAGGATCGATCTACAGCAAAATATCTATCAACCGCAAAGGATCTATCTACAGCAAAGGATCTATCTACAGTCAAGGATTTATCTACTGCAAAGGATCTATCGACAGTAAAGGATCTATCTACAGCAAAGAATCTATCTACACCGAAGGATCTTTCTACAGTGCAGGATCTGTCAACAGCAAAGGATCTATCTCCAGCAAATGATCTATTTACAGCAAAAGATCTTTCTGCAACAGAGGATCTTTCTACATTAAAGGATCTATCTACAGCAAATGATCTATCTACAGCAGAGTGATCTATCTACAGAAAATGATCTATCTACAGCAAAGAATCTATCTACACCAAAGGATCTTTCTACAGCGAAAGATCTGTCAACAGCAAAGGATCTTTCTACTGCAAATGATCTATTTACAGCATAAGATCTTTCTACAGCAGAGGATCTTTCTACAGCAAAGTATCTCTCTACAGCAAGGGATCTATTTAGAGTATTGGATCTATCAACAGCAAAGGTTTTATCAACAGTAATGGATCTATCTACAGAAAAGGATCTATCTACAGAGAAGGATTTATCTACAGCGAAGAATCTATCTACAGCAAAGGATCTATCTACAGCAAAGGATCTATCTACAGCAAAGGACCTATCTACAGTAAGGGATCTATTTACAGCGAAGGATCAATCTACAGCAAAGGATCTACTGCAGCAAAGGATCAATCTTCAGCAAAGGATCTATCTAGAGCAAAGGATCTATCTACAGCAAAGGACCTATCTACAGTAAGGGATCTATTTACAGCGAAGGATCAAACTACAGCAAAGGATCTATCTAAAGCAAAGGATCTATCTACAACATAGGATCTATCTACAGCAAAGGATCTATCTACAGTAAGGGATCTTTTTGCAGCGAAGGATCAATCTACAGCAAAGGATCTATTTACAGCGAAGAATCGATCCACAGCAAAGGATCTATCTACAGCAAAGGATCTATCTAATGCAAAGGATCTATCTACAATCAAGGATTTATCTACTGCAAAGGATCTATCTACAGCAAAGGATCAATCTACAGTTAAGGATCTATCTTAATCAAAGGATCTATCTATAGCAAAGGATCTATCTACAGCAAATGATCTATTTACAGCAAAAGATCTTTCTACAACAGAGGATCTTTCTACATTAAAGGATCTATCTACAGCAAAAGATCTATCTACAGCAAAGTGATCTATCTACAGTAAGGGATCTATCTACAGCAAAGAATCTATCTACACCAAAGGATCTTTCTACAGCGAATGATCTGTCAACAGCAAAGGATCTTTCTACTGCGAAGGATCTATTTAAAGCAGAAGATCTTTCTACAGCAAAGGATCTTTCTACAGCAAAGGATCTATCTACAGCAAAGGATCTATCTACAGCAAGTGATCTATCGACAGTAAAGGATCTATCTACAGCAAAGGATCCATCTACAGCAAAGGATCTATCTACAGTCAAGGATCTATCTACTGCAAAGGATATGTCCACAGCAAAGGATCTGTCCACAGCAAAGGATCTATCTACAATAAAGAATCTATCTACAGCAAAGAATATATGTTCAGAAAAGAATCTATAAACAGCAG
>CANNZV010001230.1:0-171301 GCA_947561585.1 Caprella mutica | reverse complement strand
AGCACCTGAAACAAATACAATATGTCAGAAAAATATATATATTATTCTTAATTCATCCAAATAGAATTTTGCATATATCATGGAAAGTTACTAATATTTCGGCACCCACATTCGGTGTACTTCAAAAAAAATGATCTATCTATCAAACATTTTGATACCTATACGTAAAAAAATGTAGACTTTGGAATAGCTTTTTATCTAAAATGGAACAATAGGTACTGAAAGAAGCTAATTGATTCAATGCAACAAGATATTATGTAATACAAAAATACTACTAACAGTTTTATTGGGCTGAAAATAGAATATGGAATTTGAAATTAATATTCCTTTAGAGATAGGGTACAGCAAGTAAATTGCGTCACAATGACTGACTAACTTCAGTCTCACTAATATCAATAAAATTCATAACTTGAATAAACCCATAAAAATTGCACTTCTTTTGATAAGTAACATTTTGATAAAAGTTAAATTACTCCAAGTTACTTGAGTGGCTCAAAACATTTATTGGATATTTAGGGTTAAGTAGGTAAGTAGCGGCAGAATAACTAAAGTTTATAGACATAACCCCCCCCCCCCCTGGACAGAACATAAGGTAAGCCCCCCCCCCCCCGAACATGTCGTAAATTAATCCTGCCCCCCCCCCCCCCCCGACACGAGTCCCCTTATTTTAAAACTAGGTTCCCAATAGCATACCCAACGTATACGGCCGTTATGTAGTTTGCTGTATCTGCCAGTTTGTTGTACTGCACACTTAATGATTTTTTAATGACCTGGCAGGGGGGTTCGGGGGGCGGCACGCCCCCCGATATACCTACATTGGAGTGTATTAATATCTCCTTTAGGAAAATTCATCAAGTTTATTAATTAGGTTGCATTCCTTTCTTTTGATATAATAGCTAACCTAATCCTTCTAACAACCTTATCTTTTAAATTAAAATTGAAGAGGCCGCAATTCACCAAAATGGTAAACTATGCATTGCGCTTCTTTTACAATGTAAAATTAAAAAATCTGTTTAGCAGAATAATTCTTCAGAAAAGTTTCTTAAGTTTAAATGGCTGCACTTTAACTGTGTGACCCTTCCTATAAGTCATATATTAAAACTAATTCTAGGTACTAACCTGTGTCACTATTATTTTCAATTTCGTAATCACTTCCGAAGTATTTTCCATAATTAGATAACTAACTTCTTGTTTAACTTATACATAAGTGTGTTAACCCTAACGATACTAATCAGATACTGTCAATCATGACATAGCGGGATACTATCATACAGAGCAGATTTGAAATTTTATTTAAATATTATTGCCACATACCACCTCATTTTCTATACATGACAAAAAAGAGAATAGGATAAACAGTTTCTAACACCCAGCCGATGAGATTTTTGCAATTATTTCGTTTCACGCATTTCCAAATAGTTATTTGACTTGCTCCACGAGTTTAGAATGGTTCAATTCATATAATTGGACTGCCTAATCAAGTTAAAAGTGCCTAATTTAAAAGCTATTTGAATTTTATTGTTTGTTTACTTTTTTTTGTCAATATTACGTCCGGATAACTCACCCTGATTTACAAAACTCTGACTGACAATTTCCGAGTTTGTTGTTTATATGCATAACATAGCTTGGCTATTTCTCTAGATCTGTCAGGCCAGTAGGTGCAAGACATTGGCCGACAGATATCCAGAAACCGTCAGGTAATGATTTTTGAATGTTTACTTGGTTGTCTGGATAAAGCAGAACAGCAAGTACTTCTCTGTTTTCCAGCTTAATAAAAAATGAAGACATTGCGATTAATAGTATTATTTCTTTAATAAAGTAGTATTGAATCAATTCAATGCACAACAACTTAATAATATACTGTTATTATATTTTATTTTATTTTCCTCAACCATTGATCTGTTATGATCCTGACCAGGTGTTCCTATTTAATTTTTTGGCTAAAGCATAGAATATTGTGTATGGTTCCATTGAGCTTCTCCCATCTGATAATTACAGGACAATTATTGCTCATTGATATCGTTGATGAATGATAAATTAATGGAGTCAACCTATAAAAGTCTGGAAACTCATTTAAGTCCTTTGCAACTATCTTTAAGTGTAAACACTATAAATAATTATTTGACAAATTTTAATTTCTGTAGTTATCTTAGTTAAGTGGAGTATCAAGTTAAGAAATCAGTTTACAGTTTTGAAGTGGCAGGAAAAAGAACACATCATCTCTACAACGGTACTTAGAACTAAGTTGATCTTGCAGACCCATATCCCATATTCGACTCGAACCCGTGGGTGATCTACTTCTAGCCTTCTGCAATTACTTCAATCTCTCAAGTCTAGTTTTATTTCAAATTTATGTTCATTAATTACGAACCATTAAAAATATAATCTAGGTGCTCTGGCCCTACACAGGTGATACCTCATTTGATGTTTCTGTTAATTTTCTTGCGTTCCCAGGGGCTCTATCCTGAAGCTGTCTGTGGTGAATGGAGGAAAAGGGTGTTGGCGTCCCTTGGCCCCTGAACTGTTGTAATTTGGATTATGGATTGTCTTTTTTCATTTTTACCATGTTTATTATTTTTTTAACGCTACTTACAGTTTTAGAGGATAGCGATAGGGTTATGCTCTTCAACTACGAGGTCTTAGATTTATGTGTTAGGTAGACTCGTAGGCTTCATTTACTATCACCTCTTCATTTTCCTCTTCCATCCCTGAGTGCAGCCACCGTTGCTTGTGTCGTGTTTCGTCACATTCCTTGGTAAGTGAATGCATTCACGGAGTAGCTTTTCTGCATCCATGAGCATCGTCACCGACGGTGGTAAGTGACTTTGTTCATGGAGCCTCTTTTCTTTCTGACTGCTTCTTCCAGTCCCTTGTATTCAATTTCCATTTGACGTCAGCGATATGGCCTTTGGTTCCGAAGCAGATGTTAAACCCCTACTAAATTAATTAATTTTCTTGCTACTATAGTAAGGTTTATTCTTGTGAAAATAAATTTGAAAATGGTCTGTGTCTTTATTACTCTTTCTCTTCTTTGATGAAAATGATATTAAATATGTTACATTTATTTCAACTTTTATAAAGACTATCAGTAGCGTCAGCTGGGTAAAATGAGAGGCTGAGACAAACTTAGAAACTGTCAGGTTATTCAATTGGAGAAACTGTCAGGCAATATTTTACAAATTTAATAAAGATTCAAATCAGCATTACAAAAGTCGTAACAACATGTAGCTAAAAGAATGTACCTTCCAAATATTTGATTTAAGATGCAATATAAAAAATCTGAGAAACCGTCAGGAAATATATTTAGAAATAGTTAGACGATGTCTGGAAATTTCAATAAATATATAAAAGCATTAAATAGTATAAAACTATAATTTCTACATTTATAAAAGGGCACGATATAAGTAACTGTGAGACCCGTCTTTTATCCGATAATATATAATTACATATTCTAGCTGTTTCCAGAGATCAGTCAGGCTATCTGAACACGACACGAGATATTCGATTTCCAACCTGACATTTTGGATATGGAGAAGTCCATAGTGGAACTCCTCTATAGTGAATATAGAGCCCTGAGTAAGGATGTACCCGAATATGTAACAAATTTCATTTAGTCTGCCATTAAATGGTCATTAGTTTTCTAAAGCTGGTGGCTATTCATGGAATAATAAAATTTATTAACTATTCAAGGTAATTCCTTGAACAAAGGACTAATGCTCAGGACTCTACGAGTCTACATACATTCACTGAATAGAAGTTCACTCTAGAGGAATTCCACTGTAGATCTTTAATAATAGCGGCATCTGTCTGTTTGTTACATGAACTGACTAAATGGAAATCAGAAGTTAGCATGTATAATAAAATATTCTGATATCAGTTCAATAAAATTGTTTCAATATTTAAGTTGAATTTTAGTTTATTTAGTTGAAAATATTGGAGAATAAACAAAGCCAGGGATAATAATTATTGGATTCATTTATTTTTTATCAGCGACTATAAAAAAATGATATATTTGAAACATGGCCATTTTTGACAGCACTCGTACAATAGTGTTTTATAATTAACAAAAGTTCAAGCATATTAACAAATTATGGGATATTTTATTCACATACATCATGTTCTATTGAAATATGTTTGAGTTTGTAGAAAATTAAATGTATTGTAGATATAAGTATTGTAGAATATATATTCATATTAATATATTTATACGTTGCTTGTGTGAGTTTTTCGATAACTCTATTTTCCTATTATGTATTTCTATTCGAAACATTGCCAGTTCTTATATGTATGTTCCACTCTATCATTATTAAAACATTCTAATATGAAACATCATAGATGCAACTCTCAGAACTTTTCTATATAATTACACTTCCAATATATAGTTTTGACATGGAACATTTCGTGTGATCTGATATCACTCCCTTGAAGAAGTTCAATAGTTAGGTCATGTTCTATCGGTTCATGATTATTATACATTAATAAAATGAAAATTTTAAACTAAGTTTTATATATCTGTAGTGTTCCACACTCTTGTGATAAATCATTAGAATTAAGTCTTAAGAATCTAGACTAAAGAATTAACTAGACTCTAGAGTTAGTATAGACTTACTTACTTACAGTAGCTTCGTTGAGAGTTAGTAGACTAAACTCTAGTGTTAATAGACTAGACTCTAGAGTTACTAGACTAGATTCTAGTGTTAGTAGACTAGACTCTAGTGTTAGTAGACTAGACTCTTGTTAATAGACTAGACTCTAGTGTTAATAGACTAGACTCTAGTGTTAATAGACTAGACTCTAGTGTTAATAGACTAGACTCTAGTGTTAATAGACTACACTCTAGAGTTAGTAGACTAAATTCTAATGTTAGTAGACTAGACACTAGTGTTAATAGACTAGACTCTAGAAGTACTAGACTAGATTCTAGTGTTACTAGACTAGACTCTATTGTTAATAGAATAGACTCTAGTGTTAGTAGACTAGACTTTAGAATTAATAACCAGAATTTTTTTTCTCTCCCTCAAAGTAGCATAGTCATCACTAACAATCACCAGTGAAACCATTCAATATTGCAAATTGTTGTTGATACACATTGCTCAATCAAATTGAATATTACGAATATTATAAAAAGAATATTGATAAACATTCTAATGCTAGTCAAAAATTCGTGGCCTAATAGAAGTATAACTTTTACCTTCAAAAACTATAAAGCAGATTTAACAGATTACAGCCAATCAAAGTAAGTTAGAGGTGACCTCTGTTTAATTATTTCAAATATTTCAACAATAATTGAAAGTAGAGTTCAGTGACTATGATCGAGTCTAGATCTAGAAAACACTAAGAGAATTTAATTAAACTTATATGAAACACGTTGTTAGCTCTAACTATAGACATTTATCTGATGAGGTATATTTGAATCTACGATAGAGTTTTCTATCGTTCTCTTGGTACTATATAATGATTAATCCTTTTTTCGTTGCTATATCTATATGAATATTTATCCAGTATTTATTGTGACGAGGTCAAATTTAATAGCCATTGTCAAGACAATTGATAAAGATAATAATTAGTATTTATTTTTTTGCAGAGTTGAATTTAATGTGAATTTGCAAAAGCACAGACTTAAAATCAAAACGACAAATATGGACACATATACATGAGTCAAAGTTAAAAATAATATTACTGTTTAAGTCTGTTAATGCTATGTGTCTTCTATTGATAAATCGTTTGTTTTATCAAAGTTATATATTAATAACTCAAAATACGAATATTTCATTCGGCGGGAAAAATCCGGTGGGAAAAAGTCCAGGCGGGGAAAAGTCTGGCGGGGAATATTCCTGGCGGAGAAAAGTCCGGCGGGAAATAGTCTAGCTGGGAATAATCCGCCGGGGAAAAGTCCTAATGCCGATGAACACTAGTAGGTAACTAGGTATACAGTGATAACCACCAGTAGATATCTAAGGTAGGCATTAATAATCATTAGTAGGTAATTAGATATTACCTACAATAACTTTAAGTAACATAATTAATACAAATATTGATAATGTTTGTATAATTTGGCAGCAGTTTATTTATGTAGCAGCATTCATTAAAGGATACGTGGCATTTTATATTTTCTAGTTTTATTGCAAGTTTTTCTATTGTTCTAAATTGGTGTTTCGTTTCATTTGAACTTATTTTAAAAGATGATTTTTGATAACCAGGAAATTACAATTTCTTCTGTTTTTGACATTCTTTATTTCATTGCAATATTTCGCTATGTGAACACCTAGCATCCTCATGACCTGTAGGTTACAAAATAAACTAAGTCAATATTTATTAATAAATCAATTTAAAAAAAAAAACCTACAGACCATTCGAATTGTAAGGATTTACATTATGTTCTAATTATATGCATAATTATATTGAAAGATGATATTGAAATTTGAAATAAACAAAACTTAAAAACCACTAATTACAAAAGTCCACTATAGAGCTAGTTGACGTAACATATTCACAGGAAGCAAAATAAGAAATGTTAATATGTTTGTACTATTGTCTACCAAAGTTAAAAAAGACGTACATGGGAGGAGTGGCTAATATATGTGTATCTATTAAAATTAAAATATGCACATGACTGTGTATGTCATGTGTACATTATTTCACACTGATGCTACTATATATACTATTTAATTTGCATTTCTATTTAAAAATTGATAAAATTCTAGTTTCTCATTCTTTTTGTGCGTCAATGGTTGGTTTGCATTCTTTGATGGTTAGTGCTTCTGCGATGATCAGGTCTTCTTTGGAGTTAAGTTGTCGGACTATTTCAGTTTTTGCTAGAATTTCGGCAGTTTTTATCTTGTAGCTATGATGTTGTTGACTGTGTAGGGCTATGGATCCGTTCTGCGCATGGTTTCTGAGTCTGTCGGTGAGAGTGTATTCAGTGTAGCCTATGTACGTTGAGATGGAAGGTTGACACTCTTCCTTAGGGCAAGTGTATTTATACATAGACTACATGTGATTGCTCTCCTTTTTCAGGTTTGTGAGGGTTATTTCTTATGAACATATTGCGAAATTTCCTATTTTTATAATAAATCTTTAGGTTGAGGGTGGAATTGGTTGTGGTTGGTTTTACATGGTTGTTCACTATTTTGCGTAGGTTTTATTTGTAAAAAGTTATTGATAAATAACTTTTTACATATTTCTATCATTTACATTAAAAAAGAAAAGATACAAGAAAAGTAGAATATAAAGTTAAATCTATTTATAATAACTTTAAGAAGCATATTGCATAAAGATCATTCCAATCCTACTTCTACCATGTGCAGGATGGCTTAATGGTAGCGTCGCCGACTTCAACAGTACAGCAGACTACAGTTGGGAGTTCGCGTTCCGAGAACACCATTACATTTCTTTCTCCATTTCTTCCCATTTAATTTGTATATTACAATATGTAACATCAAAATAATTGATATACAGCCAAACGTTCATATACACTATATGTAATAAAGTAAGAAATGGCAATACATTAGCATGATCTATTTTATTTCTTATACATATAATATATACCCCAATTAACCAAAGTAGTTTGGAAGAGGGATATCCTTCTCTGTCCCACGTGAGGCAGAGGGGGACATCCACAGTTTCCACACCCTGTTCAACGTCTTGCAGAGAGGGGCATCCGCACTCTGTCCCACGTGTTGCAGAGGGGGACATCCACACTCTGTCCCACATGGGTCCCACGTCTTGAAAACGAAGTGGGGTAAGACGTGGGACATGTAGTGTCCCCTTCTGTCAGGAGGGACAAGACTTGGGATCGGACATCTCAAAGAGGGGGAACCCCTGTGCAAACGAAGAGGGTTAGACGTCTGCAAGACGTCTGATTTCCCGCGTCCCACATCTTGCCCCACGTCTTAAATATCTCAATAGCGAGGGTTATCAGATGTCTTAAGACGTGGAACAAACAGATTTTGGGAACTGGGTTACTATGAGAAGAGTATAGTTATATTTCCACAACTAGAATTGCTGTTCTGAAATGTAAGTCATTACAAATAGATTGAGAGGAATAGTTTGTAAAGAACAATCATATAGGCAATGAAATATTAAGCTTTTAATATGATTGCCTAATTTATATACCAAATAGTAAGTAGATAGCTATGGTGAGTATGTACTTTAAAGCACTTAATTGAATAATTGTAGTTACATAAAATCAGCACTCTACAGTGAACACTCGCCATATATGATTTACTATTTCAATAGCTATATGATATGCATATTTAATAATAATTCATTAACTAAAAAGACTATTTATAAAGCTCTTAATTCATAATATAATTCATCCTAAATAATACATATATATTTAAAAGGAAATTAAAATAAATTTTTAATGTGGACAAAATTTTATATTATATTTACACATTACACACTGTGATGACCAAGATCTAACATTTAATTTTCAATTAAACCTTTGTTGCATATTGATCACTATAATGACCATTTAACAGTTAATGTAAGAGTTTAAATACTTATTTACAGGTAGGTTACAGTTACCACAAGAGAATTACTAACTTTGTTCTTTAGTCATATAGAGAATGTTGAAATTCTTTCATAATTTAGCATGAAGTACATCT
This sequence comes from Caprella mutica, assembly GCA_947561585.1. NCBI lineage: Eukaryota > Metazoa > Arthropoda > Malacostraca > Amphipoda > Caprellidae > Caprella > Caprella mutica. The sequence continues at coordinate 162,692 of CANNZV010001230.1, read as the reverse complement.
GCACCAATTGTCTGGTAACTGAAACCTAACCCTTTATAATTTATAATGCATTTAAAATATATTGTGTTAATGTGATCTATTGTAACACTCATCTGAAATATTATATTAAAATGTAAATATGAAAGTTAAATGCGATGCAGAGTTAAAGTGTCAAAGTTAATCATAATTTTTATTTCAAATTCCAAAAGTTTAACCAATCGTTTTTGAAGATTCACATATGATTCCACGGGAAAATTACCTGCCAATTTTGATGATTAAGTTTGTATTGGATACTAAAGGGAAAAATTCATTCGTATATTTTGTACTTAATTTTTGAATAGACCATAATATTAATGTAGTTCAATATTTTTATTTGAAGGTATCTATATGATCTATTATTTCAATTGGATACAAATATTGAATTAAAATCTTAATTATTTATGTTTTTTTCGAGACTATCGTACAAATATCTTATGAATTGTTAACTAACTTAACTTTAATAAAACAACACACGTTATCGAGATCTAGAAAATCTCTAGATATATATGTTGCCATTTAGCTTATTTATGCATCGAACAAACTTTACTTAACTTATTAGATGGGTATAACGATTTAGAGAGAAATATATTGTCAGTAATGAAATTTAGGAACTAATCTTTCATTCAATACAATATATATGAAAAAAATTCGGAATATGTTTTAACTTCATGCACAACTGACTACTGTGTTCCAAAAATCTAACACTGCCGATAATACGTATCAGCTACAAATATTAGCTCAATTATTAGCGATACATCGTTTATGCCTTAATTTTTATAAATTATGAAATCGAATACTAATGATATAAGTGTATATGGATGCGTGTCGCACTCAAAATCCCCATGCCAGATCATTAAACTATCATAAAGTGTGCAGTACAACAAACTAGCGGATACAACAAACTATAGCGGATAAATTCTTCATATATAAATGAAGATTATTTTGAAACTCGACATATATGGCCGTTATGTAGTTTGTTTCTACGCATGTTATCAGGTCAAATGAATGTTCTAGTGTCTTCTATACTAGATACATATATACTTATATAATCATTAAACTCAACAAGTGAACAAAAGTTAAATTCAAATAATATTTAATAATATTCAAACTAATCAAATAAAGGTAGTGTTTTCAAGTGATTTATATAATCTACTTCTGACTTACTCCGACTGGTTCTAGTGTGTTAAGGGGACCGAACCAGCGATTTTGTACCTTTTAACCCAAATTTTTTTTCTTATTGTATTCCTATAACACTAAGGTGTGGGTAAGGTGTGGGAGATGTGGGTAAGGAGTGAGTCAGGTGGCGCCTGATAATACCCGCACCCTTGAGGGTTTTAATACCGGGACTTGAAAGCCCGGGGGGATTTTGTGCCAAACACAAAAAAAAAATTAAAAATTAAAAATATTATATTTTCTCATTATTGCTCTCCTGAACAGTTGCAAATGTTGCAACTTTCCTTTTCAATTTTTTCAAAATCTCAAAGAGTTTTGAAGTTACGGCTTAGCGGTTTTTTGCATTCGATGCTTCTGTAAATGGTCTCCAAAATGTCGGAATAGATTTTTGATTGTGAACTTCATTTTTAAAAAATAGCAAAAAAAAATTTTTTTTAATTTCATCCAACGGAAATTTCGTCCACGTTACATTTCATCCACGGGAAATTCGTCCTCGATTTGCTTTATTTTCTATAATATTTTTGATGTGTAGGGGAGAACCGGGTGAGTTCGTACATTTTTCCTTTCAAAGCTTGAACTATTCGGGATACAAGTTCGTTCTAACTCACAATCAAATCTGTAGGTATTTATCTTCTTATAACTACAAACTAAATTATTTAAAACCTTATGGTTCTCTTTTAATATCGATTTTAATGAGATATATTCGTGTGTACGAACACACCCGAAAGTGCGGGTGTGTTGTACAAGCAGTGTACAGTACTAAAAAAAACGGGGGGAGGAAAATTCAATAAGAATATCATTTATTTTAAGGAAAATATTATAAAATCTTGAATGCTGTATCCTTGCTATTGACTAAAGCCCTTTTGAGATAACAAAAAATCACAAAAGGCTTCATCTCCGATGTCTTCCGAACTAGATTATAGAGCGTCAATTTCCATCAAAAGCCTACGCTTTGTCACTAGTGAATTTGAGTTTTTCTTTCTTGAAATTTGTTTCTTCTTCAGTAACTCTTTTTCTAGGGTATCAGTGGTTATCATTGACCTTCTTGTTTATCTGCCCCTGCTGTTGCTCTTTCTAGGAGGAGCCTTTGGGGATGGTCGAATGTTTTCAAAAGATATTTCTAAAAATGAAACATTCAATCTAGAAGGGCCTGGTTGTGGCTCGGTGGATGGTGAAGCATGAGCAGGGTGGACGGTGAAGCAGGAGCAGGCTCAGTAGATGGTGAAAAAGGAGCAGGCTCTGTGGATGGTGAAGTAGGAGCAGGATCGGTGGCTGGTGAAGTAGAAGCAGACTCGATGAAAGGTGAAGTAGATGAAGGCTCGGTGGATGGTGAAGTAGAATCAGACTCGGTGGATGGTGAAGTAGAAGAAGGCTCGGTGAAAGGTGAAGTAGAAGAAGGCTCGGTGGATGGTGAAGCAGGAGCAAGCTTGGTGGATGGTGAAATAGGAGCAGGCTTGGTGGATGGTGAAGCAAGAGCAGGCTCGGTGGAAAGTGATTCGTGAAGTAGGAGCAGGGTCGATGGATGGCGCATTATCTACTTGGTTGCGATGATAATTATTTGAACTATTCTCATCATACTTTGGAAAAGCGACATCCTTTACTAGTTCTCTGGTAAAAGCTTTCTTTTCTAATTTATATGCTCATCAAATTCTGAACCATTTCTCGATCTCGTTGTGGCATCCGACAGCGTCGTTAATGGAGGAACATCATACAACTGGACAGAGGATGATGTGCCTGTACATATTTGTACGATGACACCCCACACCGCAATTTTATTATCAAAATGGTGTACATCAGATATTAATTAGTTTTAACTAAATATTAACGTTTACATACGTAGAGAATATCCTGACGTATAATAGTATTCGATATAAAGTGTTTAGATAGTAAATTGTATTTGCTATGGCTTAGCTCAAGTAGTGAGAAAATAACATTTTAGTGCTGAAAATGTATGATCTCTCACCGAAGGAACATACTACTCCGTCACACGCTGAAACTTGTTTCAAACTGATTGTTATTATAATATAGAGGATCACTCAAATTTCAACGGGTTAGAACATAACAGGTGTTGAGTTGTGTCCCTGTACAGATTTACCTGCTGTACGCTTACATGGTTCTTCCCTATATATCATTTATATTTTATCTATATTTTCATTCTGCAATATTTGAGTAGAAAATACCATTTGTTGATGGTAATTAGAAATTCAGGCACTATGCCATAACACTTATTGAAATAATCTTCTCCTACTCCTACTGGCAGGCAACAGTAAAATAATAATGATTTTTTTAATTTAATGACATTGTTGTTGTTGTTTAACCTCCCCAACATCCTCGCCGGGACGGAGGGGCGGCCAGGGGTGCCCCGGGTTTCAGCCACCCGAGGCACTGTGTGGGAGTGTGTGGGCCTAAGGGAAACCCGCATCACTCAGGAAGTTAATAACTGCCTGAGAGTGGGTCCAAAGGTGCTCCAGTGAGTGAATGTTGTGTGTAGTCCTGTGTTGGTGTAGTGACGGACATTGTGTGAGAATGTGAGAGATCGTGCCCTGGTCGGCTTGGCAGAAGTCGCACCGATCAGAGTCCGATCTCCCAATCCTGTGCATGTAGTAAGGAAGAGAAGGATGGTGGCCACATCTCAGACGTGATAGGGTGACCCTATCACGACGAGACATGGCCGACTCACTAGGGTCGATGGCTGGAGGCCTAGACCCAAGGAGTTTGTTAGGAGGGAAGGAGGCTAGAGCTCTTTGTGTAAAAGTGGTGTGTATGTGTTTGTGAAGAGAAGTGTTGTCGGGTGTGGGAGGGAGAGTGGTGTAGAGGTGTCTGTAGTGTGTGGAGGGGGTGATGTGTAGTGTGCGTGGTGTCCTCCTCTCAGTTTGCATGTAGTGTAGGGGATGTGAGGGGTCTAGGGTAGAAGTGTGAAAATGTGTGCCCCTCATGTCCATGTGTGAGGTGAGAGGTAGGACTCGTGTTTCTGTGTGTAGGTGGTGTGTGGGTGTTGTTTGTGTACAACCGGTGGCAATGCGGAGTGCGGTGTTTTGTGTTTTTGGAGTGTCTGTAGGTGGGTGTTGGATATGTCAGGTGACCAGGCTGTGTGGGCGTAGGTGATGATGGGTCTGATGAGCTGTTTGTAGAGTGTTGTTATGTCTACATACAGACAGGCGTCGCTTTTATTGCTTCCAGGTCTAATGAAATTTGTAATTATAGCAAGGCATGTCTCGAAGTTATTACAGTACATAAACATAGATAACAGAGACATTTCTTTGTGGAGTTTATTTCATGATAACTACAATAAATATCAATGAATATCAATAAATAAATATCAATACTCATATTAGAATCAGAAATTAGTTTTTAAACAGATTTTTATAACAGTGACTACATAAAATACATACATGTTCATGATATACTACTAAACTATTGATTTGAATTTTAATTATAAGATTATAGATATTTCATGATATGAAAGAATTATCTAGATATTGGAACTTTATAGTGTTATGTATATTTATAAAACATCTGTGTTAAAACATCCAGAAAAGCTACTCCGTGAATGCAGTCACTTACCAAGGAATGTGACGAAAAGGGACACAGGAACCGGTGGCTGCACTCACGGATGGAAGAGGAAAATGAAGAGTTGATAGTAAATGAAGCCTACGAGTCTGTCTAACACAAAAATCTAAGACCTCGTAGTGGAAGATCATAACCTATCCTCTAAAATTGCAAGTAGCGTAAAAAAATGATAGAAATGAAAAAAAAATATAAAATCCAGATTACAACAGTTTGGGGCCAAAAGGATGCCACCTCTTATCTTCCGTTCTCCACAGACAGTTTCAGGATAGAGCCCATTGTGTTGCGTAGTATAAAACACAAATCTCCATAATATCACTTATCTTATATTTCCTCCATAAACATTTTATTAATATTCTTACTGTAGGTATATAGTGCAATATTTAGTCGATATATATCTTTATAAAAAATGTATTGAAATATACATTTTTGCGGTTCTAGTATTTTCCATCAAGGTAAATTTACTTTAGTAGAGAGTTAAAAATCTTTTTCGGAGCCAAATACCATATCCATGACGTCAGAAATCAATTTAATACAAAGGATTAGAAGAAGCAGTCAGAAAGGCAATTGATTGATGACCAAAATCACCTATCATCTGCCTTTGACAAGCTCATGTATGCAGAATAGCTACTCGGTGAATGCAATCACCTACCTACGAAAGTGACTACAAAATACACAAGCACTGGTTGCTGGACGCATTGATGGAGAGGATTAAAATGGAGAGGTGATAGTAAACGAAGCAAACGAGCCTAACAAAACGAAGATCTAATTAAGATCTTCGTTTTGGTTAGGGCTCTTATCTAATGATAAAAGCAAATCATTAATACAATTTTGGCTCTAAGTCACCTACCACCTATTAGTGACAAGTGAAACCTACGAGCCTAATGCGCTCTTCAACTATTTATGCTATTCCACTATTAGTTAGTTTTGTAACTAATAGTTGAAGAGCATAAATCTAGTGGTATATATACTCTAATTCTGCAAGTAGTGTTTAAAGAATGATAAACATATAAAAAATTAGACATAAACCAATTTATGAGTTATGACAGATTAGGGCCAAAGGGACGACAACCCCCTTATCTTCCTTTAACCACATACAGCTTCAGGATAGATTAAACTAGAAGTGCATTCACACAATCTTTCATCCTGCTGTTCTATTAAATGTTAGTGAAAAATAAGCAGCAGCCCATAAAAAGATAAATTTAATATAGAGAAAATGCAGGTATAATACGAAATATTATTAACTTGTTGAGTTCCATGACTATAAGTCTAGTATATGAATCACTAGAGCAATCATTTTAACTACATGGCATGCTTAGAAAGTTTTGAGGAGAGACATTTCTCTGATAAGGAATATATCAATCTTATATTGAGTTTTAAAAGTTCTTCATGGTATACTTCTAGTAACCCTTATTCCGTTGCTATATCGATGTGAATATTTATAGAGTGTTCCTGGTGAAGAGGTCAAATTTAATAACCACCTGTCGCTAACTTCACCATTGTAATCGTACATCTATTGATAAAGATAAAAATATATATTGAATTGTTTAATAATTGATTACAAACAACCATTATATTTAAGAAGTTTTCGGTTTACCAACTAGGATAACTATTGGTCTTAGATAAATTTCCTTACGGAAAAACTTTGAGGTGGAGTAAACGTTATTAAATAATTTTGTTAAACAGTTTGCTTTCAAGTGCATTCGACAAATCATAAAAACTTCTTAATTTATAAAATAATTCATCTCAATTAAAATCAATTCAATTGAAAATTAAAATTAATAATGAATTTGAACCAAATTCTATATTTTATTCACTGCATAAATTAAAAAAATATATATTTCAAAACATATTACTAATATATGAATTTTTTGGGGTAAATAAAATGAGAAGGGTATTATAAATCAGTGAATTCATTCACAATTCATCTCTGGACAATTCGCTACCGATTGAAATAAAGAAGATGTAATTTATAATATTAATATAACTTATTGAAAATTACAAATAAAACTTGTATGTGTGAAACTACATTTGTTATTATAATGGTGTTTTTACTGAGCTGGTCATGATCGCAAATATATAAAAAAAAATGATATTCAAATGTTCATATACGTATGACAGGATACCCAATTGAAAATAGAAGCGGGTTCGAGGCAGCGGTTAAGCCGATCGGGTTTGTCAACACGGCAGCCAGGGTCAGCCAGAGCGCAGCGTTGGAGCCAAACTGACCGCTTTGGGGGCTAATTCTACTCCATTGTAACCGCGCAGAACTACTCTGGGCACCAGCTCCTATTTGGCTAGAGCGCTGCCTAACTGCGGATACGTGGCTTTTAGCCAAATCGGCTATAATAGTAATACAATATTACATTCGTGGCTGGGTAGGGGCCGTGCATCCGCAGTTAGGGAGCGCGCTAGGCAAATAGCAGCAGGTGCCCAGAGTAACATTGCTGTATTACAACAAATGAATTGCTACAACTTTTGTATAAAATCAATGAAACTGTTAACTGTTTCACTTTGTTGACAGTACAAACAATTGATTCATTATTGCCATGCCAAATTTAAAACAAAGACATAGTAACAAATCATATTAAGTATTTGAAAACTCTAGGCAACAATATTTCAGATTTGAGAAATGAAAATTGAACAATTTCTTAAAATTTTATATTGTGAGCAAGGGCCTTCAAAATATTTTGTACCGTAATTGCTGATCGCATAACTTATGAGAGTAAGTAAAGATAACGGACCACAGTCCGTTATCTTTACTAGCTTCAATTCTGATCCGTTAACTTTAGTTCGTAAAATTATTAAGATTTGATCAATAATTGGAATAAGAATATAATTTTGGAATCATAGATGCCACATTAAAGGATTTAAACAAAAGATTTTCCCATCTTTTTACTACTCGTTCTTCACGTTTTTATCAATTCATTCAATTAACAAAATGTGCAAAATTGATGTATAATCATTAATATTATCATTTATAATGTTGTATATTTATAAAATACTAAAGCAAATATTTTTTTAAAACTAAAAAAGTTTTCTGGTCCGTTATATTTACTAGGCTAATTTCTGGTCCGTTATCTTTGCCAGCTTCATTTCTGGTCCGTTATCTTTACTTGCTCCAACATATGTATATCAATAAAACTGTATTTACCTTTTTTGTTGGATTTTAGCACCTGGAGAATGTTGATGATATTTAGTATTACCTAAATTTTCTTCTCTTCTTAAAGCACCAATAAAAGACTACATATTCAGATGGATTATACTTAGGAGACCTAGTGTCCTTTTCAATAAAACTAAAATTATGGTATAAAAATTAAAATTATATCAACCACTTATTTTGTTGAAAAAATGAACTCCCCTTAAATGGGAGTATGTTCTTTTACCAATTTTTATAGGCGACGAATTGTCCGTCGAAGAGTTTTCCAGCCAACGAATTTTTCAGGCGACGAATTTTTTAACGATGAATTATCCGAACACCATAAATACTTATTTACCGGTAGGTTAAATGCAGTTACCAGTATAGGTAAACAGTATATTTTTATTTTAAGTCTAGATGATGTATAATTGTAAATAAAAAAATCTTTCTATTAAAGATTAAACAATTAGGTAATTCATGTTATAGAGTATAGACATTAAAAATTCAACAAGTTAATCGGCACAGAATGTATATGACACTGGTACCTGTAGCAACACTACTAAATTTAACTTCTTGCATCTAGCAACTGAAACACTAAAGTTCAGATTACAATATTTTATACAAATATAATTTTTGTTAGGTATATTCATTATTAAAGGTTTTTATTTTAGCAATAATATGACAAACAAGTTTTTAATGTATTTTTCTTTAGAGTCTCAGAATCCTGCTCAACCGAATTATTGATAAGATGCTACATACCAACAGAAACTGTATACGTGTTAAGATTTATTATCTTATGTGTTTTGAAGTTATGATTTTTATTCGTGTGTTTCTGGTTTCAGGTCGAAGCTAGTTGATGTACCGCAATTTGCCTGCTAAAATCCAATGTTTGAAATTTAGTTGAAACGGATTATATTTAAATTTTATTTTTTTAATACTTTCAATACAGATTATTAATCAGTTTCTGACAGTTTCAGATTTGTAGTTTTTCTATTTTAAATTAAAATATATCGATAATAATTGAACAGCTTAATTCTGAGCGTGTTCAATTTAGTTTTTTTAATTCCACCTTTTATCTTTGCTGAATTAAATTAAAATATATATTGGTACATTTAAAAACATAGGCGATAGATAATGTATATAAAATATGATTTATGTAACAAACTATCCTAAAATTTGAATTTCAACATATACAGTATGTTGTTAAATTAAAGGAGAATCAAACGGGTTTTAAATTGTTGATCACTATGGCCTTGGAACTTTATTGTGGAATTTATACGATTGAAATTTTTTTATAAATGAATTGGTTCACATTTAAACTTATTTGAAAGATGGTTTGATCTGTGTCTTATTTTGACTTAACATAACAAATTCTTATAACTTTTTAACTAATGAAATTTTGTCCGGTTACGACTAAAAACATATTTTTCTTCAACCCTGGAACGACCAAGGAGCCTGAGAGGACCGTTCTGGTGGAAATATAGAAGCATAACTTTAAAAACTAATTGGCTTGAGTTACAGACACTCCGTGACTTCAATTGTCTGTGATCAATTTATATATAATATAAATATCAATGAAAATAATGCAACATGTATTGTTATATTTCGTTTAATATCATTAGTTACCAGGTGGGCCTCCGCAGCCTGGATGATTTTTGCGTTAAACTAGAAAAATCACTTACATGAATATTAGCTAATAACATTATAGTGTGAATCTATGCAAAAATAGCGATCAAAATGTAAATCTATACATTAGAATCGATCACAGTGTACGAGTATATGTACATATTAGAATTGATCAAAGTGTGAATCTATATGTATTGAAATCGTTCATATTGTGAAATTATACATTAGATTCAATCATTGTGTGAATCTGTGCATTAATATCGATCATATTGTGAAAATATACATTAGAATCGATCAAAGTGTGAATCTATCAAATAATAGCGATCACATTGTGAATCTATACATTAGAATTGATCATAGTGTGAATCTATACATTACAATAGGTCATGTTGTAAATCTATGCATTACTAGCGGGAATATATGTAATACTAGCGATAATAGTGTGAATTTATGAAATAGTAGCGATAATAGTGCAAATCTATGAAATAGTAGCTATAATAGTTTTTACCTAGAAAAGATATGGCGTCCAGGAAACATCTGTTCCAATTTGTTGTTGGAACCAGATGTCTCCCAGATTTGTTTACTCACATATTTTCCCAATTGCGGGTTCAAGATAGTCTTCCAACATCGAAAGCTAACGTTAAGAGTTGACGGTGACAGATCTTCCATTTTCCCCTAACTTGGAAACTGCACAACAAGCATATGATGTCCAGTGGTCCCACACGCTCATGGGATTTGAGCATTCGTGACTTTTTCCTGTGGCTATATCCTAAGTGGAAAGTATTCAAAAGTCGGCCACAAAATTTTGAAGAATTAGAGATGCAGATTCGGGAGGAAATCGCTGCAATACCAATTGTGACATCGTCTTCAACAGTGCATCGATACAGATAGTTACCACCTTCCTGATGCTATCTTCAACTGTGATCACACAAATGGCATTGTATTCTGATTTGAATAAAACAATAAATAATTATGTAAGTATTGTTTAACTTATCCAAAGAAAATTTTAAAACTAGTTTATTTGATTTGCCCCACTTTAAATATATGTTCAGTAATGTTCTTCCTGTATGGTGTTTGTATCCTAGATCAAATTGTCTCATTGCATATGTTTTAATTATTCTTTTAACTAATCTCATCTCATGTGCAATGATGCATAGTGCATATATTTTTTTTACTTTTAAGCTATCATTAAATTAAGTAAGACTTAATAATTAAATACTGAATGAAGGATGATGTTAATAATCCATTTATACGCAATGAATACGAATATGAATCCCCAGAATAGATCGTAAATATTCCACATGTTTCGTTCGTAAGTTTCAGTGGATGGATGTTGCCTAATTGTTTTACTGTCATGTGAACAGTGAAGATCAAGAAAAAAACATGAATAGTTCTGATTCACCACATGATTCCAATTCACATGTTACATACGAGATGACACAAACGGTCAAAAAAAATATTATGCAAAATGAGTAATAATTAAAATCATTTATAGAATGATTTTATGATCAATTACTAAAAAGAAACAAGGATTGTCAAGTGCAGCTCCACTTCATGAATAATTGACTTTTATAAAATAAAAAACTGTGCAATTTTATTATTCGAGCAATTTTGTTCATTCGAGCAATTTGATAATTCAACCAATTGTTCATTCGATCAATTGTTCGTTCGAGCAATAGTTTTTCGAGCAATTGTTCATTCGAGCAATTATTTTTCGAGCAATTGTTTTCGAGCAATTGTTTTCGAGCAATTTACCTAGAACTGTTGCTAGAGTCAACCTTGACCGATTAGATTTCTTTGTGTTTCCACACTATATATAATTTGCTTTTTCAATCTAGAGTCCAATGTGATTTTAGCTCCACTCTCTCGGTCCAGGAGAGCTTATCTAGGTCTGTGCCTCTTGGCACAGAATGTCTTCTATCAGTATTTAAATAGTACATTGTAGAACAGTACTAAGTGTTACATTGTCCTACTAAATAACAGTGTTCAATATTATTAATAAATACCAAGTGTTATACATCTGTACTGATTAATTCTTGAAAAGACTGCAGAAACTTATCCGTTCTTTTCATTTTCCTGTATTTTCTTGTCAATTTTAAAATATCCATAGTACCACCATATATCAAATAATTACGAAATGAATCCAGCCTCATAAGAAAACAGGCAGTGATAACAAATGAGAAAGGTAATGAGAAATCTCGAGCACTAGAGATATAATTTCTATAAACGAAGCTTAAAAGGTTAGGTTAAATCCTCAACCTATTAACATTTATTGTCAACCCATACCCATTGGCATCTTCGACGGGATGCGTGACTATGCTTAATATATGGTTTACAAATGGAATAAGATTGGCAGAGGAGATGAAGTGATAGTCTAACAGAGTTAGTGAGTAAGTGTTGAGCCATATAGAGTAACTCAAAAGACCCGTTAGGGTGTTACCATTGGTCATAAAACAGACTGTAAATGCAAGAGAACCCGTGAGGGTGTTTACCATAGTCTGTAACACAAGCACTAACCACGAACCACAAGAACAGTAATGAGTGAGGTCACTGAAGCAAAAAAAAAACGCAGCGAAAGTCACCCATCGAGGAATATACCTATATAGAGAAGATGGTAGAGAGAGAAAATATGCATCGCAGAGAACTGCAAACAACAGCCACACTTCTATATACGTGTGAAAGGCAGCCACGAAGGGAAACTAAGCAAGAAATACCTACACTATGAGGTCAACACCTTATTAGGTGATTAGGTCACCTAATGAAAGGAGAGTGACATCGAAATCATTTTCATTACTACTGCCTCTACAAACAAACAAAAGGAAGAAGAATATCAGTGACCGCGAGAAAAATGGAAAGAAAATAAGATACAAAGAAATACCTAAAAAACTAACATTTGTCGTCTACTGTTCAACTTGTTCAAGAGAAGGGCAAGTGTAGAATTAATGAATGACAATAACCAATAAAGTGAAAGAAAACAGTGGCTCAATAAAAATAAGAGAGTGTAAAGAATTCGTTACGGCTGATGAACAACGAAGGAAAAACCAAAAGAGCTTACCTGACTTCGAGGAAGGTGCAGTTAAACTTAATAAAAACGAAGATGACGAAGGGGCTATGGTAAGCCGAAATCCTTCTTCAGAATTGACAAACTAACATAAAAACCATACCGACCGAATCCATGAAGAAAGACTGGAGGCTTTGAAGAAATTGAAAACCTCTATTAAACTCCTGTTGAACGCGCATCAGAAGTCAATGGTCAACGAAGCGTTGCTGCGTCCCTGGATACAAGTCAAATTTTGGATCCAGTACAAAATGTGAATCCTGTCCGAAAGAAGAGGCACTTTATGCTAAATGACTCAAAGTAATCCATAGGTAAGTTTCTCCTATAGATATACATAACCGTGACCAGAAATTTTAAAAAAAAGTAGCACAAAAAACCAGCTCACTCAGAACGCCAGACGATCAAGAGGTCATCCACTATGGTCAACAGCCAAATACAGTCCTTGAGAGAGTGCAGTGGACAAACCAGTTGTACACCCAGACGCAACATTCCAGTGCGGCCCAAACCAGTTCTACCTATAGAATCATAGGGTCACTCGGAACAGCATGGGGAAAATTCCTAAACAAATGTTTTTGTTCTTAAGGGGATCGTCTCATGGTTTTGCTAGCTATCAATAATACTCGTCCAATTTAGCTGAGATTTTGACATAAGGTGAAATATGCTCCAAATCTTTGAAGCTGCTCGTGTAAATTTTTCATTTTGAGGCCCCCCTCCTCCGTGGTGGTCGAAAAATTGTTTTTCGACCCCCTCCCAAAAAGAGCGGCACTCTTTGGGGGTTGGTCCTACAGAAAAATTTATGGAAGTTAATCTGTTCTCTAATACTATCCTAAGCTCGTCTAGAAGCCTTTTTTTTAATTTCGATCTGAATTTTTTTTTATTTAAAAAAAAAAGATTTTTTTTGCAAAAAAAAAATTTCTTTTCAAAATGAAAAAGTTAGAGATCGAAATTCCAAAAAAGGGCTTCTAGACAGCCTTAGAAATTTCGCTCGTTCCTATTCATTTTTCTGTAGGACCAACCCCCAAAGAGTGCCGCTATTTAGAGCGAGATAATTTTGAGTAAAAAAAGTTACTGAGATATTGGAGTAAACAAAAAAAAGGTGAAAATTATAAAATCACAAAAACAAAAAAAGGAAGCTTTTCGTCTCTGTCAGAGAACTCCAAGGTCCCCCAATCCAACGACGATCCCCTAAACAGAAACTAAGTAAGTTTTAACTAAGTAATCTATCTCCAAGTTAATAAGTTATATATATAGATAGCAATATAATAGTTGATAAAATCATCATTGAGGAAAAAATGAGAAATAAATGTAAGTGTAGATATTTACGAATAATACTTGAATAGTAATTCATACAAAAAAAAATCAAAAATTATTTTGCTATCAATCCAATAATTGATTTAAATAAGCGTTGAGGTCTAAGCAACCACGTGCCCCGCAAGACTTGATAATGGGCTGTTGATTCTTTCCGTCCGAGTTCTTCCGGAGGACCTGATGGCTTTAGGTCAGGTCATCTGAAGACGTTATTGTCCCATTCATAAGCAGAGGCTGGAGTACTTTTTAACCATTCTGACAGATTTTGTGAATGTGATTTTGAGAGAAGCTCCTGATTTTGCTTTATCAACTTTTCTGGAGCCTCATTGTGCGCTGTCTAGACACAAAAACTGTCTAAGGAAAGACACCTTCCTTACTGTTATTTTTAACCATGTGTCAGAGCTATATATACTCCTATGGTAAGCTAATTTTTCCCCTTCGGCTTTGTTTTTTGGTGAAGAAAGGCTGAGGTTATAAAAAGGTATTCAGCACTCTTTTGCCCGGCTATGCTTGCTCTTGGAATTGATAAGGGGGCTAGCAGGGTTAAGTCAGAGTTCAATGTTTGGTATCTGGACGATGCTGCCCTGAGATATACTCGATGATACTGCGGAACAACAGAATTGTTGTTCCGGGCAGTGCTTCTAAATGTCAGGAAGGTTTATTAGGAAATTTGCTCTTTATTGAGAACGCCTTTGAGTGACTTTGGTATTCCTGAGGACATTTTAAGGAGGAAAGAAGAAGCTGCACTAAGTTATGCGGGTTTCTCCAGTTTACAAGCACGTAGTCGAGCTTTGCTGTTTTGATGAATCACTTAGACCCGCCATTGCCAGTGTGACCAATGTAGAGATATCAGCTGATTCTTGGGTTCAGGCAAATCTACCGGTTAGCCTTGGTGGAGTGGGTTGAAGGAGAGCTGGAGAAATTGCCTTACCCCCTTATGTGTCTTCAATGTATTCTGTGAGTGATTTGGTTGAAGTTATTCCTTGTACAATTAATTCATTCGCTACTAGAGAGCTTACGGATGCAGTTGTGAGATAGAGGCGAGGATTACAGGCGGGCCTCCCGGTACCAGTCCATGAGTTCAGGCAAAAAGAATGGGATACACCACGGGATTCAATAATTATTGGAGAGTCTGTTGGCTAGAGCCTATCAGATAGAAAGAGCACGACTGTTATCTGCATCTTTTAAGGAAGCTGGAGTGTGGTTGAATGTGATTCCCATATCGTCATTAAGTACATAGCTTGATCCAGAGGTCTTGAGGGTAGTAATTGCTTTCAGAGTGAGTGCCAGAGTTTGTGAACCTAATTCTTGTCGCTGAAGTAGTGAGATGGATGTCAGAGGACTGCATAACCTGTCTTGTATGTACAGTTAAAGGCATAACCCATGACATACGACAACAAATGATGCTGTAAACGACCCTTCTGGGCTTCACATGGGTGATGGTAAACGCCCAGATGGTTTTGCTGTGTTTCCTCACATGAATTGAAAGAGTTGCATTTTGAATTGCACGTGTGCGACACATTTACTGAGACACACCTAAATGATTCCGTGGTTGACGCCGGATCAGCTGCAGGGTCTGTAGAGAACCGTAAACCTCAAAGAAACTCTACCCTTGGTGATGCTTACATATTTGAGCCAATTGCTATAGAGACCTTTCAGCCGTTAAGGAGAGGTTTTAGATGGTCGGTGCCACCACTTCAGGGAATTCAAATCCTCACTCGTCGTTTCTGAAGGAATTTCCGCTTCTGTGAAGATTTTATCCTTCTTGTTTCTCATAGGAAAATATTTTCTTTAAATTATATAGTACTCTCTATTACTTAATCATAATGCCCTTATTTATCTCAGTTTGAATTTCCCTCCCTGTTATAGTATTATTTATATACATTAGTAATGATATTGATATAATAATCTATTCAAACATTATTAATTCTTATAGGTTTATTGTGCTCTACCATTATTTAAACATTTTAATATGAACCCACATTAAAGACAGGGGGACATACAACTCTCACAACTTTTCAATATAATTACACATCCAATATATAGATTTGACATGGAACATTTCGTGTGAACTGATATCACTCCCTTGAAGAAGTTCAATAGTTAGGTCATGTTAAATCGGATCATGATTCTTATACATTAAAAAAATAAGAATGATAAACTGAGTTCTCAATATTGTATAACTGCAGTGCACCACTTTATACAATCTTCTGTCAAAACACTAGAATAGACTAGACTATAGTGTTAGTAGACTAGACTCTAGTGTTAATAGACTAGACTCTAATGCTAATAGACTAGACTGTAGTGTTAGTAGACTTGACTCTAGTGTTAGTAGACTAGACTCTAATGCTAATAGACTAGACTCTAGTGTTAGTAGACTTAACACTAGTGTTAGTAGACTAGACTCTAGTGTTAATAGACTAAACTCTAGTGTTATTAAACTAGATTCTAGTGTTAGTAGACTAGACTCTAGTATTAGTAGACTAGGCTCTAGTGTTAGTAGACTAGACTCTAGTGTTATTAGATTAGACACTCTAGACTCAAGTGGTAGTAGACTTGAATCTAGAAATTAATGTTGATAGAATGAATTATTTAGTTAAAAGACTGTCTAGTCTTTTAACTTTCAGTTATGTCTTTTAATTGAAGTACCAATGGAATAATATAGGAGAGGTCCGGGCGTGTTCGTACAGCGGGTGAATCCGTACAGGGCCATAACTCAACACCTGTTATGTTCCAACCCGTTGAAACTTGAGTGATTCTATACAGTATTATAGCAATCGGTTTGAAACGAGTTGCAGCCGCGTGAGTGTGCGGTATGTTTCTTCGTTGAGAGGTCATGTATTTTTAGCACTAAAATTTTTTTCTCACTACTTGAGCTATGCCATAGCAATTACAATTTATTATCTAGAAACTATATATGGAATAATAGTATTCACTAGGATATTCTCTACGTATGTAAATATTAAAATTTAGTTAAAACTCATTAATATCTGATGTATTCCATTTTGAAAATAAAATGGTGGTTTGGGGTGTCATCGTACAAATATGTACGGGCACATCTTCCTCTGTATGGGTTCACCCCATTATGAACGAATTCACTTTTATATTTATTTTCCATATATGCTTCGAGTATATACACGTAAAAAAATGAAACCGTATTCTTCCTGTGATGTGGAACAAGCATATAACGTCTGGGAAAATAAAACATCGGCTGCTAAAATGTATAAAGTTACTCCTATGAAGCTGTAAGATGCCACAAAGAGATCCAGAAATGGTTCAGAATTTGATAAGCATAAATTAGGAAAGAAAGTTTATAACAGCGAAGTAGTAAAGGACGGCGCTTTTCCAGAATATGTTGAGAATAGTTCGAATCATTATCAGCGCAACCAATTAGAAAATACGCCATCCACCGAGCCTGATACTACTTCGCCATCCACCAATCCTTCTCCTACTTCACCATCAATCGAGCCTGATCTTACTTCACCATCCACCGTGCCTGGTTTTACTTCACTATTCACCGAGCCTGCTCCTACTTCACCCGCCACCGAATTTTCCTTTTTTCCCCTTTTTTAGTACTGTACGGAGTGATACTCTCCGTGTACAAACGCACCAGCACTTCCGGGTGAGTTCGTACACACGAATATATCTCATTAAAATCGATATTAAGAGAGAACCAAAAGGTTTTAACTAATTTGGTTTGTATTTATAAGTAGTTGAATACCTATAGATTCGATTGTTGGCTACAACGAATTTGTATCCCGAATAGTTAAGATTCTATAAACCTTGAAACGAAAAATGTACGAACACACCTGGTTCTTCCACATGTGATTAAAATACAAAATTATATGTTTTCATTGAAATATTCTACTTTATTTCATTATGAAAAAAATACTAAATGAAATTAAAGATATCTCATTTCAATATTATTTTATATGCCATAAAATTTTCAGCCTTCAATAATCATCCAATTATTTCTTTATTCAACAGCGAAAAGATTGTAAGAAAATTTATTTAGAATATTAAATACTCCTTGGTTTGAAACTCATAGCAATGAGTGCAATTTAAATTACCTTTCGATAACAATAATACATATAAGTATATGGTAATTATAATACAAATGTTATTACTTTCATACTCTCTAAGAAAGAGGACACTAAGTATAGTTAGATAATTGAAAAGTAAAATTACAAGTATAATCTTCCTAATTACCCAAATTATTTATTATGTCCTTTTAATAGCCTGGTACCCCCTCACGATTTGCCTGACAGAGGTATGGGAGAAAATCATTTGGACCAGACATGTCATCAATCTTTTTTGTAACCGCCATAACAAAGTAGTCTTGTCCACTGTTTAGTATAGGCGTTTGACTACTCATGTCGTAAGCTGAGCCATCATACCAGTGAAATTCACCAGTTGCAACGTCTCTTTCCAGTCCAATGTAGTAATCTCCTAAATTATAAAACAAACTATTAAATGAAAGTTGATAGTATTTGTTTCTGATTATTCGTTATTATACTTCATTTAAATAACAAATCTTGATCGTAATTACTATCAGCCATAATAGAAGATCTAAATATAGTTCAAAAACATGAAACACTAAAAATTCACCTAATTCGTCAGTGTAGTCTTTGGCAACGTTCAAGGTAGCCTGATCCCTGATGATAACAAGACGGAAAGGGTTGATCCACATTTGACAGCATTGCACAGCCCTGTAGTACAAGACAGGAATCTCTCCCCCATGGTAGTACAAACCGTCTGCTTTCATGTCACCTTTTTATCTTGAAAAAAGAAAAAAAATGTCAAATACAGTATCTACGTAAATGAATTGTATTGAGAGATGAATATGATTTCCATTATCTGATTACGTGCGCTCCGTAGAGCGCATACCTTTGCTGCCGCTAATCCGTTTGTTATCAGAATCTAATAAACTGGTGACTGAATAGTGACCAATCGTCCCACCAAGTTTCATGCAATATGGTTCAATACTTTTTGAGTTATTGAATTATAAATGACCTTGACCTTTGACCGGATCGCTACCAAAATTCTACCAGATCGTTCCTGGACATTAACGAATTGTACCATCAAATTTCAAACAATTTGGTCGAATACTTATTGAGTTACAAATGGCCTTGACCTTGATTTTGACCTTTTGACCCGATCAATCCCAAAATCTAACAAAATGGTTCTTGTATATTGAACAATCGTTCAACCAAGTTTCATGCTATATGGTACAATACTACTTGAATTATAAATGACCATGACCTTGATTTTTGACCGGGTCACTCCCAAAATACTACCAGCAGGTCACTGGATATTGACCAATCGTTTAATCAAATTTCAGGCAATTTGGTCTAATACTTTTTCTGTAATGCGAATAACAAGATGATAAATAAATAAATAGATAAATAAATGCCGTCAATAATATAACCTTCCTGCATTCTGCGAAGGTAACTAGAAAGAAATGTAAATATAAAACTTACGTTGTTTCTTTGTGAAACATTTGTAGAATGCTACAGATGGGTCTTCACAGTGTTCAGGGACATGGAAGAACTTTACTTCTTCTCCTTCCTCTTCCAGAGTGCAAACCAGGTTACAGGTGGGATCTCCAAGACAGCTCATCGCTACTCTGAGCAGGGTTCCCTTTTCATCAGTGAATGTAACATAATTTTCACTTACAATGAAAGGTTTCCATAGAATATCAATACTTGTTATTGATACACAAAACTCAATCAAATTGAATATGACAAAGAGGATGTTGATAAGCATGCTGATGATCGTGATCAAATAATCGTGATCTAATAGAGTGATTACTGGTGTCTATTGAAGAGAAAAATTGTTTTACTTTCGAAAACGAAGCAGATTAAACACACTAAAACCAGTCGGAGTAAGTCAGAAGGAGATAATAAATATCTTGAAAAAACTTCCTATATTTGATTATAGTTTGAATATTGTATTAAATATTATTTGAAGCTAACTTTTGTTCACTTGTTGAGTTCAATGATTATAGAAGTATATATGTATCTAGTATATAAGACACTAGAACATTCATTTGAACTGATAACATGCGTAAAAAGTTTTTACCATAGTCATTTATCTGACAAAGAATATTATAATCGACAGAGTTTTAAAAGCTCATCAGTTGACACTATATTAGTAAACTTCTGTACTTCTCCGTTAAGAAAAACGGTTTTTAAATGATATTTATATTGGAGTAACTAAATACCCCGTGTTTTCAAATTTAGTTATTTAAGGGGACCGTATCGCATATGTGTCTGATAAATCGAAAAAAAGTGTATAAAAGGACGTCTTACAGTTTCCAGGATAACGTATGAAAATATCAGAGGTCATAACGACCTAGAAATATTATTTTTCACAATTCCCCCCCCCCCCCCCCCCTCAAAAAGAAACTGAAATTTGGCCCTCCTGAAAAATTCTTATTTGACTACAAATCGTATCAACTCATATCAGTTTTAGACCTAAAGACGTGGGATTTGTTTCATTTTGTCAGAATTTAGTTGCCTACATAGTTAAATCAGATTTTTTAGCAAATTTCTCAATGTGTGAAAACGTATACATAAGAACAGGGGGGCGCATTAGTAACGCACCCTTTTAAGAATTAATAATAAATAAATTATGTTTATTTACATGTCGTAACCTTTCTTCAGATGCCCAGTTTATATTGCGGTAATTAATCTTTAAAATTTACCATCAAAATGGTGCACTACATGAAAGAAAAACGAGCAAAAATTGTTGAACTCTACCTTTTGTGTAATGGTTCAATTATTGCAGTTACAGGAACATTTTGAATGATGGAAGAAGTCCTGATAAAAATTGCATAAAAGCAATGGTCACTAAATTCAAAGTAAGCGGATCAACAATAGACAAAAAGGGCCTTGGAAGGCCGCGAACCATTAGAACTGATGTTTTAATTCAGGCTGTTTCAGCAAGCATTGCTGATCGGCCCACAACTTCACCGAGGAAACGTTCTAATCAACTAATGATGTCTCGCAGGTCTCTACAACGAATTCTGAAATAAGATTTGAAATATCATCCTAATAAAATTCAAGTGACACAGGAGCTTCACTTTACGGACTACCATAAGCGGTTGGATTTTGCTCAAAAAGTTCTGCAGCTTGCAGATAATGAAAATTTTATAGCGAACCTAATCATAACTCATTTTCACCTTAATGACGAAGTCCATAAACAAAACTGCACAATCTGGGCATCTGAAAATCCAAGAAAAATCCATGAGCATCCACTTCATCCACCTAAAGTAACAGTGTGGTGTGGAACGACATCAAGAATCATTTGCCCATATTTATGATGTTGAAGGAAACACAGTGACTGTGAATAGAAACAGATATTGACAAACGTTGCAAGGGTATTTCTTTCGTTAGATAGAAGACATGAAAACAGAAAATATTCTTTTCCAACAAGATGGAGCTACAGTTCATACTGCAAGGGAAACTATGGTCAGGCTAAGGCTGAATTTTCCCACAAAGAGTAATTTCGCGTTTTTGTTACGTACCGTGGCCACCAAGATCTGCAGATCTGAGCCCACTTGACTTTTTTTCTTTCGGGAATATTTAAAAGGAAAAGTTTACATTGACAAGCCTAATACTCTACAGGAATTAAAACAGAAAAATATTCAAGAAATCAGCAGGATATCTCCAGAGATGTTAGGTGCAGTAATGAACAGCTTCATTAAAAGAGTACGTTTATGTTTCACCAACAATTAATCATTTAAAGAATATTATATTCCATACTTAGTTGTAAAATAAACTTTAAGAGTTTCTCTATCGTTTGCAATTATCGATAAATACCTTTCATACTTTATTTTTTTTAATAGGGTGAGTTACTTATGCGCCACCCTGTATATAGCATTTGAATAATATTAAATTATTTTTTTTTTATTTTGAATTTTTTTAAATTATCTGAAAACGAATTTGGAAAAAAAAGCTATGAATACATATATGTAAACTAAAAAAATGAATAATCACACTGCGCTCATCGTTGTTTGACAAGTTAAAACTACTCTCCTAAATAAAAAGCCAACAATTGAACCTTACAACGACCAATGTGCCTGAGAGGCCCTTTTCGGTTTGAAATATTTAAACATAATTTAAAATTGATAATTGATTAACTAATTGACTTGAGTTGCCGAATCTTCGTTACTCCACTGTCCATGATATATTTTTATTCGGATAAATGAAACTAATGCAACATATTTTGTTCCATTTAATTTGTATCCTTTTTAATTAGGTACATTTTGCGACACAATCGCAACAGGAATATTTACTATTTTCGCTAAACATAAATTAGCCTCTTTAAGCTTTATCCACAGGTAGATTCTAAATTCATTTATAGTTCATCTAATTCAATTGACAATATGTTTATTTATAAAGACAAACCCACGAATTTTATTTGTTTCCAATCTCATTTCCTAATTCATTTACGGACAGTGTTCAGAAGAGTGAGACAAGGAAACAAGACAAGGAAACAATTAAAGATTAGAATTGACCAATGCTTGGATGAATTTCGTTCTCGAGATGCTTTGGTTTGTATAATATATATTAAGTGTATATATTTCATATTGTATATTATTTATATATATATATTCTGCAATATTTAATTTAAAAACAGCTTTCATGGTCTTTCCCATAACACTTATTGCAATCTTCTCCTACTCCTGCTGGCAGGCAACAGTAAAATGATGACACTGAATTTATTTTAATGATAATGATAGGCCCCGCTTTTATTGCACCCCGGTCTTATGAAATTCTAATTATAGCGAGGCATGTCTCAAAGTTATTACAGTACATAAACATAGCGAACAAAGACATTTCTTTGTGGTGTTTATTTCACGGTAACTACAATAAGCATCAATATTATTACTCTGATTAGGTTCAGAAATTAGTTATTTATTTAAAACAAAATATTTTAAACTGTGACCACATAAGATATATACATGCTTATGATATACAACCAGACAATTGTGATTTGAATATGAATTATATGATGATAGATATTTATTTATCTTATATTTCTTCTCACTTATCATATATTTCCTTGACTTACGATGATTATGAGATGGTATATTGTCAATTGGTTAGAAGTAAAGTATAATTTAAATCGTGACTAATCCCAAACTCTGAAAACAGATATAAAATTTGAATCATTTTTTTTTATTCTCTTTTAAATGATCAATTTGTTTTTTATCCTAATCACAAAGTTAATTAGTTCTAACGGTTTCTTTCATGTCCCGTAACGATGGGACACCCTGTATATCTCAATTTGAATTTCCCTCCCTATTATATAATATTGTTTATTATATATTAGTAATAGTTTTAATATTTTATAAACAGATAGTTGAACTATATTTATGCAAACAATGTCGATTTTTATATGCATGTTGTGTTCTATCATGTTAATGGGTAACCACATTAATTTTTCTATATAATTTACTACTTTCGATATATAGTCTTAACTCGAAACATTCCTTGTGATCTGTTATCACTGCATTGAAGAAGTTCATTAGTTAGGTCATGTTCTATCGTATCATGATTATTAAATATTTACATTAATAAAATGGACATTTTAAATGAGGTTCTTAATAATTGTATATTTGCAGTACACCGCTTTACACAACCTTCTGTTAATAGCCTAAACTTAAGTGGCAATAGCTTGGACACTAGATATTTCTAGATATTTCTCTGATAAAGAGAGTTTTCGAAAGAGTTTTAAAAGTTCTTCAGGGTAGACTATAATAACCGTCATTCCGTTACTACAACAGTGCGAATATTTAACCAGTAAAGATGGTGACGATGGCAAATTTAACATAACCATTGTTGCTAATTTTATCAACTTTCCATCCAATATAAACTCAATTATTGAAATTGAAAATAAATAGATTAACACCTATTGATAAGGATAATAAGATTTATTTCTTTTATCCATTACTTGGTGAAATATATTAATAAATAAATATATTAGTAAATATATTAATAGGTGATTTACTAGAATTAAAATAGTTTTACTGATTTGTTGATGATTTCAAATAGTTTTATATGTATGTATAGTTTATTAAAAAAAACAGAAAAACAATCTAATATAATACAAAATATTGAGCTTATAATATGATTGTCGTATTTCTCCACCCAGGAGTAAAATTCATAGCTATTGTGAGTATTTAAGTATGAAACTCTTAAATGTATGAGTTTAATTACACAAACTCTACAGAGAAATTTAAGAATATTTGAGTTACTTTCTTAATCGTTATGACATGTATATTGTATATTAATTAGTATTTTTTAACTAAAAAAACTATTTATATAACTCTTAATTTATAATATAATCAATTTAAAATAACTGAAATCCAAAAGGAAATTAAAAGTAATATTTAATGTGAACTAATTTATTATATATACATATATAGTGAATAGATTTATGGATTATTTATACAATACATATCTATATATTGACACGATAACGTGCATGCCATTTAATATACAGGGTGAGCCTCAAAAAAAAAAGAATTCAATTATGAAATTATTATCTTAAATACTGTATTTATAAGTAGTGATATAGAGTAAAATAAAATAATTAGAACTAATTAAATGTATCCATTCTACAGACGTCATTGCTTAAATTTATACGTATGCAATATCACCATTCACTTCAAATGAATTAACTTAACTTCATTTGGTTCAGAGGGGAATTTGGTACACGTAAAAAAATTATATTTTTTTAAGTCACTTGTAAGTTTACTTATAAATACGTTATTTATATTAATTAAAAATTGAGGACATTTTTTGTGGGTCACCCTGGTTTGTAAGAGTCGGTTGGGGAATTGAAGGTCGGGGAAATTGAAGGTTGGGAAGTGCAGTTGGGGGAAGTGAAATTAATGAAAGTGAAGGTGTGAGAAGTCTTGATTGGAGAGGTGTTGGTTGGTTGAGTGTAGGTGGGGGGAAGTGAAGGTGGAGAATGTGATGGTGAGGGAAGTGAAGGTGGAGAATGTGATGGTGAGGGAGGTGAAGATGGAGAATGTGATGGTAAACTGTGGAGATAAAATATAACTTAGTTTAGGTTAAAGGGTTGCATGGTGATTATTTTCAATGGGTGAAATAAACTGTAGCTACTTGAGAATAATTTATTACATTGAATTTACTCTCTATAATTAAACTGTTTGACCGACTGTCACGTTGATTTTTGTTGATTAGACCAATGCCAAAATCTATTTGTTGATTTCCCAATTCCGTGTAATTTTCACGGGGTCCAGCTAGATACCAATTATAAAATAGTTTTTTTGGTAAATGATTTAAAAAATATATTTTAAATCAGTGAATTCAAATGTTATTCTAAACACATTTATTTGGTACCCCTATTTATTTGTTATTCGAATATTATCAATAAATTTAAGTACTATTTTATTATCATATCTTAATATTATTGCAAGAATTTTCAAAATTAATATATAATAATAAAATACACACTGTTATTACTAAGATCTAACTTTTAATTGTCACTCAAACTTTCGTTGCATATCATTCACTACAGTATAGTGACCACATTTAATGTGGTCACATACCGGTAATACAAATTTACCGGTAGTTTACAGTTACCACAATAGAATTACGTTAACAAAAATCATTATGAAATCAGAAGACTTTAACCAGTGATTTTTTTTTGATAGATACTTATGATAACACAGGAAATTTATTAGCGAATTTTGATATTTATGTTTGGATTATTAAATATATTAAAAATTACAGAGAGAAATTCATTTGCACAGTTTGTATTTGATTCGTAAACAGACAATAACGTAATTTAATTTTTTCATGTGAAGCTATTTCTACAAGATTTATTCTTTCGATATGAAATTTATTGAAATAAAATCTAAACTATTCACCTACTTCACCGTGGCCTTTACGATACTATGATACAAATATCTTCATACTTTAATATGACAATACACGATATTGAATATTCTAAAAAAGCATTAAATATCCATAGTGTTACTATTTATCTTTTTTATGCATCGAATATATACTATATTTAATCTCGTGGCCGGTAAATTCCACTGCGGAAAGTTCCACCAGGAATGTGGAAATTTCCACCGTGGAAGATTCCACCATTTTGATAAAAATATACAAATGAACAGTATAAATAAATAGTTTATATTAAAATGTATTTCTAAGTGTAGGTACTTGATAATTATAAAAACAGCGTGAATCAACTGCATGTATCAACAGCGTGAATCAACTGCATGTATCAACAGCGTGAATCAACTGCATGTATCAACAGCGTGAATCTATTCGAATTATACTGTTTTGTCTTCTGCCGAAAACAGAAAGAGAAAAAAAGTATCTATAGGTCGAGTTATTAATTTCAAGTGTGGTGTTCAAAGTATGCTTCCTAACCACTACACTGTACACTGAAAAGATCCTTTCTAGTCGATACACGCACGACACTCAGAAAATATCCTTCCTATCAAAAACTAAATATCTTTGTGTAAGTTGATCTCGGCAACTGTATCAAATCGGCTAATGAGTAATTTACCGAATTTGAATTAACGTATTGAAGTGTCCGATAGTTCATTCGAGAAATAGTTGTTTCTTGTTTTAATTTGGTGATGGAAGCATACACCTTACTTTTAAAAGCCCTCAGCAGGTGTGTTAGAATAACTTTAAGCAGCTAATGCTCGAAACTCGCAGTCCAGATAAAATTCGTAAAGTTAGTTTTATGTTAGTAGTAAATAGTGGATTCTGTCCGACTTTCATCTTATGATTTCAGTTATGTTAATATTTCTCATATAGTTAGTATTGTGAAGTGAGTCATTTGTTCATGTCTACACAAATTATGAAAATGTGATTAGCAATTTGAACAAAGGCAATAATTGAACATTAAAATTGGGTTACAAAGTAGGTAGATATTACTCAAGTAACTATAAGAGTATGGATTTTTTTTTGGGTGATTATGTACGTCTGCGAATACTTATACTTAGTGTCATTTTTAAATCGGTTATTTCTGCAGATGATAAGTATGTCATCTGCAGAAACCTGGTTATCGGAGTGTGATTTGCTCTGAATATTTGTTCACATGTAAGTTTTCATATGAAGCTAAATAATACTTTCTGATTTCTAATAATTAGTTGTACAGAGTGTATAGTATAAATTTTAGATTGTTCCTTAAGATTTTTACCAGATTTTTTTTCCGCAGCTGGTGTAGTAGCGGAGTGAACTTTTTGTTTGCCAGAAGAATCAGATTATTGTAAAAATCAAAGACTACAGTAGGCAAATTCTGCAGTAGGCTAGTCAAGGTCTACCTACACTGATTCATGTCTACCTACACTGATTCATGTCTACCTACACTGATTCGTGTCTACCTACACTGATTCGTGTCTACCTACACTGATTCGTGTCTACCTACACTGATTCGTGTCTACCTACACTGATTCGTGTCTACCTACACTGATTCGTGTCTACCTACACTGATTCGTGTCTACCTACACTGATTCGTGTCTACCTACACTGATTCGTGTCTACCTACACTGATTCGTGACTACCTACACTGATTCGTGACTACCTACACTGATTCGTGTCTACCTACACTGATTCGTGTCTACCTACACTGATTCGTGTCTACCTACACTGATTCGTGTCTACCTACACTGATTCGTGTCTACTTACACTGATTCATGTCTACCTACACTGATTCATGTCTACCTACACTGATTCATGTCTACCTACACTGATTCAGGTCTACCTACACTGATTCAGGTCTACCTACACTGATTCAGGTCTACCTACACTGATTCAGGTCTACCTACACTGATTCAGGTCTACCTACACTGATTCAGGTCTACCTACCTTTATTGAGATCTACCTACCTTTATTGAGATCTACCTACCTTTATTGAGATCTACCTACCTTTATTGAGATCTACCTACCTTTATTGAGATCTACCTACCTTTATTGAGAACTACCTACCTTTATTGAGAACTACCTACCTTTATTGAGAACTACCTACCTACCTCTATTGGAGTCTGCAGTGGTGGATATTTACGGTGCACTGTGTTTTCAGTACGCAGAGCTGAGTGTCTTTATTAGTAGGTTACTTGATTAATTGTTGGTGTTCTTTGGAACTTCCAATCACTTCGTCTTGAATATTTATTAATATGTTTATAAAGGGTATTGTTGGTAAGACCGTGTGAGAAAACTCACACCAGCTTGCCGTTGTTTCTGTGCGTGTCTGCCTTTTCACAGTAACAACTGACTATGACTGCCTGACATTTTTTGACACTAGACTTTTTTTATATAGCTATATTGTGTGTAATTTCCTAATAATTTTTATAACTGTTTTAGTTTCCCACTAATTGGTTTACTACTGGCTTACTTTTAAATTTTTGGTTTATTAAATTTATTGATGTGAGTTTGTGCGTCAGTAGTGCTGTTGAAATTTATTCCGTTCAGAGTTTGTAAACATATTTTGGATATTAAGTTTACCTATACTATATAGAGTTTAATATTTTATCTTGTGTAAATATTGCCGTATTCCTGTCTTTATTCTTTTGTACTATATTTCCTAAATACACTAATCAATGATAATGGTAGTTTTCTAATCCGATTGAGAGCTCCTATAATTAATGATTTAATTAGCCAGTTGTTAAGCTTTAAATAGTGGGGAAAAAATCTGAGAACATTAGTATTAGAGATTCAGTCTTAGTTTTCGCGTTCAGTGCCACTACAATTTATAGCTAACACCTAATAAAAGTAAAAAGAACTAACAGTTATAAACTGATGGAAATATGAAATATATAACAACCTTAATTTAAACATGTAAATAAGAAAACCTCACTAATACACTGTAATATAGTTGTCACAACTTTTCTATATATGGCAATATAACTGTCACAACTTTTCTTTTACAACTTTTAAACAACTTTTAAAATTCCATTATATAATAATATTGATTTTATAATTACAATATAGTCTTGCCATGGAACATGCCGTGTGATCTGATATCACTGCATTGAGAAAGTTCAAAAGTTAGGTCATGTTCGATCTGTTCATGATTCTTATAGCAGGCCATTCACTGTCAGTCAGGCCTTAAGGAATTCCTTCAGGCGCTGAACGAGGACGTCCACTAACTATCAGTCTTTCCATCAGTCACTGCAGGATAGACTAACGTGGTGTTCAAGATGTTGTAAGGTCATAAGCCCCCGGACACGAACCGCTCTTTTTTTAATCTTTATGTAATATGAATAAATTAGGATTGCTTTGAATCTCTCAGAATAAATAGTACTGTACACTTCATGATTATTTCACAAACAAGAGGAGGGGCTCATGTCCTACATCCGTTCAGGCCATAGAAATACCATCCTCCATTTGTGATAATTAGGGTTGATGGAATTAGGGCTTGTTACGGCGCTTTCTATTCTAAAGAAACTCAGAACGACCAAATCAAAGCCTTTCAATGCTAAATCATTGTCAGCAAGTGGCTAAGACTGACCACTGACCTGATCGCTCACCATTCACGGTCAGTTTTCCCTTCAGAACACTTATGCCCCGCCTCAAAAATCACCTGATCTCATCCGGCCAACTGACAGTCGGACTGACAGGCGTGAAATACCCCCATTCACGATCAGTTTTTCCAAACCTCGAGGATTTCCTTGAGGCGAATCTGATCGTGAATGGCCTGCTTATAGGCTACACTAACAAAATAAGAATGTTAAACCAAGTTCTTAATAATTATATATCTTAATGTACCGCTTTACACAATCCTCTGGTGATAATCTAGAAAGACTTGAGTAATAACCCGTAAATGGAGAGTGGTCTAATTTTGGGACAGAAATCTGTAGATGTGGCACATCAGCAAAGTTAAAGTTGAGCAACCGTGTACGGGTTAATAGTCTAAACTTTATAGGTAATATGAGAGATGAGAGAATGAGACTTTATTGGGAATAAAAAATTACAGTTTCAAAATAAGATAACAATTACATTTCGTTACCAAGACCATATTTGGACCTATTTAGATCTTTCGGGCAAGTCTAGAATTAACTGATAATAGACTAGACTGTACTGTTAGTAGACTAGACTGTACTGATAATAAACTAGACTCTGTTATTAATAGACTAGAGTCTAATGTTAGTAGACTCGACTTAAATTTTAATTCACTCACAAGTTATCATGGCTGTTTCTACTATAAAGTTATATTCTCTATGTTCGTGTTTATAGATATATATAGAATCTATAACTATCGATATTGCTCAAGGTTTATATGTTCTTTTATACAGAACATATAAACGTATACAGTAGGTAGAATTTTAATCAATTCCCTAAAAGAATAAAATAATCTCATTTTAAGTTGATTCGTATTTGAAATTTAGACCAAACCTAATGATTGATTTTAAAGTTTCAGTTTATCATACAGAATGAAAGTATTTTATTCTCTTCATATATTAGAATCGTAATGCCACTGAAAATGTATTTCTCCAATAAATTTTGAGGGAGAGCATACTGTTTGTAGCTTCCATTGCTTATTTCGTCCCCGTTCTCATTTTATCGGCTCGTTATGCTAATTTTATCTTCGATGCATTTAGGTCTTGTCTAATGTTACGCTATTCGAATTATCCAGTTTTGTCCACTGCCGAAAACAGCAAGAAAGGAAAATTATCTATAGGTCGAGTTATGAATTTCATGTATTATTCACTATATCAATTATTACACTAATTTAAAACCCTTTCTCTCCTGAGACTTATTTTTTATGATTTTTTGTTTTTGTTATTTCTTAGATAGCATCTTATTAGAGTCACAATAACACATTGTATTTAATAACTATCTATTTTGATAATTTCTATGAACAGCAAATATAGATATTGTATGAACTTTCTACATCGTAAGAATTCATCCAAATGAAATATTGCAAAGAGGAATTATTTTGAGACATTTTTTATAAGAAAATTTTCTGAATTAAAAATCTGCCCCGTCACATTTACACATTTTAAATATTAACGATGTTGAAATCATTCAAGTCAATGTTAAAGTTCATATTTATAGTATTAACAATTATTAAATAAATGACATTGTTCATGAATTCAGAAGGTAGTATTTTCAGACTAATTTTAGGTTCTTCATTTTTATTCTCTTTAATTAATAAACATATTTAATTATTAGAGAGAGAGTGATATGTAGAAAATTTCTAGTTCATTATGAAAATGGAACAACATTTGCATTTTGGTTATACAAATTTTTAAATCACTTTGCTATGCTTTTTGAAGATTTTTCAAATTAGTGATCGTGTTGACTAAGCAATATTTTTTTTTAAAGATGAATAGTTTATCATTTTACCACTTGAATATCAGTACCATGATCTATTTATAAATATCAGACAGCATCCATCTATTAACAGTTCCATAAACTTTTTCTCCCGCCGCAACCGAAATCCAGGCAGTGTGTACATAAATTTAGTGATTAAATATTCAGCTCTGTTCAGTTTCAGCCTCCACTAATTTGCATTCGTTAAAAATTTCGAATGTTTTTATGTTGAATGTAGGATTGGAATTCCACGGCAACATACCTAGATCTCACCAGTATGTAAATTCACAATGGTGAAATTTATGATAATATTTGTATGTTTTAGGGAGCGCTTTAGGTTGGAAACCGTAGAATAACACATTTCAATTTTATTGTCTAAAATTAATCTCCATATATTTCTCTACAAGAAACAAAATTTCGAAAAATGTTCTATAACTAATACAATTGTACTAAGAAGTGCTGGCTTATTGAATATTAATAAGTTATATAATTACCAATTGATTCGTTAATTTTCAGCACTCAAAATTTTCAGGTACAGTTTATTATTATAATCCCTATTATTAATTTCTTGATGCAAATCAGTAAATACTATCATCATTTAGAGCATTTATTACAAAATAAAAGAAATATTTAAATTCATTAAAATATCTTCTATGATGTTTATAAACTAATTAATATACATGTCGTGAATGCATCACCTATTATTGATAATCTATGATTACCTGATTGCTAAAGACTAGATTACAATAATTACTACATTGAGATCTAAGTGCCATAATTATCCTAATGAGATGGACTGTACTACATTATTATTAGAGATATTATCCGAGTTTTATGATTAATTAGCACGAGATGGATCACATCCTAGTAAGATAAATCCAACTGCTTGTGTCGTGATTAAGTGAATAACTTATGACGTGTGACAATTGATGTGAGACTCTATCAAGCATTAGTTTGTTTGTTGTGACCAGCCTTCGTTAGAACAGATTTCATGCCAAATCTATAAACTGAAATGTTTTTAAACATAAAGTATTGTTATTCTTTGAAAAATTATTTATTTAAGTTTATACCTTATGTAAATATAATTTTTTGGTAAATATAATACCCAATAGACATTACAGTAGTAGTTCCTTCTACACATTACAACATTGCTTCCCAATTCACAGCACATATGGTGTATTTTCATATTTCACTGGTTTCTGGATATTGACAAATCGACCTACCAAATTTTAGGCAATTTTGTTGAGTACTTTTTTGACTTATTGAGTTATAAATGACCGTGATCTTCACCTTCAACCCAATTATTAGCAAATTCTATTCAAATTGGTTCCTGGATATTAACTAATCGTTCCACCAAATTTCGGACCATTTGGTTAAAACTTTTTGATTTATAAAAGACCTTGACCTTCAAATTGACCTGATTGCCCCAAAATCTAATAAAATGGTTTCTGGAAAACGGCCGATCGTCCCAATAAATTTGAAATAATATCTTTGAATACTATTTGAGTTATTGAGTTATAAATGACCTTGACCTTTCCCTCTGACCCGATCACTCCCAAAATCTTACCAAAGGGTTCCAGGATATTGACCAATCGTCCCACTGAATTTCAGACAATAAAATGATATACTTTTTGAGTTATACGAAACGTAACCTTCCACAATTTATTTATTCAGATGACTGAATAAATATGATTTAGGAATTCCATTTTCTAGCAAACCAAGGTATGGAACTTTAATAATAATATTATATTAAATGATGACTTGTTAAATAAAACATTTAATTATGTGTATAAATTAATCTACGGAAAAATCATTTCTAGTATTTGTTTAACCTTTTGATTTTTAATGTAGCTGTCATTTATTAGAAAGGATAAGATGTAATGAAAATCGTTGCATTAAGTTTTCTGTTTATTTCAATTAAGAATATGAAGCTCATTCATTCAATATCAAAAAGAAGTAATCAATACTAGATTGGAAGAATATTGTTAGTACGTGATTCCTTTTATATTTTCTGTATCATCAATAACTGTTTCAGAAATATATTACCACAGCACTCTTTGAGCTTCCTTCTTTCCATTTATATTTTTCCAATGAGGGTGATGCCGTATGACTCTATAGAAGGCTCAGTCCCAACTAATTGACACTGGGTGAAGCCCCTGGGGTGAAAGCTCTCTTATCGCCCAAAGTTTTGATGAGAATAACAAAACTGAAGATGAGGACATGATAAGCAAAACTTACTGAATTTATCCTGATTAAAAAAAATTCGGAATGAAAATTTTACATGTTAAAAATTCCTCCAGATATGATATCTAATTTTAGAGATTTTATTGTAAGTTTTGCATTGCAGATATTACAATAGCTTATTTCTATTTTAATAATTTCATCTGAAAAATATGGCAATTAAAATAGTATTGTGATGAGAATGAAGTGTGAATAATTTCGGAATTGATATTTAACTGTTAATTAATTGATAAATTCAATAATCTATTTCATAATTAATGTAAGATAAATAAGAACAGTTAAGCTCGTACGAAATGAACCGATAATGATAAGTGTTTCATATCATTATTCTGAATATTCTAAAAAAAAAATAGAAAAAAAAATCATAGTGATAATTTTGCTATACGATCATAAAAGCATTTTAACATAAAACAGTACTTAATAATAATAGTATTTATTAAGAATAGAAATATAAGGTAATTATAATATTCCTATACCCTTATTTGACTCTAAGGGCAAGATAGGCACATGTGCTGTCATATAGCACCTGATAATCTAAATGCAAATGTCCTATATTAGTCAGTGAATGCAATGACAAGGTTATCATGCAGTGCAGAAAAATGAAGTGAATATTCATTAGGTCATTTTGCCCTCAGGGCCTTAGACTTCGGAATAATTTGTGTAATGATGCTAAAGTTTGAACGAAAGCTAGACTATATATTATTAGCGGAATAAATATAGATTTTAACTCAACTCTACGATGCTCATTAATATTTATAATAGGTTTGAAACTTTTTTGAAGTTTAATTCAGTTTAAATGATATAGTATAGATTTATTTTTTATTTGAACTTGAGCAACAGGTGAAATAGTTTGAAACTTAGTTGTTCAATATTTAGTTATGTCTTACCGTTGAGTTAAATAGTTTCTTGAAATATATTTAATATAGATAACTATATTTCTTTCCTTTTTCTAGATACCAATTAATACATAGAATAATATTCTAATTCTCACTTGCAATATAGGAACAAATCAATTTGCCGTGTGTCAACATCATTATTTTAAAATATATTTTAATATTTGAAATAGTGTTAAAATTTTATATACTACCTGTACCTTTTGAATGAACCTCTTTAACTGTTTTGTATTCACTTACAATAAAAAGAAAAGTGAATGCTTCAAGATACTTTCAAGTGATAGTAACTAATAATAGGACACAATGGAAAAAACTAAACCAAAAGGTTACTTTATAAAATTTCGAACCTCTGACACCCTGAAAATTCGATTATTTTGGATATTCGAATGGTAGTTATCATTTGCATTACTCAAATTAAATTAGAATTACTAAATTCAATTTTCAAACGTATACATCGACTTTAATTATGTTTCGGAATTTTAAAATTGCTGCAATAGATTAAATATATGTACAAACTAAGAAGATATTAGTAAAATGGTGACCGGAAAGAAGCCCACAGGAAAAATGCCCACAAGATACATGCCAACAGGAAAATTGCCCACAAGGAAAATGCCCACAAGGAAATAAGCCCACAGGTAGAAAAACCCACAGGAAAAAAGCCCACAACTGCAAAATTCAGAAAAACATAAAGGTGTTTTTAATTGTATACTTGTTGAAATTAAATTTTATAGTATATAAATTTGTAAATTCTCCGTGATTTTCAGTTTACCATTTTAATTATATTTTGCCCCCAGGGGCTCTATCCTGAAGCTGTTTGAGGTGAATGAAAGAGAAGGGGGGTATAACGTTACTTGGGTTCCAAACTATTTTAATTTGGATTATGTATTATCTTTTATCACATTTTTCATATTTATAATTTTTTAACACTACTTGCAGTTTTAGAGGGTAGCACTATGTTCATGCTCTTTCAACTACGAGGTCTTAGATTATTTGTTAGTTGGACTCATATAGGTTTCATTTACTATCACCTCTTCATATTCCTCTTCCATCCGTGAGTGCACTCACCGGTGCTTGTGTCCCTTTTCGTCAAATACCTTGTTAAATGACTGCTTTCACGAAATGTTTTTTTGCATCCATTACCTTTGTCAATGACGGTGGTAAGTTACTTTGTTCAAGGAACTACTTTCCTTTCTGACTGCTTCTTCTAATCATTTCTTTTCAATTTATTTTTGACTTCGGCGATATAGTCGAAATGGATGAAAGCTGACGTTAAACCCTATACTAAAATAAATTAAAAACAACTGTATTTTAGGATATTTGCCGTTAACTTATGCCCTTATTTAAAACACCTTTATGTTTTACAGTATTGTAAATGTTAAGTAGTTGTAGTTTTTTTTTTCCTCTGGGCTTTTATACCTGTGGACTTTTTTCATTGTTGGCATTTTTCCTGTGGGCTTTTTGCTTGTGGGCATTTTTCCTGTGGGCTTCTTTCCGGGAACCTAGTAAAATATAATGTTATCAATACAGTATGAAGTACATAATAATATTGAGGAAAGCTCTTCCTTCACACAGAATGTTTTAGGCCTCACGCACACCAATAGAAAGATAGCAAGAAAGAAAGATAGTACCCGCGCACACCAAAAGAGATTGAAAAGAACTATTACCGTGCAGGATATTAAATTTATTATGTATTGAATTAGTGTTGAATTGGAATGTGCATTTAGAATCATCTAATATCTTCGAATTCTTTACTTTCAATTTTTCTTTCTCTCTTTGGACTCTCTTCCAGTGTGCACACTAGGTAGTATTATCCGTGTTACCCTGTTCATTCTTGCAATCTTTCTTGCTATCTCTCTTTTGGTGTGCGCGTGACTTTACTCCCTCAATATAATGATGTGGAAGACACGTCTAACTTTTTACATAAATTATATACACATATATTTTTAATATTGGTAATGATCATAACAAAAGTTGAGATACGAGTAATTAATACCCGATATTTGGTAGGCAAATACAGACACCAATGGCAGACATCTTCCTTTCCATCAATAGAGTGTCTCCTCTCCGTCGTGCAAGCTCTGATTAATGGATTCGCTATCGAAACCATCCACCGTGTGAT
This sequence comes from Caprella mutica, assembly GCA_947561585.1. NCBI lineage: Eukaryota > Metazoa > Arthropoda > Malacostraca > Amphipoda > Caprellidae > Caprella > Caprella mutica. Next base: position 126,235 of record CANNZV010001230.1, on the reverse strand, counting down.
GAGAATTAAAGTTTTGCCTCACTTTTGATATGATGCTTCGGCTGATTTGAAACCTGTCTCAACTTTCCTAATTGAACCATCAACATTGACACTGAAGGGGTGAAACTGAAGATATTTATTGTGAGACTTTCTTTCTTCTTGGATGCGATATGCCGATATTCTATGATGCGGGCAAGTGACTTTTTATATCAAAATAGAATGAAACTCTTACATATTCTTGCATCTCAATTTAAACAGTTAGAAATTGAAATCATGAATCTCCATTATGATGATGTTTATCAATCAATATTGGACAGAAATGTATTAAACAAATAAATAAAATATTTAAAGCTATGCAGCCAAGCTATAGAGTCTCACCATTGTGCTTTCGGTTTGAAATTAAAAAACCCTTAAAGCTAGAAATATAAAAGGGAAATTATATGAATGATTATTTTATATCACAAACAATTAATTAGTATCATTAACTTTATTAGAGTTCTCAATAATTTAATTACATAAAAGATGAATATGTCACCATATTCTTTCACGTACTTAAGCGAGACAACAGAAGCAATTTACAAAAATTGACTAATTATTTTCTACTGAAGGATGTTGTTGATTAACAGAAGCCTTATTGAATTTTGTTTTTCAAATACTTATTAATCCAGAGGACTTTAATCACTTTAGTCAAAGAGAAGGATAGCTTCTAGAGGCAATATTCAATTATTCATCCACATGGTCGAATTGAAATCTAGCTTTGATGACGTGAAGTTAACTGGAACTTCAGAGGAGTAAACAGAACGAAAGCCTCTGAAGTGATCTGTTATATTTAACAGAGGAAATTAAAGAGACTACCACTGTACTGAGGTGACTACCACTGTACTGAGGTGACTACCACTGTACTGAGGTGACTACCACTGTACTGAGGTGACTACCAGTGTACTGAGTTGACTACCAGTGTACTGAGGTGACTACCAGTGTACTGAGGTGACTAACCAGTATACTGAGGTAACTACATGTGTACTCTATTGTGACTATCAGTTCACTATGGTGACTATCAGTGTACAAGACGACTACCAATGTATTGAGGTGACTACCAGTGTACTATGGTGACTACATGTGTACTCTATGGTGACTATCGGTCTACTATGGTGACTACCAGAGTACTAAGGTGACTACCAGAGTACTAAGGTGACTACCAGAGTACTAAGGTGACTACCAGAGTACTAAGGTGACTACCAGTGTACTATGGTGACTACCAGTGTACTAAGGTGACTACCAGTGTACTAAGGTGACTACCAGAGTACTAAGGTGACTACCAGAGTACTAAGGTGACTACCAGAGTACTAAGGTGACTACCATGCAGTGTACTAAGGTGACTACCATGCAGTGTACTAAGGTGACTACCATGCAGTGTACTAAGGTGACTACCAGTGTACTAAGATACTATCATTGTACAAGACGACTACCAATGTATTGAGGTGACTATAACAATGTACTAAGATGATTTTTTTACTGGCATTGCTGAAATGAATTTATAAAACTTCTTCATTTTAATTTAATTTAAAATTTATGGATTGTAAGTTTAAAATGTTATCCAGATTTGAAATTAAAAAAACTGTAACTAATTTAATTCATTCCATATTTTCCAACATTAGGTGACTATAATTGTTGTATTTGTGATATGCAGTATAAAAGTTGATAATGAACGCTGTAATTATATTTCGAATACTCAATATTATCCTCTGTAATATTAAGTCGTTGTAATACATAAATCGAATACTTAATATTAACGTCATCTAACTATACTCTCATTGTGCAACATAATTGATATTAAATGAAATCACAATTTTCATATTCACTAATCGAATTAACAGCAAGAATTTGATGCTAATGATTTCTCATTGAAATTGTCATCCGTATATCGAAAACCCATCGCCCTGCATGACATCCTATAGGTGAGTGATGAAGAAAAGCTACTTCGCGCTTCTGCAACTCATTGCAGATATGGATAGATATTGACTTATTGAAAAAATCTTGTTCAATGTGCCGTTTCGGATATTTCAAAGAATGTCCAATAATGCTCTTTTCCAGTTTGAATCTCAACATTATGCATATTTATAAAAAATGATATATACATAGTTTAGTGGCTATAAAGGACTAATTCGAAAACAAATAAACTAGTTTATTTAACATATGATTTCATAGACGATAATTTAATGAACTGAATAATTGAAAAATGTCAACGCTATTTCAATTAAATAATTTACTAGTTTAACTTCGAGATAAACAAAACAAATAATTTTTAAAATCGTTATAAAAGAAATACCTTTTAAATTGCAAAGTGCAAAATTTTTGCTGTATTTATACATGTTTTTTTAATTTATACATAATTATATTCAAATAACTTATGCCACAGAATTTCTATCGGTAATTGATTTTCAATTCAGTTCATACATCGTGTAGGGAGGAAGAAAATTCAAATAATTTTCCACTAATCTGTTTCTAACGATGTGTATCTTTCTGTCCCATTTCCAAGAAAATTAATTGACGAGGTATCTTTTTCCTTGTAAGTGAGAGATGATTACAGTAGATAAATTAAATCTAACTGTATGTAGATTCAGATATAGGTATTTTTTTCAATACAAAAATGATCTAAATTTAAAAAAAAGGTTAAAACATATTTTTAGAACACCTACCACACTCAGAGAAATTCTGATGCACCAGGTGTTTCGAGTTCACCCTATGAATTTGTCTCAAAAGCGAGACACTTTAGTGCATCAAACTATAGTTTGGATGCACTAAAGTGCATCAGTTCGATTCACTTTAGTATTTAGCTATAAGATTTTTAAAATGATGAGAAAAAAATGAGGAAAGAATAATTTCCTCGTCATTTTAACAAACTTATAACTAAGACACTAAAGTGCATCGAACCGATGCACTTTAGAGACAAAACCATAGGGTGAAGTCAAAACACCTCGGTGCATCAGTTGGAGTTGTTTATTTTTCTCAGTGCAAGCAGCTTCACTATCAAGTCTAGTTGCTTCATGATTTGATAGTTTAAAGATACCTCGTCCTTAAAATATTCTCAGAAAAGCGAGAATTGGAAAATATTAAACAATTTAGTGAGTGTAAAATTAGTATCAACTTTGAATACTTAACACATAAATTTATTGCTTATAATCTCCGTATCTATTTTGCTTGTGTAGCAGCTCTAATTTTCTCTATGCCTTAAAATTAGATGGAGTAATTACATGCTTTCTAACATCGTGTTTCATGCTCTTGTTTTGTGATTATAATTATTATAAAGCGTGAAATGGTGTTTGATAATATGATAAATATTCAGAATCATTATGCTTGAAATATTCCTTTAGATATCAAGAAATAATATTTTAAAAGATAAAAGATTAAATATATCCTTTTCGGTAAACAAAACTTAAACCTCTTAAACACACAAAATGACGAAACTGGTCCACTAATTACAGTATTCATTCGTGCTTTTGAAAATTGTGTTCATAAATATATTAAATTAGGATGTTATTCAGCTTGTTGAAGAAGTGATTTCATAATAATTATACATATAGAATAGAAGAGGAAATATATTTAAAAGAATTTCGAGAGATAATCAGGCAGTATTTCTCGTCTCAAAGCCTAGAGGCCACAGCCAACTAAAATGTCTGCCAATTCTTCACTTAATCCGATAGGAAATGGATTGCCGTTCAGTTACACTGAATAGAAATGGAAAACTCACCATAGAAAGTTTAACAGGTTTCTGCTTTCAACTTGCCCTCTTCCATTCGAAAAATCTAATACTGGTTCTGAACATCATTGACATGATTCTCCATTTTGAAACATTGGTTACCAATCAAACTCTCTTCCAGTCGATCTTTCATGTGTATTATTATTTGAAAACTATTTTTTATTTATTTATGAATTATTGAATAATGTTTTTAAATATATTAAAGTGATTCACTTAAAAAAAAACTCAATATCTATCTGTCACTATAGGATACAACACAGTCTATGATATTTTTTCAGCGGACCAGGCCAAGCTGAAGTAGAGTGCGCTGTTTTGGATCTCAATAAGAAGTTTATGATCACTGCTAGTGTCAGTGTGGCAATCTGTAAAAGTTAAAGTAATCTTCAAGAAAAGACCAGATTCTTTTATTACAGTTAGTAGTGACTTTGACAAACGGAAATAACATTCTAAGAAGACAAACTTTGGATTAGTTCTGCAACTGCTTTCATTTGCTGTCGAGTTACTTATTCAATGTTAAAAGCTCTACTAAATGTATTAGGAAACCAATCTATTAAATTGAATGCAATTATGAGTATGGTGAGTTATGTAATTCATTACATTATATTCTCTTGTGAATTGTGTATTGTTGTATCTTCATTATCCCCATTGGTGCTAGGTGATTTTGTTCATATAGTGGAGAAGATCAAATTTACCACCTCCTCTTCTATCTATTTTCCATTTATTTCTGAATTTTAAATATTTAATGTATTGCATATTTTAGGCGTATTAATATTCAACCCCACTAACAAATATAAAATTCAAATTAAACAAATTCAACACTAACAAATATAAAAAAGAAAGTTCATAATATCTTCTTCTTATCATTTATATTGTTTTACATATCCTAATATTATATCAAGAATAGTTTTTCCAAGTTATGCCAAATTCGCTCGTTACAATAGCAATTTTTTTAATTAAAAACCCCAATTTCTCCTGAAAAACCAACATATATCATTGTCCAACATGTCTTTTAAATTGAACATGTTTTCAAGTTTGATACTATCTATGATGTCATGTAGTAACATGAAATTTTATATTGCTGAACTTACTAATTTTATCACACTTTCTACACTAATTATTATACGAAAATTCATTGACTAATTAATTTTAAATATTGTTAAAAGTATCGAACAAATTTTATCTCAAAAATACATAAAACATTTCTATATCAAGAGTAGAAAATATGCTATGTTGCATAACGATCAAATAACGCAATTAACCAATATCCATAAAGCTGTCATTCCTTGCTAATTATTTCTCTGTTTTTGATTCATTCTATGTACATATAAGAATAGTGTAAGTTATGGTGGGGCCACTGAAGATTATGATGGGACTCCTCATACTCCTCTACACCCCTACCATAAGTGTCTATTTTCGTACAGCACACATTGCTCTAAATAAGAGGAATGATTTGCATCAAAGCTATAGAGTTAGAGACTCGCAACCAAATGGACTATTTGCAGAGTAAATTTGTTCTCCAGGCTTTGCTAAGTCCTTGCCTAACAGGGCGAAAACTTATTTGCCGATGACTCTCCTTTCACCGTCACTATGGACATTTCTTGCTGTATTTTACATTTCATTATCACATTTATTTGGTGTATGGTGAGTAATATTTTGTGACAATTAACTCTGTGGAAGGTGAAATAAAGAAATTTTAACTTATATTTAATAATATTGAAGCTCTATCTTTTATATTTAATTGTGATTAAATTCTGAATGACTTGCATTATTAATTTTGTTCAAAAAAGAAATCGAAATGTACATTCAATAAATGGATGAAATAGAAATTTTTACAATAATCTAGAATATAGTAATAAAACTAAAGTTATTTTGGTTATAAAAATAATATGAAAATATTAGGAAACTACTATTTAAAAAAAGCAACCATTGTGATGTAAATCAATGATACTATTAAATAACTATCATAGAGAATACAATTATTTCGAAAAAATATTTAATCAATTCAAATCTAACCGTAAATAATTAAAAATAATGAATTATACAATAGACTTCCTCTATAAAAACCATTCATGTATAGCTGTCTACAATAGCCGAATAGAATATCGTCTGTAATGATCATTTGACTTCAGAAGGCCGAAATAAGCGTGTCCCTACTGAAAGTAACAAAAATAAGGGAAATTACATGTAATCTACACAATTTACTAGAATTAATTATTATCTTTTAAAGAGTGTTTGTAATCGTGATAAGAGCCCTCAAAATGGCTTCTGTAATGGTCACTATCTTTTCAATTGTCTTAATGGTGCCAGACAGACGTTAATGTTCACATCTAACTGTCTTACAATCTCCTAATTAGGATTTAGATTTCCCCAGTTAAATGCTAGAGACTGAAAATAGAATATTGCGATAAGACTATATACAGTTTCAATCTAACTGACTTCTTAATTAGATCGCCTGATGAGAAGATACTAAGGAATGGAATTGGAAAATGTTTCTCTGATCATTCTGATTTAAATATAAGATTGTGGTTTAATCGTTACAAAATGTTTATTAGTGCCATTGTCCTTCATTGACATTATATTTGATAGCTCATTGTTATAATTAAAATATTTGTTCTCTTACATATATTGAACATTATGTTTTCATAATAGGCATTTCCTCATATTTACTCTCTCGTCCATTCACTATTTTTGTCTTACATTCATTATAATCAGAATGAAAATGATATCAAGTGTCATTAAAATGTTGGAATAACGAGAGTCCTATACTGTGAGTCACATTGGCTCGTGTTAACAATGAAAGAGCCATTATTGTTTGCAAGGCATCTGTCCACAGAGGGCACCAAAACGGGTTGCAGTCGGCAGATGTAGGTTAATGAATCTTCCTTAAATGGGCCATTTTGAAAAACTGTGCGCAAACCCCACTTGGTCCTCAAAATTTGGCGTCTTAACACCTACAGGCCTACGTATATAGTTGTTTAGATAGCTGTCCACTTTAACCCTATCCTTCACGCTACTTTCAATTACGGTAGATTCACGGTTGGGCAGACGGATGCCCACTTTCATTGATTCTCTTATATTTTGAAAAATATTCGATAAATTCGCATAAAAATCGCTAGAGGCATAGCCTAATACATTAACCCTTAAATGACTGACTGTGGAGTTTGAGCTCGACAAATAGAATTCATTCAATATATTAACACTATTTCTATCAATCATGGGTAAATGAAATTTCGCCCAGTACATTAATATGATAAAATATATTAACTGACAGAAAATCATAAAATTCAAGCCACTGGTTTCCTAAATATCTATGTGTAAAGAATCCTCTTAAATTTTGTCAGTCCAATTAGGGTTAAATCAATGTGTAAGAAAATTTTAGCAGATACATCAAATCAATTTTTGATAATAGACGATTATGTATAGAGTATTATTATTACATTCAAATAAGCCATTCATGCACACTCAGCCAGTTGGCTGACGGCACCTCCCCCCTTCCCTAGTTAGCGCGTTACTATGCATGCGTTTTCGAGCGATTTCTCGCACTGACGACATCGTCAGAACTGATCGTCAGTGCAAGGTGGTTACACTGTACGCGATTTCTGATAGTCAGTATGTTTCTGCCCAATTAATATTGGGGTCTGAACTATGTTTATTTGAGGCAATGCTCGAGAGGAATTAAAAACCTTCCTGTGTGCCTCTGAAATAATAGACGCGACGCTAATTTGATCATTTTTTTCACAGCACAAAATTTTTGAAATACCTAAATAGAAAAGTAAGGAGATTGAATTTTTTTCACAGTAACAACCAATTCCAGCCTTTATATAAACAAATAGGTATTATATATATATAATTAAATAATATCAGTATTATTCCTGATAGGTAGTATAATTGAAATATTTCCAAAATGCATGGGTAAACAATAACAGCAATTGAAAGTAAGAGAATTCAACACAAAAATTACAGAATCTGTCGCTAGTCGCATGAAAAAATCAAACTTGTTTGAACTCTGAAGTTGCACTGACGACTTCGTACGTATTCTGACGACTAAATCGCTGCCACTGAAACCACTCCCATTGGAGAGTATAAATTTGATTTTCATCTGATTTCATCAGAAGTCGTCAGTGGGAAAAATCGCTCGAATACGCATCCATAGTAACCGTACCCTAAGCGTTAAGAAACACACGCACACTGCATTGAGATGTACTAATGTGAACGTAACTACTGTATTCAAGGCATGCATGTATATTATTGTGTACTGATACAGAGTCTGGACACGATGAGATGTTATATCGTAATGAAATAGTTATTATTCACTGTCACATATTATCGGTAATTGTTCTATTGATGTATAAGCTGAATTAGATTATTTACCTCACAGTGATCTGCAGGAAACAATTACTGACAATTGAATAGGAAAAACAATAAATGGAGAATATCCTCATTTGATGTAATATTTGATTGGTCAAATTCGTATTATGGTAATCCTCGAACAACCAGTAGCCGATCAATCTTAGACTCAGTCAACTCGCTTGGCCGAGACATGTTGCACACAACCACACGGAACAAAATGCGCAGATGTAAGTCAATGCAATCGACACGGTTGGCTGACTGGCTGACAGTGCCAAGCAAGAAAAACGGTGTTCATTTTACATTTTGTGTTATTATTATTCACGATTGTAATTTCACAAAGAAATGATTCTATGTCCAATAGAGAGAAGACACTTTCAGGTCATATAAGTCATATAAATGAAAAATTATTCGAATACTCTTGAAAGAAAATATATACATACATAGGAATTTGATAATAAGGGTCAATTCACACTTGACATGTAACATTGACTTGGCGGTTCGATATTTCAATGTTACATGGTTTACGATTATAGAGCTATATAATGTATTCCCATAAAAGGAATTATACACTATGAAAATAAATCAATAATTGTGTTATATCAATATATCATATACATATCAACTTCAGAATTTACAAATTGTCTTCAATTATCTTCAGACAATGCACGCAAAAACTTTTTTATGATTCTCTATATTTTTCATTCGCCGCTAAATATCTACACTGCACTCTTTGAATCCTCTGCTGCCGCCGTGCCGTTGTACTACTTGTTGCTGACTTAACTGCCCGATACAATTTTTTGTATTGGCCAAATTGGTATCGGCTCTATACATTTTTTGTATCGTTCAATTGGTATCGGCCCGATACATTTTTACTCAATAATATTTTCGCTGGCCGTGATTTCCCTTTTAATGTTCAGCAATCTCGTCATGTGGTCCCATCTTCATTACATACATACTTTCTCTAAATAAATATACTTTTAATTATATTAATTCCCTCTAAATATACTGTTAATATACAAATATCCATTAGATCTACTCTTAATGACTTAATTTACTTTATATGTACTTTTATTGTACAAATTTCATCTAAATTCATTTTTCATGTACAATTGTAATCTAAATTCATTTTAAATTTAAAATTTCAACTAAATTCACCTTTAATGTACAAATTCATCCTATATCTGCAATTAATTCAATTATTGTTGCAATTCACTTATATGTATAAAAATATATTATTTTATATGTATTGAAGTTACTATTTCATTTAATTAAGATTTACCTTTTGTTTTAGCAGGTGCTACACACCATTTTTCTATTTCAAAAAATTTACTTTTAAATCCTTTCAGATAGTAAAGACTTGCCAAAAGATTTGCATGTATATCTGCTCAGTTGTAGTTCAGCTCTCACTGGTGATTTGTGTGCTATATCGAAATCGCGGTGTTCGGAAAACTGCCAGGCGGAAAACTGCCAAGCGGAAAACTGCCAGGCGGAAAACTGCCAGTCACTTAATGGGAATTTTTTCTCATAATTAATTAATCTTAAATTATACAATAAATTAAATATATGTTAAATCAACATATATGTATGTTCAATATTTATTATATTTACATTTTTATTCTCCATGTCAATAGCACAACTCCTTCATTTTTACAATATTCCTTTATGTATATGTAACAAGTATTATTAATTAATGAACAATCCAATTCGATCGAGTGAAATTTTCAGAGATTTAGGTACTATTGGTAGGTAATAGCAGTTTAATAATCATAGATGTTGTGTTGGAAATTCTAAATATTTCACAACAATAAATCAAAGTTGTTTTATAATGAGTATAAGCGAATATCAAGCTTGAAGGCTTGTTCAATTCTCAAATTATAAACAAAAGAATTAGACAGTTAGCGCGTTATGAACTGATAATTTAAAGATGCGTTGTGTAAACAAAGAAATTGTACTCTGTCCCTAATACTAATATTTCTTTGTTTCTTCTATTAGTATTTTAAACCTTTTCTAAGAAAAATTTTAGTTTTCAATTTCTATAATATTTCATTTATATCTTTAATATTTATATATTTACATATTTTTCTAATAAATTGTCTACATTTAACTATTATTTTTGTTTTGTATACTAAGTAAAAATGAATGTTCCTTAACTCCTTAACGTTGGGCGAACAACATTTTTATAAATTAAAATGTTATTATTGACTAAAGTCATTAAATTGCCAGTAAATGACTGGCAGCTTTCCGCCTGGCAGTTTTCCGCCTGGCAGTTTTCCGCTTCGGCAGTTTTCCGCCTGGCAGTCTTCCGCCTGGCAGTTTTCTGTGTACCGAAATCGATAAGATTTCATTCATATATTGGAGAACCGCCTCTATGGTGGTGAATTGTCTTAACTTGACATTAGTTTCCTTCAGAATCTTGTTTTCGTATTCGGTAACGCTATGTTCGGTTTTGTAAACTAGAGATGTTTAATATGGGTTAGCTTCAGTTTGGCTATCATATTTATTTGCTGTGATTGGCTTTTTAATAGATAATGACTCCTAGTAAGCGGGGTGGTACTTTATGGTTTCAGTTCATATTTTTCGTGTCTGTTAAAGTTTGAAGCACTATAGAATATAACGGTTATTTAGTCAATTTTCTAACGTACTCTATTTGAAAGGTCCTTGTAACTTCATATTGTATGACCATCTACCTTATTGTGAACTAGGTTATACTGGGTACGCGTGACACTTTTATTTGAGGTTTCATAGGTTGCAGATTGGAAGATTTTATTGATAACCAACTCCTTTAATTTTGCGTACACTTGTCAATAGATTATGTAGGTTATTAATAAAAATATTCATATCTTAATTATTTTGTTCGTTTCTATACTCCTATTGTTGGTCACTCAATAGATAAACATATGTAGATATTTATAAATGCTGCACGTTATTTACTCAACTAGTAAATAACTGGGAGATTAAAGTGAGAACTGTTGACCGATATTTCTGTTATTTAATCTTGTTAAAAGACGAATAGAGAATGAATATCTAGATTCTCCCCACTACAAAATAAAATAGTAATAACCAAACTATTCTCATAAAAATTCAGAAAACAATAAATCAATGTAGCAAACATGGCTGTTCCACGAAGGTAAATACTGCAAAGATGTGGTGCGTATTTACCTTATCATTCCTAATATTTATATAGCATGGAAGAGCTTTTATTGAGTCAATTATTTAAGAGAGGGACTACGTACGTGAATGAATATTATTTTACTTTTATAGCTTGGCTATACCTCTAAATCCTTTTAAAGTTTGTAATAAAATTGTTTGGAATATAATTATACAAAGGATGGAAAAATAGATAGGAATATCCAACATTTTTGCATCAAAACCTTTGATTATTTGTAGATTGTGAAGCGAAGCTACACACATTTTGATATTTTTCCTTAATTTAAAATGGCTGTTTTTTACTACTTTTTGGAAAAAAATTATGTACTCGTTCGAAAGGCGCTACTATAGCAGAAACTGTCCGAATACTTGCCGTTTTTAAAAGTACTACCTGGAAAATAATGGCATTATTTTGATTGCTAAGGAAAAACTTCCCTAACAAAGCACAGGACTGGTTGAAAATTAAGTTTTTTGGGAGAAACCCTAGAATTCTAAATCGAATTGTTTGAGCAAATATAATATATTTGCTCAATATAAAAGGTTCTTGAGTTAATTCTATACAATAAGCACTATAGACAGCTAACTTCAGAGATCAAAATGAAAAAAATTACGGGACTGGGACAAGATCATGTTGCAAGATTTCAAGTAATCTGCATTTCGTCCTACTAGAAATTTTTCAAATTTGAGGTGTCGTCGATAGTAAGAATTTGATGAGATTTATCCCCGTAGCTTCAAAAACTTGTCTTAAAGAAAAGCGCTATTTGAGACGTCATGCAAAATCCTGCTTCCGTCATGGTAGGGGCAAAATTTTCTTTGATCTTCATCGATGAAGGAGCCAAAGTCAACAGTTATGTTTATCTTCAGTTTAAGTAACAGCCTGTGTTAAGAAAGTGATCATATCAAAAAGTGGCCATTTTGATTTTTTATCTGATATTTTGGTTCTGAATATACTTCTGAATGATTCTATATATATGCATTTTCTTTTTATTCATCTAGTTTCGTTTGAATTTATCTTATACCCGCAGAGCTACTACTATCGGAGGAAAAATTAGGGCAGAAAAAGACATACCTGCTTACTGCTTAAAGAAGGAAGTACGTAACTGGAAGTATAATAACAGAGATAAATATTAACTGTGTATAAATCTGTGATTTATCTGATCTCACTTTGTAGGTGAGTAAAATATAACCGGTGGGACGTAAATCAAGAAAGGTAGAAATTTCAAGAGGTGAAACTAGATTTGCAAACAACAGTTTTTCGATCACTGGATCGTAATGTCAAAACTGAGACTGAAATGCACACAAAAAAAAATTAATGAAATATTTTGGGTAAGTTTCGAGTTAACGAATGGTCACACATTTTCAATTTTATAATAAAAAGATATATAATATACCATTTTATTGGTATCAATAATACCTGTTGATAAATCCCATGTATACCAATTAAAATAACTAGTGTTAAAAACTATTGAATGAAAATCTAAAAAGTAATTAATATCTAAAATACCTGCCTTTGCATGCAAGGTACCCTGGGTAACACTTAACATAAATAGATTAAGTGCAATTCTTTTTCCTTGAAACTGCTGGAACTTACTCTAATGCAATGCTTGTATTGAATTATATTTTTAAAGTGATTGTCAAAGCTTCCAATTGAAAAATGAATTCGATTATCAAGTTGCATCGTTTCTTTTAACTAAAGAATATAATAAAGAAAGAAAGAAATATTTTGAATTATGAACTCAATTAAAACTCAAAATTTATTTTTATCACTTTGCTTTTCAAAACAATAACAATTTACATTTCCTAATTTTTAAAAGCCGGCTAAAATTCGTATTTCAAGTCAAGCATTAAAAAAAGAGTGATTTTACTCTTCTATTATGTAGTTTACTCTTCTATTATGTAGTTTACACTTCTATTAGGTAGTTTACACTTCTATTAGGTAGTTTACTCTTCTATTATGTAGTTTACACTTCTATTAGGTAGTTTACTCTTCTATTATGTAGTTTACACTTCTATTAGGTAGTTTACACTTCTATTAGGTAGTTTACTCTTCTATTATGTAGTTTACACTTCTATTAGGTAGTTTACTCTTCTATTAGGACGTTTACTCCTCTATTAGGTAGTTTACTCTTCTATTAGGTAGTTTACTCTTCTATTAGGTAGTTTACTCTTCTATTAGGTAGTTTACTCTTCTATCAGGTACTTTACTCTTATATTAGGTAGTTTACTCTTCTATTAGGTAGTTTACTATTCTATTAGGTAGTTTACTTTTCTATTAGGTAGTTTACTCTTCTATTAGGTAGTTTACTATTCTATTATGTAGTTTACACTTCTATTAGGTAGTTTACTCTTCTATTAGGACGTTTACTCCTCTATTAGGTAGTTTACTCTTCTATTAGGTAGTTTACTCTTCTATTAGGTAGTTTACTCTTCTATCAGGTAGTTTACTCTTATATTAGGTAGTTTACTCTTATATTGGGTAGTTTACTATTCTATTAGGTAGTTTACTATTCTATTAGGTAGTTTACTTTTCTATTAGGTAGTTTACTCTTCTATTAGGTAGTTTACTCTTCTATTATGTAGTTTACACTTCTATTAGGTAGTTTACTCTTCTATTAGGACGTTTACTCCTCAATTAGGTAGTTTACTCTTCTATTAGGTAGTTTACTATTCTATTAGGTAGTTTACTTTTCTATTAGGTAGTTTACTATTCTATTAGGTAGTTTACTCTTCTATTAGGTAGTTTACACTTCTATTCGGTAGTTTACTCTTCTATTAGGTAGTTTACTATTCTATTAGGTAGTTTACTTTTCTATTAGGTAGTTTACTCTTCTATTAGGTAGTTTACTATTCTATTATGTTTTACACTTCTATTAGGTAGTTTACTCTTCTATTAGGACGTTTACTCCTCTATTAGGTAGTTTACTCTTCTATTAGGTAGTTTACTATTCTATTAGGTAGTTTACTTTTCTATTAGGTAGTTTACTATTCTATTAGGTAGTTCACTCTTCTATTAGGTAGTTTACTCTTCTATTAGAAAGTTTACTCTTCTATCAGGTAGTTTACTCTTATATTAGGTAGTTTACTCTTCTATTAGGTAGTTTACTATTCTATTAGGTAGTTTACTATTCTATTAGGTAGTTTACTTTTCTATTAGGTAGTTTACTCTTCTATTAGGTAGTTTACTCTTCTATTATGTAGTTTACACTTCTATTATGTAGTTTACTCTTCTATTAGGACGTTTACTCCTCTATTAGGTAGTTTACTCTTCTATTAGGTAGTTTACTATTCTATTAGGTAGTTTACTTTTCTATTAGGTAGTTTACTATTCTATTAGGTAGTTTACTCTTCTATTAGGTAGTTTACACTTCTATTCGGTAGTTTACTCTTCTATTAGGTAGTTTACTATTCTATTAGGTAGTTTACTTTTCTATTAGGTAGTTTACTCTTCTATTAGGTAGTTTACTATTCTATTATGTAGTTTACTCTTCTATTAGGTAGTTTACTCTTCTATTAGGTAGTTTACTCTTCTATTATGTAGTTTACACTTCTATTAGGTATTTTACTCTTCTATTAGGACGTTTACTCCTCTATTAGGTAGTTTACTCTTCTATTAGGTAGTTTACTATTCTATTAGGTAGTTTACTTTTCTATTAGGTAGTTTACTATTCTATTAGGTAGTTTACTCTTCTATTAGGTAGTTTACACTTCTATTCGGTAGTTTACTCTTCTATTAGGTAGTTTACTATTCTATTAGGTAGTTTACTTTTCTATTAGGTAGTTTACTCCTCTATTAGGTAGTTTATTATTCTATTATGTAGTTTACACTTCTATTAGGTAGTTTACTCTTCTATTAGGACGTTTACTCCTCTATTAGGTAGTTTACTCTTCTATTAGGTAGTTTACTATTCTATTAGGTAGTTTACTTTTCTATTAGGTAGTTTACTATTCTATTAGGTAGTTCACTCTTCTATTAGGTAGTTTAATCTTCTATTAGGTAGTTTACTCTTCTATTAGGTAGTTTACTCTTCTATTAGGTAGTTTACTCTTCTATTAGGTAGTTTACTCTTCTATTAGGTAGTTTACTCTTCTATTAGGTAGTTTACTCTTCTATAAGGTAGTTTACTCTTCTATAAGATAGTTTACTCTTCTATAAGGTAGTTTACTCTTCTATTGGGTAGTTTACTCTTCTATTGGGTAGTTTACTCTTCTATTGGGTAGTTTACTCTTCTATTGGGTAGTTTACTCTTCTATTGGGTAGTTTACTCCTCTATTTGGTAGTTTACTCTTCTATCAGGTAGTTCGCATATAATTTATTTGATGATATTAATTTCGATCTCTGAATACTTCGTTTTTAATATTTCCATATTTTGTTGAAAATATATTGGTGCAACTATGCAGACTCCATCTAACATTCTACAATATTAGATGTTATTTTCTCTGGTTAATAAAAAAGTTAATAGATGTTCTAAGAGAAAAGAATCTCTACATGATGCTAATTTCATAAATCATCGATTTTAAATCTTATATATATTATGAAAATCGTTTTTATTGTTATATTTTTTCCAGTTTGTCTTTTTCCTTTTTTTTTCAGTCAAACTAATCATTAATAGCCAGGTAAATTATATATTAACTAAATGACGTGCATTCGTAGAGCACATACCTTCACCACCTCTTTTAAATGACCTTGACCTTTTACCCTTTCGCTCCCCAAATGGGAGATCACATAAAAAAATGGTTCTTGGATAATGACAAATAGACCCATCAAATTTCAAACAATTTGGTTTGAATATTTATTGAGTTATAAATGACCTTGACCTTTGACTCAATCTCTCCCAAAATCTAATTAATTGGTTCCCGGTTATTGACCAATAGCTCCCAAAATTTCAGGCAAGTTGGTTGAATACTTTTTGAGATATGAATAACTTGACCTTTGACCTGATTGCTGCTGAAATTTAATAAGCCGGTTACAGAATAAAGACCAATCGTCCCCCCTAATTTCAGGCAATTCAGTTGAAAACTTTTGAGTTATTGAGTTATAAATAACCTTGACCTTTCACTAATCGCTCCCAAAAATTTACCAGATGGTTCCTGGACATTGACCAATCGTCCCACCAAATTCCAAGCAATTTGGTCTAAGACTTTTTTAGCTATGCGAATAACAAGATGAAAAATAAATAAAAAATAATCCTGTTAATATTTTAGTATTCCGAGTTTAGTTGAATTTTTTTCTTTGCATTTTCATTTTCGTTGTACTTTTAATTCTAATTTCAGCCTTAGTTTCAGTTTCAGTGCTACACTACAACCCCTCCATAGGCCATTAACCCGAAATGTTTGGCACGGAATGAAAGCTGGTATCGTTGTTTGGCGAGAGCATTACCTCCAAATCCGTTGTTTATCGCCAGTACTTACGGTTATCAGACAGCAGATGAGAAGGGAAGCAAAGTTTAACACGCACTACAGTCCCCTAATTCGTAGGTGTTGATTTGAGTTTTGGACTGAATTCAACTACCGACCGAATGGTAACGTCACACGTACTCTTCCAGGTATGTTTTTTTCCAAATATGTCGATTGATGTTTCTAGGTAAATATACATCAGTAGATGTGTATAACTTGTTCTGCTTACCGAAATTACAAAACTTTCAACTTCTATTTTATTTCCTAATTTATCTTTTACAAGCTAAGTTTTGTTGAATCTTATTCTATAGCTTTAAGAAGTGTCTCATTGTTGTAATACTTTTAGTGATGAGTTTGATTCGAAGGTTGATTGAAAGTTGTTAGAGATTATCATGAGTTGTTACAATGACACCATGAGTTGTTACAATGACACCATGAGTTGTTACAATGACACCATGAGTTGTTACAATGACACCATGAGTTGTTACAATGACACCATACATTCCTCAGCTTTGATTGCGCATATGAACATACTCATGATTTAAGGATTCATGATTTACTTTTTACTTTTATTTTAAAATAACAATTCAATTAATTTACAGTAGATCAAAAAAAGTTTCAATTTTGTAATCCACCACTAAGCGCGCTTATTATTTTTTCTTTTAGTAAATCATTTTATTCTAAAATATATTAGTGTCATACTTCTATTCGTACCGCCATGAAAGATATGGACATATATATAAAGGGCATAAGTCAGTCATAAAGATAAACCTTGTCACATTTCCATATAAATCATATAATCGGATTTGAAGACTGTACAATTGAGGCAACATTATGGTGGGGCAACATTTAATTATGTGGAGTCCCTTTCAATCTTCAATTGCCCCACCACCTTTTCTTCACAGAGTGTTTGTTCACTGCAGTAAATGGCAATAGCATTGTCCTCACTACTATATTGGTAACTATCAGAGTTAATTCAAGCGGTAACTACAATGAATCTTAGACATAGATTAACAGTGTCACAATAAATTGTACAGATAGACGATTTGCACCATTGTGTGTGGCGTTCAATACATCCAAAGATTAGGTTTATAGAGAATATTAGGTTTACAATGAGTTGTTAGTGTGCCCTCTGTAAAGATTTCATTTATCTTATTTCTAATGGAATGTCCTATAATGTCCTATAAAACTACAACAATATTTTAATAGGAAAGAGTTTTTCTTCTTTTATGAAACATTCTTCTTCAATTTTATATTATATGAGTGATCATAACTTTATTAAGGATTACGTTTTTTCATTGAAAACAAGAAAAATGGAATCTTTACAGAGGAGAAAATTCCTCCAAGAACTCCGAGTGAGGGTTTGACTTCCTTGAAGGGATGGACATGATCCTCTTAAAACTCTCCTTCGCTGATGAGAGGAAGCTGATAGAAAATCCCTAGCTTTTTGGATGGCAAGAGCCATTCAATGTTGGAACCTGGTAGACTCCTTTGAATCATTCATGGTCTGAACAAATCGTCTATCTATGGACTCCATGATGAAAAGAGGTGGTGCTGCCGTACGCTTATGTGGTCTCTAGCAATTTGCAAAAGATTGTAAGCATCTCCAATGGCGGAGTACTTCTGACATCTACGATTCTCAGCATTCCTGGCAGCTAATTCAGCCTTAACCGCAGAAACATTGAAATGTGTGTCGGCAAATGTTCCGGCACATGTGCAGTCCCAAATGAGACTCTTTCCATAGTTGTAAGGGAACACAGTTATACAATCCTGGTGATTACTTCCAAACACTGAATGGATTCATTGTCTTGGCAAAACTCGGATCACAATATCTTTCATTGCCACATGCATTGGATGACGCTCATAACAGTACCTATAAGAAAGGCGACATCCATCCCATACACCACAGCGGTAAGAAGAATCTTCATGAAATGAAACTCTGGAACCCACTTTAAGGGCAATGGCTACCCTCAGGACATATGAAGTAAGCTGTATCTAATGATGGTATCGGAATCGAATTCAATCACACTCCAGTTTCTTTTCGAGATCAGGTATTTGAACGGACTCCCTATAATAGAATGATTCTTGTTGACTGAAATCATTGATTGGTACAGGGTACCCCTTCTAGGTCCTAACTGCTTCCGTAAATTCTCTGGTACCTGCCACATTAATATCAAAAAACCTTCAACTAAATTACACATAGAATATATAGAATGGCTCAACTTCTCCTACAACTCATTCCATCAAAAGCAACCAAAAGACTATCCTGAACCCAAGAATCGACAGACATACACCGCAACGGCAGATGTAAGTGATTTATAAAAGCAGCCAATGTCAACTTGAGCTGGAGAAGCCCCCAAAACATAATGCAGCCTTGTAATGGAGAAAATATTTCTAACCAAACCCAATTATGATTGATGGTTAGCAATTACCCGCAACTGAAGACCATGAAGTCCAGATCTTCTTTCTTCCTTAAAATCTCTGCGTGAATACCGATACCCTTTAAAGGCGCTCTCAACAAGTAATAATCGTCCTAATAAACCACCCTGACATACTAGTACTGCCTGGAACAACCATTCTGGGTCACCAAGAGCAGTGTCATTGAAAATAGTTAGCTCACACTTACGTCCCTCAAAACTCTCTACGATGTATCTCCCCAAAATACAACCATTGAACACTGATTCAATCCAACGAGCCATCTCTTCTTTTCCATTAGAAACATAGTCGGTCGAAAAGGTCACTCTGTTGGTTACCTGCAACTGACCTCGACTTCGCTTCACCAAAAAATATGCTGAGGGGGGGAAATTAGCTTGCCATAGGAGTCTATATATTTCCGGCACATGGTTACGAACAGCAGGAAAAAAGGGGTTTCAACTAAGACAATTAATCCATTCATGCCTATAATTATTTGAACTCAGAAGTTTATACACAATGTTTATTTTCATATAAAGACATTGCTGGACTTTCATTTTATCTAATTAGCCAATTATAGAAATGTTATTATGAATAATTGAATGTTGAGCTATAAAGTAGAATTATAATAGTGCGTTGAGAAATATCCTTCTTTGACTACAGTAACTGTAAGTGCCGTCTGTAGACGAATGTGCGTCAGTTTCACAGCACCGTTTGAACAGAAACCCAGCAGAACTAAATTAATATTTAATAATAACTACTCCTGACCAGTTGGACTTTACTTTACGTATTTACTTTTGCTTTTACTTTATATATTAATATTTTTAATTCAATTCATTTTTTAATAAATTGAATATGTCATTACTTTCTCTATCAAAAATAAATAGTTATTTTTTTTCCCGAATAAATAGATAAATAATTTGAGTTTGCAAGCATTTATTTTTAGTCGAGCCAGCTCAAAATTTGAGTAAAGATGAGGAATTTAAAATATAGATACAGATAAGAATGTACTCATATTGAAACCAGAAAAGGGAAATGAAACTGTTAGTTTCGACAAATCGAACTACACTCAAAAATGGATTCGGACACCACTAAATTCAATACCAACAAGGACAGGTTTGAAGTTATTTTGAGTCATGAAGACAAGGTATATAGATTTCTAGCTAATTTATTATAGTCTGATAGTATCTAGAATGCTATAGCTCTTCTATTTTACCATTTAGTTGTTATTAAAATGAATTTAAATTAGAAAATAGGCTTAATTTCATTCTTTCTTCTTCAGTGTTCAAAAATATACAAAACAAGCGAGCTTAATAGTTATTTAAAAGTACTACATGACTTATTTTCATATCGACTTAATCATTCAGCCACTAAATATTGTTAGTTTTCTAGTAAACATTGATTCTGTGTTAATTAGTTTAAAATTGTTTTTGTTTACAATTGAGTATATTATTTTCGTTTTGTAATCCAAAATAAGCTATAATAAGTATCTGAAGTTGACTCGTTTCTTCAAGCCGCCTCTCCCTTCAAACTCATAGAGGCTTCTTGAGTCTATATTTACTCTTCAGGTCACGTTCTTCAAAAAAACAGGAATTATATTTTAATCTTCAGAACGTGACCTCCTAACTAATCAAGACTTGGAGAGAGAAAAGGTTTGGCAAGTCATCGAAACTTTCCACCAAAGCATCGTGTCAGCAAAATTTCAATATTAACTATATAAATTGGGCTGTGGTGGCATTAAATATTTTATACTAGGAAATGAAGAGAATAGATTAGTTATTTCTTTAAAATTATAGTAGATTATAGCATATGAATTATTTAATGAATATACTATCATATAGTTGAATATTCTCTAAAGTTTTTCGTTAGAATTATCCGACACCAATTGTCAATGATGATCTCCGAAATTACGATATTGTGTCAGCTATCGTTATTGTCTTTAGTATAGATTTATTATCTCACTATCAAGAATTTTGAAACCGAAACTTTTATCAATTTTGTATTGAAAAGTGAGAATTATTAAATTGATCTATGTTACGTAATAATGTCAAATTGTTGATTCAAATGTAGATCTTTCATTCAATGGATAAGATCTTGCATTCGATGACTAACAGCACGATCTTTTTCAACGGTCTAAAGTCGATTCACAGATCATTGATTGAAAGATCAAAATTATCGGTTTTATGATTAGAGTGAATTCTTCCTCTTATAGTTTATCATAAAACACCATTATAAATCAATTCCCTTTAGCGGGCAAGTATCACTCGAGTGATACACCATTATTTTTAGTTCATTACTTTCTCACCTGTTTAGTTACCATTATATTGTATTAATAAACCACAGGCAATAACAGACTTCGTTGTCTTTCAAATAATCAATAAGAAATAAATAAAAATATTAGTTTGAAAAAAAGTTTTTTTTTAACAAAAAAACATAAAAGAAATTCACATGAATAAAGATATCTTGAAAGAGCCCGCTAAAGGGTTGAGGGGACCGAATCGCCTAGCAAAAAGTATACGTAAATACATAACACTTAAAAAGTTTATTTACATTTTTTTGTAATTTTTTTTTTTGTTATTTTCATATACTAATTTATAAAAAAAAAGCTATGCCTCTATATAGAAAACTAATAATTCGTATGAAAGAATCCTTATCTTTTCTCTTCAAAGAATTTCATTTTAATATATTGCATAGAAATGAAAAATTGATTAAATTTCCATTATATGTTAATTCTGAAACCAATTTTCTTAGCAGTGCAGAAAATGGTGAAAAGTACCTAAAACTGCTGCCTGAAATTAGGAGTCAATCTGTCAAGGCTGGCAGTTTCTGGAAGGTGAAACACTGAGCGACAGAGAATCAGTCAGGGTGAATAATGTACTGTGAAATGACTTAATGGACTTCAGGAGAGATTAACGACATTAGGACGCAGCTAAAGTAATGCAAGGCTCCCCTTCTGAATGTATTCATGTAATATATAATTAGATAGAACATGATTTATAATATTATATGTATATGGTGTCCGGGAAGTTCACCACTCACAATTCACTACATGGTAGGTTATTTTAATTTAAAATATACAATAATATAAAATAGCCTAATCTTTTTCTGTAGTCTTCAGTTGACTACTAGTTTTTGCTATTTACTAGTACTAGTTTTAGATTACCAAATCCACTAATAGGGACAGGACATTCAACGAGAAAATTACCTCTGACATCCTACTATATGGAAGTGTTTAGGATTCATCAAGCATTAACAGAAATTAACATTGAACAATATACTGCTGGAGAAATATGCACCAAAAGAAGAAAAGCTTTCATCCAATCTGATTTCTCGTCTACAGTGCTATAGTTCAGTCAATGACTAACATATTATAGAGCGATGTATTTGACCCAATTTAGTTATTAAAATTTAATCATAATATTGCTATGTATTTATT
This sequence comes from Caprella mutica, assembly GCA_947561585.1. Classification (NCBI taxonomy): domain Eukaryota; kingdom Metazoa; phylum Arthropoda; class Malacostraca; order Amphipoda; family Caprellidae; genus Caprella; species Caprella mutica. The sequence goes on along the minus strand of CANNZV010001230.1, from coordinate 103,757 downwards.
TATTATATATATATATATATTTCGAAATTGTAAATATTTTACTGCAATGGACACTCGTTAATTAAACTTATGAGTAGTTTATCAGTAAATGTGGAACAAGAATTAACATAGTAAGTATTTAAATATATTGATTACAATAAAAGGTAATCGTATATATATACTATGGTTGACGGACACTTGGCTGAATGACAATTGGCCGAAAGACACTTGGCCGAAGGACATTTGGCAGGGACGGAAATTCGGCCAAATGTCCATTTTGCCAAATGTCCTTCGGCCAAGTGTCCGCTCACGATATACTATATACCATTATATCAATAAATGGTATATATGTTATATACATCTGTGAAGCTCTTCTCTTGACCTTGATTCGAACGAATTTATTTTATATAATATAACAGTATAGCTGTTATAAATTTTTAATTAGTATGCTATATAGCATGTAAATATTTATATATTGTATATTAATATTCATTAAAAATGTTATCAGAAACATATTGTATAGTAATTATATATGATAACTTGAGTAAAACATACAATGTACACACACAACCGTACACATTGCAAGGGGGAATTTGGTTGAAGTGAATAAATAATTAAATAAATGACAGCAGAGTCAAGAAATTAATTAGCTTTCATAATAATAATTTCAGAAGCAAGTTAATAGCAAGTGTTCAATATTCTTGAAACAATACCACTTCTTTCAATAACCTTTAATATTTTATATACAAACAATAGATTTCCAATTCCAAGAACCTGATGATAGCTGGTTCGAAGTATAAAAAGATCGTCAATATTACATTTTAATACAATAAAGATAGACATTAAATAGATTATTAGCTTTCTTGAGGAGAACTGAAGGGTCACAATAAATTCTTCTGAGGAGAACTCGAAATAAGCCACCTCGAAGAATACAAGGCCTAGTCATTGTCTCAATGGAGTAGAGCCGTCTTTCCAATTAGTTTTGAAACTATTATTAAATGGTGGAACTGTAGAAAATTTCATATTGGATGATTTTAATTATTTGAAAGGAGCCGAATAACTACTTAAAGAAGAGGTCGAGGAGCTTTTCAAGATCTTATAAACAGCTTGGCAGATATAGTTTGGAAATAACGAAATAACTTGTATCTCACGAGACCTCTTCACGATGCTTCAATATAAAATATATTTCATTCAATTTATTACATGGAAAAATGTGTTATATTAAATTGTTTATCATAGAGTTGATGTGGATGTATATACTCATTATTGTTATATGACTAGATGGACAGAGATTCACTCCAAGAGTAGTTTTGCGAAGTTACTTCGTAGTAGAATTGGCTCCCAAAGCGGTCAGCTTGGATCCCATGCTCCGCTCTCGCTGCTCCCTGACTGCCGTGGTGACTACTCTGATCGTCTTAACTGCTGCCTCAAACCTGCTCCTATTTTCAATTGAGTTATACTGCATGTTCAGCAAAATAGATCTGAAACCATGAGATCTGCAGTTCGATTCTTCATGGGAAATTTAACTCTGAATTATTATCAAATATGAAATTTCTTGACAATGAAATAAACATTGCGAAGCATAGCTCTGAATAAAGTAATCTATATTCGATCATTTCAACCTTGTTAGGTATTCAAATCTGAACTCACGTGAATATCTACAGGACTATTCGAATCATCACATATGCATGTGACAACAGTGCAAGGCTCTGCAATATAGATGATCAGGGATGCAGTAATTCCAGCTCACATCAAAACACAGCATGAATAATGTTGTAACCTAAGCAACATCAGGAGACAAATGGTGCACAGATTCTGATGCTATAGGCAAAGCTCTTCGACATTATTGCCCAGTGCACAAATTTCGTGGAATGATTGAGGATTAAGTAGGAACATCAAGAATTACTCTATGGAACAACTACATTTTTTCTTTACCTACCTGAACTTAAAATATGGACATTAATGATCAAATTATGGTATAACCAGGTCAAGAGATCTTAAAATATATAAATTTAAATTTTCATCTGTGCATCATCAAAAAATATATTAATGTTGATGTTAGATTATGAAATAGAATTGCATTAATATATCGATTCAAAATTTTAGAAGCAAACATATAGAATGAATTATTTATCATATCATTAAGAACTTATTCCTATTGACCAAATATAAGATTGTCTACAATTTAGACTCACTCAATTTACTCAGAAATGTTAGATAGATTCATTTACGTAAATCCCCTTCAATTATTGTTTACTTGTATGCTGATTTACTTATTTCTCTACATTATGTAGAGGTACATGATAAAACAATTATATATTGATTCTATTGAAAAAATTAACAACTTCCAAAGCGCATCTGTCTAAAGCGGTGGCCTGTCAATTGATTCCCGGTCAATTAATTCCCGGTCATTTGATCTCCGTACCATTTGATCCCAGGTCATATGATCCCCAGTCAATTGCTTCCTGATCATTTGATTATAGTTATTGCAGTTATACTAACATACAATAATTATTTATGTTTTATGATCATTATTTATAAATCAAATTGACTAATTATACAATAAATAAATATGTAAATTTGTCAGAAAAAAATATATTCTTATAATTGCTAAAAATGATTGCTGCAACAAATGAATTATAATTTGAGACAAAATAATACGTATAAACAAATAGCAATATGTATTGAATCGAATTTATTTCATTTAGGCATAGTCCGCTCTTATTACAAATCGCACTTATGAAGTTATGACAAGTCAAATAAGTGTTGAACATGACTTGTAATTAATTCTCCTGGAATTAAAAATATTTTAAGAGCAGCTTTAGCAATTTGGTTGTAAGTTTTCAGTTGATCTGTTTTCGACGTAACTTATGCAGGTGGAAGATTGATAATCATTTTAAGGAAAATTATACACGAATACTAATAACCATAAATATAAACCACCTGCATATCGTATATATAATTTTCGCAAAAGTTATGGTGAAAAACTTTTAACTGAAAATTATCAACAAAATGACCGATGTTTCTTCTCAATTATATTTCTATGAGTATCTAAAGAAATAATTGTGAGACATGTTCCACACATATTTTGTCAGTTGTAATGATAATTTGGTATGCAAGTAGTACATTTGATTTTGACATTGAATATATATTTTTTAACGTAAATTTAATTTCATTATTTGTTACTCAAATGAAAAGAAAAGATTCAATTTACTGTTAGCTGTTTATACCTGTCTGGCTTATTTTTTAAAAACTTAATCAACTGTGAGGTGCATAATTCTATTATTTATTATGTTATTAATATATACTTCAATAAAAATGTCTACTAATATGTATAAACAGAATAATATGCCTTCGAATTAAATGACCCGGGATGAATTGACCATAGGATCAAATGACCGGGAATCAATTGACCTAGACCCAACTAAAGGCTTGTTCACACACATCAGTGTTCTATCCGTGACATGTCCGATCCGTCTCCTCTCAGTACTTATATATCGTTATTTCAATTTCAATGGACATATTCACATAGTCCAATAATAGGCATTTTTTGTTCTGTTTGAAATCAGTTGACTCCTGAATTAGTTTTCTATTTTCTTGTATTGTTAATGAAAATGTAAGTTTCTTTTGTGATAACATGTAGCTAATGTAATAATAGAATCATTATTTTATTTTGTTTTTTAACTTTCAATAGACTTTATGATGTAAATTATTTAGTGCAATTTTCACTATCTATCCTATTAATTTCCCTCGTGTGTTTATTTATTTATTTGGTGTCCGCTTTTACTCAACGGGTATTAAACATGAAGAATGTAACTCTGATACGCACGGGAATATAGCTATATTTATATGGAATTTAAATTCCCCTGTTATATATTATTTAATTTGTAGATGTACTTTATCTATAAAATATATCAGTCTACGCAGAAAAACAAATTGTAATTTAATTCACCAAAAGTAACCTCCCAGGGAGAAAATTATAGGGGGGACATAAAAGATTTTGGGAGATTAAAGGAGCCTTTCTACCATAATCATAGAAGAGAATTGGGGGTGCTTATGTCCAAGTTTTCTACCATGTTCACTCCTATAATTAAAAGGGGGAATCTCCTATATTATCAGATGATTTCACTATAATCATAGAAGATTTTGGAAGACTAAAGGAGTCTTTCTACCATAATCATAAAAGAGAATTGGGGGTGCTTATGTCCAAGTTTTCTAACATGTTCACTCCTATAATTGAAGGGGGGAATCTCCTATACTATCAGATAATTTCACCCATAATCATGGAAGATTTTGGGGGATTAAAGGAGTCTTTCTACAGATGATTTCACCCATAATCATAGAAAAATACCAAAATTATTATTTCCTTGCATATACTGCATTTGTACGTGTACGTTTGCCTTTACATGAATTAGTTGAATGATACATATCGTTATATACAAATTAAATGGAAAGAAATGGAGAAAGAAATGAAGTGATGTTGCCGGGTCTCGAACCAGCACCTTGTTGACTTCTACTTGCGACGCTAACCACCCGACCATCCTGGACACAGTAGAAGTAGGATTTTTAATGAACTTTATGCAATATGATAAATCAAGTTTATCTTTAGGTTATCATCGATAAATATAGTTTCATATTTCATAGATTATTTCATTTTTCCTTTTAAAATCGTTTCTTTTACAATTTTTATGGGATCAACTATTTTTCACTAATTCCTGGAATATTCCTTCGATCTTGTTAGGGAATCAACTAATTTTTAGTAATTCCTGGAATATTCTTTCGATATTTTTAGGGGATGAACAAATTCTCAGTAATTCTTGGAATATTCCCTCGATATCGATAGGGATCAACTAATTTTCAATAATTCCTGGAATATTCCCTCGATATCGTTACCCAGGGAAAATATTATGGTGGGGTCATTGAAGATTATGGTTGACAGACATTATAGGGGGCTAGATCTTACGTGATTATAGATAATATTCGATAAATATCATCCTTGTGCAAAACATCCTATAAACATCTATAATCACCGTAATATTTCCCAACCATAATGTATAGTAGATTATATCACCCAAAATCTCCGAATATTTTCTGATAATATTACTTATATGAACTTCTATGACTGATCCATCTTAAATCTTCGAAGATTTTCTGATAATATTACTTATATGAACTTCTATGACTGAACCATCCTAAATCTCCGAAAATTTTCTGATGGTATTCCTTACATGAACTTCTATGACTGAACCATCTTAAATCTTCGAAGATTTTCCGAAGATATTCTTTATATGAACTCCTATGACTGACCCATCTTAAATCTTCGAAGATTTTCTGATGGTATTCCTTATATGAACTTCTATGACTGATCCATGGAACAGTCATAGGAGATCAAATAAAGAATATCTTCAGAAAATATTCGAAGATTTAAGATGATTCAGTCATAGAAGTTCATATAAGTAATATTATCAGAAAATCTTCGCAGATTTAAGATGTTACAGCCATTCAAAATCATAGTAGGATTATTATCAGAAAATCTTCGTAGATTTAAGATGGTTCATCATAGAAGGTCAAATAAGGAACATTGTCAGAAAATATTCTGAGATTTTGGGTGATATAATCTACTATACATCATGGTTGGGAAATATTACGGTGATTATAGATGTTTATAGGATGTTTTGCACAAGGATGATATTTATCGAATATTATCTATAATCACGTAAGATCTAGCCCCTTATAGTGTCTGTCCACCATAATCTTCTATGACCCCACCATAATATTCTCCCTGGGCTAATAACTGGTAATAAATTGCTATTTACGAAGACTCGTTATTTTTAACAGGGCAGTACACTATAGTAGATATACTTTATATTTTATATCTCTTAATGCGCAATACTTTCTTGCATTGAATATTAATTAGCATATCAGAATATGCTTGCTATAAATATAACTATATTTATGTAATAGTCCGTATATTGAAAACAAGGTTTCTATATTACAATTTATTCGTTATTATTCTTGCAAATTCTAGTGAAATTGTTTCTACTAAAATTTGCAAACATAATAAGTTATTAATAAAACAAAAACCTTCTATTAAAGGTACGGACTACTACATAAATATATTTCTATTAACAGCAAGATTATTTAATTTCTAAATCGAGAGATCTTTTTTTTGTGGGACATACGGAAAATGAGTTAATATTGATCTACATATTTTAACATTTTTTCTATCTAAGGAAAAATACTATTCCAATTATTATTCATTGATATTTTGAATATTGTTCATTTAGATTATTCATTGAAGAATAGTTGTTAAATTACATTATATGTTGAAAAGTGACTATTGTTTATATGTGTATACCTATCAATTGCCAAAACAAAGAGGCTTTCCATGAATTATTATTGCAATACATGCCGTCAACAGTGAACTATCTGTAAGCAACACTATATATATCGTTGACTTTGTCTGCATCCATTCATGGTGGAATTTAATGAATGCGAAATAGCTTCATGGCAGCCAGTGACATGTTTGACTGGCATTTGGAGATAGGTAACTCCATCTAGAACTGCCACGGACCCAATCACGACCAAAACAAATCATCGTCAGTGCCATTCAGTGGCACCTGCCACAATGGCTAAGTTAATGGTGCCGCGCTATAGTAATTCAAAACATCTAACTATTTATACATTATATGTACTTTTTCGTGTTTACTTAATTCGATTAGGTAGAATTGTTCAAAATCTGGGCTGAAGAGAATTCTAATGAAACAAAAACAGAGAATGTCATGAATTTATTCATACGAAGTTTATTTCAGCGAATAGTAACATAAAAAATGGAGATTCATTCTGACTATTGCCATCTTTATTTATCATTTACAAGTTAACTTTGAACATTTAAAAAATGTAAATACAAATAACTCCTACCTGGAAGATTCTCCTAGCGGAAAGTTCAACCTTAGAAAATTCCCTCGCATAATGCAAGATTCCATTTACATCGAGTACATAAATAAAACTGATTTCAATACTGTTTTTGGTGGTAACTGCAGAATATTTTTTGGTTAAGTAGTTCATAAATTAAGAATTGTTATAATTAATTATCAGGCATGTTGACAACATATTGCAATCATTTATTATAGATAACTTAAAGTTTTAACTGTATAGCTTTAATTTTTGTAATAGATTGGAAGAAAGTTGGCTTTGTAATTCACTTCAAACCACCATCACTTACATACGGACAAATTAAGTAAATTGCACTGCATATATATGCATTTGCATTAGTAGTATTTATCTCCAACATACTCTCAACTCCTCCCAGACCCCCAACACGTTCCCCACAACTCCCAACACCCGCCTGTCTGTTTGCTCAATTATAAATTCCGTAATAAATCAAAAGTATTTTGTCGATTGCATTAGCGCTTCTTTTAATCTTTGCCATATTTACAGTTCAGCTGAAGCCCACTAAAATAAATCAATAAATTGAATTCAACAAAATCTACCACTGAAGCATTAAATGAAAGATAGACATATTTAACCAACTAATATAAGTTACATGAAAAAGTATTTAAAAAAATCGTGATGGTGAGGTCTAGAGTCACTGCAGAAGGCGTTGTTCAAGTCACATCTCGAAATAATGGTGATTAATTAGTGCAATGTAGAGAGGTTAAATTGCAGTATTTACATTACACTAATTAGTATAAATGGTTAAATCTGTGAAGAGAAATTTGGTAGTTCGTGTGGAAACTATCTTTCTTATGTAAATCGGATTATTTCAAGAAATTTTTTTTTTTTTATGATTCAATTGAAGAACACTTTCAACAGTGTTAAAAAATAAATGAGAACTTTTAAAAAGATTAAACTGAAAATTATTTTCTAGGGTATACGTTTCATGTCATATTCTATTTTAACTTTATTTATCGGACAATAAATTCATTGAAATTAATTTAAATTATGAACATTAACAAAGATTAATAATATTATTCAACCGCAAGTCACACAAAATTATGCACTTCACCTCTTTTTTTCAAAAAAGCCTTTTGAAAACCATATTCATGATATTTATTTCAACTCACTTTAGTTAATGAATATAAAATACATTTGTTAATAAGGACTCTAATTCCTAACTGTGTAGGCATGGATGCACCCATTCGCTAAAGCATACTTCCTTTTTCATTGCACAAACATTCTGAATGATAAACAGACTACCCTCTTCTCCTACCCTCTTCCTCTACCCTCTTCTCCTACCCTCAAGCACTGTAACATGTGTACTTATATGTCCCTCTATCTCTCTCTAGAGCTTTTATGACATGTGATAAAATTCAAGGCCGCATAAAGTTATGACAGCTTATTCTGAATATAATTGTCACCAAATTCTTTCTCATAAGGATTTATAAATAGGCTTGATAATTTACTGTACTTTTATGCTTTTTCATCAATATATCCTTATTTGTATCTTATATATAAATAGAATTGTTCAAAACCTTTTAAAAGTGGGAAACAAATTCACGATCTAGAAAGGTTAGGTTGGCTTGTAGAATATTCAGAGAGGTTCATTCACTAGTCCAACCCCTAGTTGTTGTTAATTCATAAAGTATGCACTATTATATAGATACAATATTGTGTTTATATAAAGTGTCTATACAGCAGCACAAATGTGCTCGTTGATTTTGTGTTTACTAACAACTAGCAGAGTGGTCTGTACTATTTGCCAGACACAAAGCAACCTCACCAAGCCAAATATTGTCTTGTTTGCCCCACCAAGCTGCTAATTACCGTGAACAATGATATTCACCAATTTGTACATTAGGGGATTTCACGTCTCTTTCTATTTTGTAAGTAGGCATTAAAAAGTTATTGTTCAATTGAATTATCGAATAAATTAAATTTCGTGAATTCACTATATTTGTGTTTACTGTTTTGGACATATTGCCAATGATGTATTTTAGTTAATAAGCAAATATTATATAAACAGACACAGTATCAATTTCGTATTCCATGCACCAATCTTAGTTGCTTGTAATATATATATAATAATAAATGCAATATTAGGAGGGATGCCAAAGCCAGTTCATTTCAACTGAACAGTAAAGTGACGTTTGTATGTTTGTTTACATTAATTTCAATTATCACAGAGCCTTCCAAAAGTAACGGCCTCCTAACACTCACTGGGGTTGACGTATTTAAGTGTTTCATTATATGTTGAAATTGCTTCCTTTGGCGCTCCGAGACACGATATTCGGAGCAATAGAAACGTCGTAAACGTCTTCAGAGGCCACATCTTCTCCTGCCTTCTTATTAACCGACCTAATAGGCCTAATTATTCCTCAAAAAAGTGGCTGATGCATTTTTCCAATTGATGTTGTCGCTTTCTCAGTTGAAAAGTGTCTCTCAACTTACTCTCTCAATATCTACTTTTTTTCAATGATTAGGCCAAGGCACGTTCTAGGTGGCAGTTTGTTCTTGGTGGCGGAGAGCAATAATAAACATTGAATGTCAGCAGTTCGTTATTTCCCTGTGGTGCAGTGATGTCTAACTACTTTTATTACTCTTCTCTTTCCTTGTGTTCCTCTAAGTCTAAGAAATACTGCAAGCTGTCTAAATACAACTTGCACATCACGTGTGTTTATTTAGAAATTTAATTTTGATTCCAGGAATATTTAACAAATAATGCAATCTTATATCATAGTTATATGAGTTTCAATCTTTGCAATGAATATAATGAAACTCCAATCAATGTCAAAAATAAATTCCTATCATTCTCAAAGAGAACGTTATGGAGTCGCCCATCCATAGAAAATTAAAAGGGAACACCGCCACCTTTCACTATTTTTTTAATATGTTAAACATTACTCTTCAAAGTCATTACACACCAGTCTTTATTGCAGTACTCGTACCAATTAAATTCCCCATCATAATTTATTTGGAGGGGCAATAAGTCAAGAAAGTAACTTCCCCTCATCCACCAACAAGATGTTTTCCCTCAAACTGTCAGCAGTTGGCAAATATTATGGTAGGCTGTGAGCGAATATTCTTAGCGTGTAATTATCTGCAGCTACAAACTTAGTTTGTTTACCTTTTCTCCTGACATTTTCCTTTGAAGCTACTCAAGTAAAGTGAAATGAAGTGGAATGTAACTGCAGCAAAATGATATGCTTGCTAAAGTAAATGTATAAAAATTACCAATTATAGGCTTCAAAATTACAAACTATTGGTATTATTATGTTTCACATGCTCAGATGTGATTTTGATAGATACCATAGCATAATAATAGTAATTTGAGTAATAATTAATATTCAGTGGCCCAACATAACTTTTCTATCGGGCAATCAACTGATAATTTGTGTTTGGTTCAAAATATGAGAGTTAAGAAAATCATCGCCATAAAAATATTAAGTGTATTGTACGAAACTGCTACCTCTTATTTAAATTTAATTAATATCACTTTATTCAAAAGGAGTTAGACTGAAGTGAGCTTTAAGTTAAAGTATTTTACAGTATATCATAGCAGTGAATTGTGTATAATCTGAAATCTTCTGATTCGTAACTTCAATTTAATTGCATCAAAATATACATAAATACCAACAAAGTTCAATGAACCTCGACTCAATTCATCATCTTCAAATTCTAATTTTCAATGTACAGAAATATTCCCATTTATTTATTTTTTGATCTACAGATTCGTATAAATTATAGTTTTTCAAAATTATATACCGCATCATATAATTTAAAATACCATACGTCTTTTATCTATACATTAAGATTATTAGATAGTATCATATTGATGTGTAGATATGTGATATCAACGTACTAATTTATTTCATAACAAATTAATTGGCAAATGAAGATTCCCAATTAAGTAGTAGAATTGATGGTTACTATGGAAACAAGATATGATATATTTGCGCTATACTAAATCTTATCACATGATCAGTGTATTATTCATGTTATACCACACAAGGCAAGGAAAAGTAAATTATTTAATACTTAAAGTAAAATAAATTGTATATGGTTTATTTAAAATGCTCTCAAATATTTATAAAATCCATATACTAATTTTGTTCAGGAAGCTGGATGAACAAGCTAACACAATCTCTTTAAAATTAACGCTTAATGTACATGTATGTTCAATGAAGAAAAAGATACCAACCTAAAGAGATGAAAAATAATTCTTCGGTAAGTTAACATTATTATTGTACTGATTCATTATATATTATTGAACTCAGTCATTATTATTAGTGTTCAATTATTATTGGTACAAAAATGTAGAAAAACATAATTCTACATTATGGAATGTACCAAAAATATTAATTAAATGAATAAGATCATTTCTCATAATCTGTACCTGTATCGACGTAATTTAGAAGGATGTACTTTTGAATGATGTTGATAATGAAGCATTCAGAGTATTAGAAAAGAAACATAAGAGTCATGATAGTTTAATCAGTAATTTCTGAAGGTCAGATTGGGTTATGACATATATTGTTATGGCCCACTTTACAAATACGGTGCGGAGCATTGTTCTCTTCGATGATTTTATCAATGAAACTGAAGACGCACACCTCAATGTAATAGTTAAATCTCTCAAAAGGCTGCTTCACACTTGTCAGTGATCCGTCTGGTGATTTTTTATCACTGCGAGGAGACGGTACTGTGTGAACGTGTCCGTTGAAATTAAAGTAATGATATATTTTTCACTGACACTGAATCACAGAGAGGAGACGGACCGGTGACGTCCCGGACGGATCACTGACTTGTGTGAAGCAGCCTTTACATGACTCGTCAAAGTATAACTTTAAAGGTCAAAGTTCATCAGAGTAACCTATATAGTATCTAGTATAGATAATAGATTATTTTAATCTACTATTATTAAATTATTATTATAATCTTTTATAAATATTAGATTATTTTATGTATGTTTAAAGAATAAAGAGCATTTAAATGCATATTTGTAAGATTTAATAAAATGATATTTAATAATCGACGATTAGAACTGTAACACATAAATTATGAAATATTGAATGATTCAATTACCCAAAAAGAAAGTTATGATGGTGCTATAGATTATTGAGTGGCAGCTCCACTTTATTTCAATAACCCCACAATAACTTTCTCTCTGGGTATCATGTAAAATAAAATTGACATTTTTGAAAATGCATTCTGTTTGTTTTGTTTACATCAAAGTGCTTAGATGTTGTTTACGTAACTGTGTTTCTACAAAGAGATATATACATGCATACACAGTATACTTTTATACAATACAGTAAATTCCATACTATTTCCAATCCATAGAATCCTCATGTTAGCTTTTCTCATAGTATATGAATATTTAAATATTGTTACTCGGATTTTTTCTCTTCGTAAGTTGATGTCAGAAATGCTATTAAATTTTGTCATCGAATGGTATTAAAATTAGTTCCAGAAATCCCATCTGAAGCTCATCAAAACTTCTGCATCTTTGATAATGGAAACTGGTCCAGAATCTTGATATTTTCCAAGAATAATTACTTACGTTGGTTAAGTATGATCAAGAGAAAATGAAAGTTTTAATAGTGAAAACCTTTTCTGATAAAATCTAAAAACTTCTTGTAATTTTATGATCGAAATAACTTCAACTCTGCACTTTAAAATACCAGATTTTCTTCATTTATTCAGCTTTAAATAATACCAAGTTATTTTGCCTTACTCTTCTTATTTCTTTGTTTTCAATAATATCTTATAGTCCACTGCAGGCTATCGATACTACAAAATCTATCTATTCTAGGCAACATAAATAAAGCATCAGATAGAACAATAGAGCTCTTGAATGAATTCCTACAATTATTTCACTATAGAGAGCTAACTTTACTGTAGTGTAAAGAAATCAAGTGATGCGTAGAATTTACGTTCTTTATACAGGGTACTTCATTACTCAGGACTCTACTAATCAGGATGGTTCACTATGCATGATTTCATTATAGAGGCAACGTTAAGGAAAGATTCCAATAGGTTTTTAATAAATTTCTCCCTCAGAAAATTCGCCGTCAGAATTTTCGCAGATGGAAAGTTCGTCGTGAGGAAACTCCACCGTGGAGGAAAGATTAAAGAGGACATTAGTCTAAAGCCCAGATTTCCAGTTCTTATGCTATAAACGCTATTTTGACCATATAAATAAAGTTTTATAACGTTTATAGCTTAAACGCTATTTTGACTATAAAAGCTATTTTGACTAGAAATTAAAAGATAAATCTAGTAATTATGTTATAAACGACTATAAAACCTATGATAAACCATCCTTTACGAACAAAATATATTTGTAACAGATTATTATACTATTGATAAATTAAACATGCAAGAGACATTTAAATTAGTATGCCATTTCATTCACATTTCTTATAGTAATATTCCATAGAAAACGTACGAGCATAATTATTAGTAAATTAAACTGAATTAAAAAATGAATAAATCACTACTCAATACAGTATAATATCATACAGTTTTCTTAATTATGCAGAATGATACATGAAGAATGAAGATATGCCCAATAAAATAAATGTATGGTATTTATTTATTGTGACCGGTTAATGTTGCTCTTTGAGTATAGATGTTACTTTGAGCACACACATTACTGAACCTGTTAGTTAGTTGAGTGCTCGATCATGTTGCAAAAAGAAAACATGCCTAAAGTGAAACAACCCGAAACTGTTTTGAAGTTGAGATAAGCTTTTTAAAATTGAAAATAATTTTAAGTGACAAGAGACTAAGCATAACAGCTGAAAATGTCAATATTATGTTGGTAATTTCTCGTAATGGAGTTTAATTGTTTCATTAAAAAGTAGCATATTTATTATATTAAGAATTATAGTTACTGTTTTTGTATTTGGTTTGTTCTGTTCTATTTGAGTTTCGTGGTTATATTTTCTTAGTTGGTTGCGACTTGGACAACATAGTTTTAAGGTGAATTTCGTTTAGTTTTCATGTAAAATAATAATAAAAGCCACGTAAGAAACATGGAATTAATTTACTATTTATTAAACTCATAGTCTTATATATACTATATTATACGTACACATTTGCCATTAATTGTTGTGTATACTTGTAGTTATAAAATCTTCAGACCGGTTTGGTATCTGAAGTTAATTATTTTGTGACTTTGAAATAAAACAGTGTCATTGTATATTTCCCTTCTGCTCAAATGTTTGTGGTTTTAGAATGGCTGTTTGACAATAATATTTATTGCTTTAAGAGAGTGAATAAGAGTTTCAAACTCTGTTACATGTAATGCATTTGGTGAGGGTAATTAACCACCTACAGTTTTCTCTAGGCCAGAGTTTCTCTATGGTTTACTTTATAGAAATAACGAGCTTTTGAGGTTTCATGTATCCTAACAGATTTCAAGTTTGATGTTTCTTTTCTGTGAGAAAGTAATTAGTTTAGTCGGAAATATAGGAGGAGTTATTTTTGAATTGGTCAGTTTCTATTAGTTGAGGGTAGAATTAGGGACAGCCTACAGGAGGGTTGAGAACCAATCGGAATTGGAGAAGTGAGATCAGCGGCATCTTACGTTTGGATTTGGGTGGAGTTTTAGATGAATCTGGGGAGTATATAAGCGATGGATTGAGATTGCGAGAGTCCTACTCTGTCTGTCGTCACTTTCTGCTTACAAGAGTGTCTTAAGTAGTTTACCGGTCTGGATAAGACCCCGGCGGGGTGAAGTCTTCTCTCCCCCCAGCCTTAGGTGACCATCGCAGGACTTAGTCGATGAAGATCTCCGCCCGTCATAGTGGTGGAGATAGGATCCTTAGCAAGTGGCTGAATCTTGCAATTCAATGGATCCCGGCAGCAGAGGTTGTATTCTTTACGGCAGAGTCGAAGCCAAATGAGACAGAATGTGGGAACCAAGAACTGAAGTCTATTGCAGAATAACTTCTGACGTTGCAGAACAACTTCTCATGTTGCAGAGCAGACATTCAATAAGCAGTAGGAGTCTGAAGCCAGAGTCACCATCATCGTACCGTGATTTGCACGAGTTGTCGTCCACGTCAATTGACAAAGTTCCAGTGGAGGACTTCAGCCGTTCCCAATACACTAGTACAGTGGTTCCGAAGAGTTTCCAGCCGCATCAACTCCATTAGAAATTCAGTAACACCACCCGTATTCCCTCAGTGATTGTGCTAGTGTTTATTTGTGAAAAGTATACTCTCAACCTCCAAAGCTTGACCCATGTTGTAAGTTAAACTCCTCCATAGGTAGATGTTTGATTAATTGAATTAAATGTACGATGTAGATGTAGGATTTACTATTTCTCGAACCTTTTGTCTGATCGATTACTTAATTAGAGTACACCTAATTTAAACTATGACTGTGTTTTATTTAACCTTGTTATTTTGGTACGATATTTGATTTGATGTTATTTTATGAAGTGATGGAATTAATGATTATTATTGACAAGTAACGTAAACAGTAAATTAGACAAATTGATTATTCTTTCTAGGAAGAATCGTAACCCACGTAAATGAATGCCCGCTCGGCACTAATTAATAACCACGCTACCATGTGAAAGAAAGAACTTAAATACTGGAAATATTGAATATGAATATTGGAAATAAAGAAATGCCCATACGGCAGAAATAAGAAACACTCCCCACACCCCCTCAGGGCCCCGAACATACAGTTGCGTAAGTTCTGTGAATAATAATTAAAAATCAACTATATTAACAAATAAACAAGAATGGCATAGTTACTCTGAAATATGTTTCCCAAAGTTTCTATAATGCGGATAAAAGTAAGGAAATGCATCAATTTTAGGACACACTCAGCTATTATAAGGACTTTTTATACCGACTTTAAAACTCTTTTTTAGAGCTATAAAAACTATTTTTGGGCGCTATTTCGACTACTTGCGTTAGAACTATAAATCCGGGCTCTAGACATTACTATTGAATCACCTAAATGTATTGATATAAAATATTGGTAATTATAGAGAAAACATTATTTTTAAATTACTATACGTTAGTTAATTATATTTTTGTTAATTAATCTTAATATACGTTAATATACTGTTAGTTAATTTCAGAAAATTTTACAAAAATTTATATTGGTAATTATTAATTGCAGGTGACTATACAGTATTGTATATCTGATAAAACTAATGCTAATGTATGTTTAACTGGGGCGCGGAAATTTATTTTAGGCTATATAAAGAAAGTATCCGATAGTACCAGCTCTTTCTATTCTAGGCAACATATGAATAAAGCATCCGATAGTACCAGCTCTCTCTATTCTAGGCAACATATAAATAAAGCATCCGATAGTACCAGCTCTCTCTATTTTAGGCAACATATGAATAAAGCATCCGATAGTACCAGCTCTCTCTATTCTAGGCAACATATAAATAAAGCATCCGATAGTACCAGCTCTCTCTATTTTAGGCAACATATAAATAAAGCATCCGATAGTACCAGCTCTATCTATAAGAGGCAACATATAAATAAAGCATCCGATAGTACCAGCTCCATCTATAAGAGGCAACATATAAAGAAAGCATCCGATAGTACCAGCTCTATCTATTCCAGGCAACATATAAAGAAAGTATCCGATAGTACCAGCTCTATCTATTCCAGGCAACATATAAAGAAAGCATCCGATAGTACCAGCTCTATCTATAAGAGGCAACATATAAAGAAAGCATCCGATAGTACCAGCTCTATCTATTCCAGGCAACATATAAAGAAAGCATCCGATAGTACCAGCTCTATCTATTCCAGGCAACATATAAAGAAAGTATCCGATAGTACCAGCTCTATCTATTCCAGGCAACATATAAAGAAAGTATCCGATAGTACCAGCTCTATCTATTCCAGGCAACATATAAAGAAAGCATCCGATAGTACCAGCTCTATCTATTACAGGCAACATATAAAGAAAGCATCCGATAGTACCAGCTCTTTCTATAAGAGGCAACATATAAAGAAAGCATCCGATAGTACCAGCTCTATCTATTCCAGGCAACATATAAAGAAAGCATCCGATAGTACCAGCTCTATCTATTACAGGCAACATATAAAGAAAGCATCCGATAGTACCAGCTCTATCTATTCCAGGCAACATATAAAGAAAGCATCCGATAGTACCAGCTCTATCTATAAGAGGCAACATATAAAGAAAGCATCCGATTGTACCAGCTCTATCTATAAGAGGCAACATATAAAGAAAGCATCCGATAGTACCAGCTCTATCTATTCCAGGCAACATATAAAGAAAGCATCCGATAGTACCAGCTCTATCTATTACAGGCAACATATAAAGAAAGCATCCGATAGTACCAGCTCTATCTATTCCAGGCAACATATAAAGAAAGCATCCGATAGTACCAGCTCTTTCTATTAAAGGCAACATATAAATAAAGTATCCGATAGTACCAGCTCTTTCTATTTTAGGCAACATATAAATAAAGTATCCGATAGTACCAGCTCTTTCTATTTTAGGCAACATAAAGAAAGCATCCAATCTGTTCGGTGTCACAGACTCGACATTCCAATTCAAACATTAATAGTGTGGTGGATCCTAATTAAAATGTGTCTACTCCCTCATTGGTAAAACTGCTGATGCAGTCGATGGGCTCTACACAAGAACATGGCTTGGAGTGGCTGATAATTATTACAGTTAGAGGTGGAGGGGATTTCGAGTAACGTCAGCAGTGAGAATAGAAAGTCTGGAAATTAGAGTGTAACATATATATTTCCAAGATGAAGGAATTGTCCAATTCGGTGATCAAGAAATGAGCCTCTGTGATCTTGCACTTAAATTTAAGTTAATACACTGACTATACACACACCGAAAGTGTACTCACGCCGTGTTGAAATTAGTGTTCCTTAATTATGTACTAGTTTTATTGTAGAACTATGAAAAGTTCCTAATTTTTTTCCAGGTTGTCTATAGATATGAATATTTACTGTAAGTAAAAGGATGCATAATTGCATAAATGATATGGACCAATAATTAACACGAGTATAGGAAATTATAGTAAAGAATATTAATTGACAATAATATTTTAATTGTTGATAGTTTTAATGAATTTAAAATGAATGAACTGATTTTGATAGTCATGTGCCGTCATAGATTATAATAATGTTCATTTTAAAATTACCATACAACATTAATATTAGTAGATATTCAGTAATTTATTAATTTTATCATAATGCGTACTATAATTAATATATTAATTTACTCCATTATGTTTCTTAGAGAGATGAAAGTGATTGTTTTCCATACATATTCATGCACTTGAATAATTTCATATTTCTATGCAAAGTGAAATAATATTTTACTTACAATATACCAAATATTGAATTTAATGGCAATATACCTGACTATTCCTGTGTAAAGCTGCAGTGCCAGACTGACTTTGTCTATCGCTTAATATCTGCAAATGGAACTCATATAACCCCAATCTCGATCTGTGAACACTAATTCTTTTGTGAATTGTCCAGTTGTAGGGTAATAACAGCGCCCTCCTTTCACCATATAACCTTATCATTAAATCTAAACTCAGATGACTTTCACGCACGCTAAGAGTAGGTACATGTGATACACACATCTCCTTCCTTATTATTTCTCTTGATGTTCATCGTGATGAGGGCGTGAGATGGTTTAGGTGGCATTGCCCCACTGTGACTAAAAGAGGACATTTACTTGTTAATGAGCGGAATAAAGGAGAAATTAAATGCATAATGCCGTGCTATCTTTCTGATTGCCAAAGAGAATCTACACGAATGGGAAAATAAAGAGGACTACTTTCAATGAGGGAGAAGTGTATAGTATTGTAGCAACTGCATCAATCTTCAGGAAATATTATATTTTACATGTTAGTATAATTATTATATAAAATTATTATTTCTGTAACACAATGCAATTCGTAACAATACTTCTATTTGAGTTCAATTTCTTGTATTAAAAAATGATTTGTTTATCAATTTCTAAATACATTTCTCTAGAATCTTCACAACGCTCCAATTATTGTAATTTCAACCAAAGAGTTACAACTAACAATATCTTATAGAGATATCTCTCCTTTTCAGTGTACTTTACCTTTGAAGTTTACAAGATAATAGTTTGGCAAAATTTCAAAAACCATGTCCGTTCTGATTTAGTTTATGGTTATTAATTTGTTATTAGTGATAATATTATATATAACTGAATAGTGTTCGTATTTGCATTAAAGGCTGATATTCTTTATTACTACTTTTTTTCTATTTCTCTCAGCATATTTATGTAATAATTATGTAGAGGGTGCTACATCGTAGTGTTCCATATTTTAAACTTTTATAAACTTTCCTAATATTGGTTCAATTCTAATTCTGTTTGATTTAAAAGAATCTCAAATATTGTGAATTTTATTCATTCTATACGTATCTATGTTAATTTTAAGAACATAACGCAAATGGCTATGTAGTAAAAACGGCATTTACTGAAGAAATTCTAGACATGATTTTGTATTCACAGGATTTTCTTCAGCCCCTATAATGTTTTCTTGTAGGACATTTCCATATCCACGGTGAAGTAGACACTCACAGTTGTCGTTACTGGTGCACTACTAACCCTCACTGGAGAGCAGAGTAGCCACTTCATTCACCTCCAGTTTTCATTGAAACAAATACGAATGGATTTAATTACTACGATTTACTCCAGTCTGAATTTTGGCCTGTTTTTTCTATCTTACCAGATTCAGAAATAATTTTCTTTATGTAAGATGAGCCCCGCCTCATTGGTCAAGAACTGTCAGACAGTGGCTGAATGAAAAGTTTCCACACAGGTGGACAGGCAGAGGTTCAAATGGCGACATGAACATTGAGGTGATCTTACTCTTTGTGATATTTTCTATATGGATTCATCAATAGTAAATTCGATAATACTCAATCCAACGTTATCAATAAATTGAAAACAAAATCTGTTAATAATTTGCAGAAGTAACCTTATGAATGTTGCTTAACACTATCATTTCATTACAGAATCCCCCTTATTCAGTCTGCAAAACCCATGACCACCAAACTGAAATATAAAATAAATATAAGTAATACAATTCTAATGTCTGTAGATTCTTTCATAGCAAACAGAAGTAAAATCGAACCAAAACTTGTTTTTTTTTAATTTTAGAAAGTGGAACACTGCGAAAAAATCAACACAATATCCATGTCTTTAGATTTGATTAACCACTATTGTGTTATACTATTATATTATACTATCTCTTTCGTATTGATTTATTTTTCCACTTAAGACACACACACTTAAGATCAAGACACTTAAGATTAAGACACTTAAGATCAAGACACACTTAAGATCAAGACACACTTAAGATCAAGAGGACACACATATGAATCAAGAGGACACACGTATAGCAACAAATAATGCATAGGAAAAGATAAGATACATAGGAATAGAGAACATACATAGAAACAAGAAGATAAAACACACTTGATTTTGTAACAGATATATAGAAAGTAAAAATATTCTAGAGAATTAATGTAGTAAGCAATAGCTAAGTTAGTGACAAATTTTCTAATTCTTTGTCTCATATCTCAATACTAAATAGATTGTTAATTAATATTAATAAACTTTAGGATATATAGCTTAAATAGAAAGACGGTATCCAACATACAACCATTGGTCATAAAATTCATTGTCAGATCCAGGTTTTTGCACCCTTCTCCTGATGATGAATAGAAATCTTTCTATTCGAAAGCTTGATAACTGAACAAACCTTCAACGCAGAGTTTAAATAACCTCTAATATTCTGCATGATATATTTAATATGTAAATGTATGTAAAAAATTCCAGAATGAATATAAACAAAAATATATCAATATATTTCAGTGCATATCATGGTAGCATTCTTCATGTCAATAATTAGGTAGGAGATATTTCAGATTTATATATACAATAATATATACAGGGAAACACATTGCTCATTAATATATGAGATGAATTCCAGCTCAATACCTGGTTAATAGTTACTGTTGTTGTTCTTCTTTTTTAAAATTATTTCACTGATTTACATAATTTTAGTTTTGAATGGAAGAGCGTGCTGTGTTGCCAGGGCAGATTTTTTTAATATGAAAAAATTGACTTTTTGCGATCTGGATGTTGTTAGTTGGAATAATTTCTAGTATACGCACTTTCAGTTTTCTCTGACGGTGTGTACCTAAGAGTTTTACTTGTTACAAAGAGAAATGACATTTGAATATAAAATTTAAATAAAAGTACATCTGTGTTACGGCTCTAGGACAACTAGTACCCGGACAACTCGTACCCGGACAACTGGTTTACAGGACAACTGGTATACAGGACAACTGGTATACAGGACAACTGGTATACAGGACAACTGGTATACAGGACAACTGGTATACAGGACAACTGGTATACAGGACAACTCGTACCCGCACAACTGGTACCCGGTTTTCATAATTTCGTGTTAAATGTACCTAATTATAAATAATAACTGAATAAAATACAAGTCCGATTTTCAAAATTTAGTTAAATGTACATAATTAGAATAAAAATTAAAGTCATACTAAAATAACCAATTTTTTTTATTGCAATGAAACATACATAAACTGACAATTCAAATGAGGATAAAATAGGAACTTTTATAGAGACTACAATATAGACTACATTACAAAATTCGTATGATCTCACTTCAAGAGTCTTCCATTTCATGATATATATTTTCAAAGATAATACGCGAAAAATATATTAGAACCAACAGTGCTAATTTAATTAAATTAACCTCTTTTAATATACTTAAGTTAGCAAAGTTAAATATTTAGTAACTTAGCACAGCTAAAGATAAAATTAAAACTTCTATAGAGACTAAATTACAGACTACCTTACAAAATTCATATGATCTCACTTCAAGCGTCTTCTATTTCATGACATATATTGTATATATATATATATATTAAATCGGGTAACAGTTGTCCGGGTACGAGTTGTCCTGTATACCAGTTGTCCTGTATACCCGTTGTCCAGGTACGAGTTGTCCGGGTACGAGTTGTCCAGGTACGAGTTGTCCGTGCACCCTGTGATACATAACTGAGTTACTTTATTTTATAATGAATATGAAATGAACGAATTGAATAACAGAAAAACATACTTACAGTACACGAAGGCTATTGTTATTGTTGGTAGGATCAACTAAATATATAAAATAGCATCTTTGGGAGAAAAATGATAGTCTAGAATCCTTTGGGGGATAAAATTATCCAATTTATATGTCGGAAGGTAATATAATGTGGACTGCAAGACTAATGATGCTTTGAATAAAAGATGCGGTCTTTTTAGTCGAAGTTAAATGCGACTGTGAAGTTCGAGGCAATGGACTACGTGATCACAAAACAAACATCCTGGACAAAAGTTAAATTCTGGAAGGAACCAACTTCAGTTCAAAATGAGCTCAACTGTAACTCGGTAAATAAATCAACGAGTCAAAATTTGAGTCTGCAATAGAAAAAAATTAGTCAAAAAAGAAGAACAAAAACTGAAAAACTATGACAGAAAATTGACCTTCGTATTTTGTCACATATATTTAACTTCTTTTTTCTTATTTGGAATATAAATATTTCCTTCACATCGAGAACAACAAACTGTAAGAGGATATGGTTACGACATGGATTTACCTCATAAAAAACTCATAAAAGGCTCTAAGTTTTCATATTATATATCTCCATTACTATTTTATATTGTACAAAACTGATAATATGTTCTTCAAGGAAATATTTCAATACGTTTATGTGTTCAATAGTGAATATCCTAGAAATTAATATCAAACATGTATACCAGATTATGAAAAGCAATGACATAATACTTATTTTATGTAATAATAAGCAGTGCCTTTAAATTAGAAAAGAAGATACTATCAAATGTAGATTATGTATCCAATCTTCTTTCAAACAGAATCTGAAAGGAGACGGAATTAAAAAAGTTCCTACATACAAATTGATTATTTGCAACCAAAGTGTTTAGCTGCTCCGTTTTTACTCAATCCTGAACAGCTCTATTAAGCAGTTTGCTGAATTAAACATTAAAAATCCCATCTCAAAGTTCATTAAAAAATTTGCAATTTTAATTCTGTTCTAATTAGACGGAGGAAGTCATATAGCTGCCAGAGTTTAAAACTGTACCTGCAGCTTGCCTCTCATAATAGCAGAAAATTAAAAGGAGTGCCTTGTGCTACATGTAGAGCCTCTAGTGCTACCCTCTGATTGTTGTTTGTGTTACAAATAATTGGATATACAAATTAAATAGCATTAAAATGTTTTCAGCAAATGACTCAACGATATGCCAAGAAAATTTACGTTTCTGTCTGACCAGGTAACAATGTATCTATGGAAAGCATTCTTAATATTTTAACAACATTGACAATATTGCAACACTATTCGCAATATTGGAACAATATTGGCCATTTTGTAACAATATTGAGCATGTTGTAACAATTAAAATGTTGTATTTGCATTAAAATAATAATAATCATAATACTTTCGTTGCTTTCAAGCAGTGATGTTAGACATCAAAACAACTTAAATAATATGAAGAGAATCTTTATTATTTAGGTTTCAAGTGACCTCATTCAGCGAAATATCCTAATTACAATGCTCTACATTTCTATACATTTCAATGGTGTGAGTTTGAGCAATCTGGCACACATTTCACCAATAATTTAACATATACAATCAACGAAATTAGAAGTGTAAATATAACCTCAATTACCTTCAATAATGATTGCTTTAAAATATAGTGTGTATAATCGTAGTGTTCCAAATTCTGCACTTTAATAACTTCCTTAGTTTTGGTATATTATTTACGTATCTATGTCACAATGAAACTTATATTGAAAAAGGTGTGAAGAAATATAACAATGCTTTCTTTATATGGTCAGTACGAAAAAAAATGGGTCTTATGGTACATGATGATTGATAATTTCGTCTAAGCTGGTACTATACACACAGTGTTTGTCTGTTGGTTGGTCAGTATGTTGGTTGCAAGAGAAATAGGTGAATTCCTAGTTCGAGTCCCTATTTCATTTAGGGACGTGAACTAGGAAGGGGGTATTTTTAAATTAATTTTTCTTAAGTTCAATAATTGCCTTTCATCTGATTTGAAACTATTGAACTAAAAAATATTAATTTACAGAAAACCTAGTATCTTGACTACATTTACAAACAATACCAAAAAATTATATTTGAAATTGAAATTCAGCGAATAACTACAGATTTACTAGTAATTTACCGAAAAATATCCCGCTTTAAAAGCTAACATACGATATAGTTCCATAGATTGCTAATATAATTGTCAGGATGAAAAAAATTCGAAATAAAAAATAACACGTAACAATACGAACAAACCCGGGGAACGAAAAAGTCCTTGTTACAAAAATATCCGTGATGCGAAATAATTCATTAAAAAAATTCTAGATTATTAACGGATATATTAATATCTATAATATCAATCAAGGATTAAGGACTCAGTCACACGAGCGTTTTTGGGACGTCTTGGATACATATGAAGTGGGTCAAAAACGCTGTGAAAACGCTATAGAAAAATGCTCGTGTGACCGGGCCCTAATACAACGGGTCAATTTTGTTTCAATTCCCCTACAATATACCGCCATAAAACCAGTTTTGAAAAAAAAAATCAGTTTTTCATTAAAATGGTCAAATTATTTTTATGTCTCAGATAATTTAAAGTAGTGAAAAGTTTAGGGAAGATAAATTAAAATTAAAATTAATTCTTTTAATAAAAATAATGAATATTAAAGTTATTTGTCTCTGCGAAAAAAAAAATTATTCCACCGGGGATGAAAACTTTCAGTGAAGAAACTTCATACAATATCTATTTTTAGTCAGTACAAATTATGGACATGCATAAATAATATCGAAAAGAAGTGACGAATTCGCTTACCATAAAGAATATATAAGAAGAGAAATTATTAATTCAAATTTCGTATTCTACTCTTCAACACTGTTAATACATTGGAATGATAATTTATAGATGTTCAGGTCTTACAGAGCCATAAAGAACAATTTATAGATGTTCAGGTCTTACAGAGCCATAAAGAACAATTTATAGATGTTCAGGTCTTACAGAGCCATAAAGAACAATTTATAGGTGTTCAGGTCTTACAGAGCCATAAAGAACAATTTATAGGTGTTCAGGTCTTACAGAGCCATAAAGAACAATTTATAGATGTTCAGGTCTTACAGAGCCATAAAGAACAATTTATAGATGTTCAGGTCTTACAGAGCCATAAAGAACAATTTATAGGTGTTCAGGTCTTACAGAGCCATAAAGAACAATTTATAGATGTTCAGGTCTTACAGAGCCATAAAGAACAATTTATAGATGTTCAGGTCTTACAGAGCCATAAAGAACAATTTATAGATGTTCAGGTCTTACAGAGCCATAAAGAACAATTTATAGATGTTCAGGTCTTACGGAGCCATAAAGAACAATTTATAGATGTTCAGGTCTTACAGAGCCATAAAGAACAATTTATAGATGTTCAGGTCTTAGAGAGCCATAAAGAACAATTTATAGGTGTTCAGGTCTTACAGAGCCATAAAGAACAATTTATAGATGTTCAGGTCTTACAGAGCCATAAAGAACAATTTATAGGTGTTCAGGTCTTAGAGAGCCATAAAGAACAATTTATAGGTGTTCAGGTCTTACAGAGCCATAAAGAACAATTTATAGATGTTCAGGTCTTACAGAGCCATAAAGAACAATTTATAGATGTTCAGGTCTTACAGAGCCATAAAGAACAATTTATAGGTGTTCAGGTCTTACAGAGCCATAAAGAACAATTTATAGATGTTCAGGTCTTACAGAGCCATAAAGAACAATTTATAGGTGTTCAGGTCTTACAGAGCCATAAAGAACAATTTATAGATGTTCAGGTCTTACAGAGCCATAAAGAACAATTTATAGATGTTCAGGTCTTACAGAGCCATAAAGAACAATTTATAGGTGTTCAGGTCTTACAGAGCCATAAAGAACAATTTATAGGTGTTCAGGTCTTACAGAGCCATAAAGAACAATTTATAGATGTTCAGGTCTTACAGAGCCATAAAGAACAATTTATAGATGTTCAGGTCTTACAGAGCCATAAAGAACAATTTATAGGTGTTCAGGTCTTACAGAGCCATAAAGAACAATTTATAGATGTTCAGGTCTTACAGAGCCATAAAGAACAATTTATAGATGTTCAGGTCTTACAGAGCCATAAAGAACAATTTATAGATGTTCAGGTCTTACAGAGCCATAAAGAACAATTTATAGATGTTCAGGTCTTACGGAGCCATAAAGAACAATTTATAGATGTTCAGGTCTTACAGAGCCATAAAGAACAATTTATAGATGTTCAGGTCTTAGAGAGCCATAAAGAACAATTTATAGGTGTTCAGGTCTTACAGAGCCATAAAGAACAATTTATAGATGTTCAGGTCTTAGAGAGCCATAAAGAACAATTTATAGGTGTTCAGGTCTTAGAGAGCCATAAAGAACAATTTATAGGTGTTCAGGTCTTACAGAGCCATAAAGAACAATTTATAGGTGTTCAGGTCTTAGAGAGCCATAAAGAACAATTTATAGGTGTTCAGGTCTTACAGAGCCATAAAGAACAATTTATAGATGTTCAGGTCTTACAGAGCCATAAAGAACAATTTATAGATGTTCAGGTCTTACAGAGCCATAAAGAACAATTTATAGGTGTTCAGGTCTTACAGATCCATAAAGAACAATGCTCGTGACGGAGAAAGACGATGATTTCCGCCATAGAATTTAATCAAATTTCAATATTCAGTGAGGCGGTTAAAGCCCCGAGGAAATACACCAAATGGGTTCAAAACACTGGGGTTGAGGCGGAAAGAAAATGCTGAAACATTGTATACATAAATGGAAATGCTGTTCACTCTGATTAGTAGTCAATTGGCAAAATATGTATTATCTATAAAGGAAGTCATGGCGAGACAACAGTAAATTAAGTGGTTGTAACAACATTATCAATTGAAGGTAATTTTAATATATTATAATCAAATTTTACTGTGCAATCTTTATTTTCATATAGCAATCTAAATAATATGTAACTATGCTACAGACTTTCAGAATAGTAATCGACCAATTTCATATATAACTAGATTACGTGCACTTGGTCGAGCGCATTCCTTCGCCGCCACTTATAAATGACTTTGACCATCCAATAATACTTGAGTTATAAATGATCTTGACCTAAACCTTTGACCAGTTCGCTCCCAAAATTTAATAAACTGGTAACTCTCAAAATTTAACAAAATGGTTCCTGGTTATTGACTAATCGGCCCACCAACCTTCAGGCAATATGGTTGAATACTTTTTTAGTTATAAATGACTTTGACCTTGACCTTTGACCAAACTACTCCCAAAGTTCTACCAACAAATTCCTATTAAATTTTGGCGATTTTGTTGAACACTTTTTGAGTAATGCGAAAAACGAGATGATGAATAATTATACCGTCTAAAATAAAACCTTCCGCTTTCTGCGAAGGTAAATATTCAAAATTCATTTTTCATTGTTTCTAATCAATTCAATTAATTAATTTAAAAATAAACATACAACTGGTAACATCGGACTTTACATGACCAGTCAAATAATCTCCTATAATCCGATAATATATTTCTACCGTTAGAAAAATATTAAATAAATACTTGTTCCAAGAGCTTGAAATTGTTCCAGTGTGATGAAATTCGAATAAGTAGACGGATTTTAATAATTAAATGTTTAGATACAATATTTATATGTGCATCGCAAAAAAACATTTTCAAACACTTGAAACACATAAGGATAACAAAATTTAGAGACAGGGTGACAAGTTTATATTTTTTCAATGACTGTCAATTTTACTTTGACTAACATAGTCAATTGACTAACATAGTTAAATTGACTAATATAGTCAAGTGACTAACATAGTCAAGTGACTAACATAGTCAAGTGACTAACATAGTCAAGTGACTAACATATTCAATTGACTAACATAGTCAATTGACTATGTTAGTCAATTGACTAACATAGTCAATTGACTAACATAGTTAAATTGACTAATATAGTCAAGTGACTAACATAGTCAAGTGACTAACATAGTCAAGTGACTAACATAGTCAAGTGACTACCATAGTCAAGTGACTAACATAGTCAAGTGACTAACATAGTCAAGTGACTAACATAGTCAAGTGACTAACATAGTCAAGTGACTAACATAGTCAAGTGACTAACATAGTCAAGTGACTAACATAGTCAAGTGACTAACATAGTCAATTGACCAACATAGTTAAATTGACTAATATAGTCAAGTGACTAACATAGTCAATTGACCAACATAGTTAAATTGACTAATATAGTCAAGTGACTAACATAGTCAAGTGACTAACATAGTCAAGTGACTAACATAATCAAGTGACTAACATAGTCAAGTGACTAACATAGTCAAGTGACTAACATAGTCAAGTGACTGACATAGTCAAGTGACTAACATAGTCAATTGACTAAAGTAGTCGACTAAGTGACTAACGTAGTCAACTGTGACTAACATAGTCAAGTGACCAAAATGTCTAAGTAACTAACGTAGTCAATTGACCAACATAGTTAAATTGACTAATATAGTCAAGTGACTAACATAGTCAAGTGACTAACATAGTCAAGTGACTAACATAGTCAAGTGACTAACATAGTCAATTGACCAACATAGTTAAATTGACTAATATAGACAAGTGACTAACATAGTCAAGTGACTAACATAGTCAAGTGACTAACATAGTCAAGTGACTAACATAGTCAAGTGACTAACATAGTCAAGTGACTAACATAGTCAAGTGACTAACATAGTCAAGTGACTAACATAGTCAAGTGACTAACATAGTCAAGTGACTAACATAGTCAAGTGACTAACATAGTCAAGTGACTAACATAGTCAAGTGACTAACATAGTCAAGTGACTAACATAGTTAAGTGACTAACATAGTCAAGTGAATAACATAGTCAAGTGACTAACATAGTCAAGTGACTAACATAGTCAAGTGACTAACATAGTCAAGTGACTAACATAGTCAAGTGACTAACATAGTCAAGTGACTAACATAGTCAAGTGACTAACATAGTCAAGTGACTAACATAGTCAATTGACTAAAGTAGTCAAGTGACTAACGTAGTCAAGTGACTAACATAGTCAAGTGACCAAAATGTCTAAGTAACTAACGTAGTCAATTGACCAACATAGTTAAATTGACTAGTATAGTCAAGTGACTAACATAGTCAAGTGACTAACAGAGTCAAGTGACAATCATGGTCAAATGACTAACATATTGAAATGACTAGTGACTACATTACAGTCAAAGTGATAACGATTTCTTGATTGTTAATTTTCATTATTAGTTTTCCATTATTCATTAAGGAATATTTAAAGTATATATTTACAGTACTGCTCATTGATGTACCATTAACTGCAAAGCTTTACACTATTATCATTAATAATTTAAGTCAATAAAGCAGTTTGAAATCCCATACAAACACGAAACTAATATTTAGTTCACTCTGAATGCTTTCCAGAGTAAATATTTGTCGCAGTTGATAGTTGTAAGGTATTGTGACTTTGTTTTTGTTTCATTTGGATTTGAGGGCGCACCTGAGACTGAGGTTTTATAGTGAATAATATAGATATTGAATATTATAATCAGGATAGAATAACATAACGGGTATGGGGGTAACTAACAGACGACGCAAAAATATTACGTCACATATTTCGTTTGTGACTCAGTGGCTCATAATGCCTGGTATTTGTACGTTGATATCAAGAATTTTAAACTCAATCTATAGATGTTTCGTGTGATAGATAGTAAAACTAGTGATCGAACCTACAATTTAAATATAAAGATATAATTCAGGTGAGTTTCTACTGCTCTCTTCTTTTACTTATCTATAAAAAAGAGTCCTAAGCATATACTACCTAGGAGCCTAATCCAGCAGTGAGAGATCTGTGCTAGTTAGCTGCTAAACTATAGTTTCTATGAATGACAGTTAGGAAATAAAATATTGGAAATGTAATTCAACCAATGCATAGTTAGTAATTGATAAGAAACACAATTCCATTGTAATTCTAAAATATATATAACACTGTTTAGTTAGGAGGGTTGTTATAAGATGTTAAACATTCAAATAACAATATATGGTTATTTACATAAACGTATACATATAATATGGTTTACAATGGTTAAGTTAAATGCTCAAAACTTTACAACATTTTCTAACCACAGTTTTACAGTTTTAATTGGTCTTAAAATACATTAACTATTTTTCTGTGGATATACAACTATTATTGACACAAAGCATAGAAGCATTTTCAAAAAAAAGCTTATTATTCAAGTAGCAATCAATAAAATTTAAGATTTTTTGGGTTACAACGTGGTCACGTCAAATAATCGGAATAATTTCGATCCGCTTATTGCCATACTCTACATGGCTATAATGTCCTGATTATAATAATATAAATTATTTAGTACGTTTAAATGGTTAATTACTTTCGAAGAGCGGAAAGGTCATTTTTGAGCCGTGATATATTTATTTATTTATTTATCATCTTGTTATTCGCTTAACTGAACAAGTGTTCAACCAAATTGCCTGAAATTTGGTGAAAGATTGGTCCATGTCCCAATTTTGGGAGTGACCCGGTCAAAGGTCAAGGTCATGGTCATTTATAACTCAAACATTATTGAACCATATTGCATGAAACTTGGTGGGACGATTGGTCAATATGCAGGAACTATTTTGTTAGATTTTGGGAGCAATCGGGTCAAAGGTCAAAGATCAAGGTCAATGCCATTTGTAACTCAATAACTCAAAAAGTATTCAACCAAATTGTTTGAAATTTGATGGTTCAATTGGTCAATGTCCAGGAACCATCTGTTAGAATTTTAGGAGCGATCCGGTCAAAGGTCAAGGTCATTTATAACTCAATAACTCACAAAGAATTAAACCATATTGCATGAAACTTGGTGGGACGATTGGTTATTATCCTGTTAACAGTTTATCATATTTTGGGAGAGAACAGGTCAAAGCGGTGGCGAAGGTATGCACTCTACCGAGTGCTACCTAGGACGATTGTTACTGAACGTTTCGTACCCTGACGCTTTGTTACCATACGTTTTGTTAACAGACGTTTCGTCACTAGGACGTTTCGTTACTAGAACGATTCATTAACATATTTTTCGTTCCCGGACGAAGGATTTTTTTATTTTGAAATGAGTTATAGACTTCAAACTATACTAATCCCATAGATTATAAACATATATTAAATATGTATTAAAATTGTTTACCTTATAAATTTGTAGTCTGCAACCCATTTCTCTAGAAATTGTAGTCTGCAACCCATTACAAATATTTGAAATCGTTCCCGGTTTAAGGGAAAAAAATTTGGTAGCGAAACGTCCTAGTAACAGAACATCCGTTACCGAAGCGTCTGATAACGAAACGTCCGGTTACAGTGAATAGTATTTTTTTTTACTGAGATGAGACTTTGTGAGTGTATATTATTCGGAAACGTTAAATATTTACACACGTAATATCTCAAACAAAATTTTTCTCGGAATTAATTTCTTTATATTTGACATAAAATCTACAGTGCAGAAATAAATTCTCATTTGGTCTCTGGCGAATTTCTTACAGCAAATGATGTGTGGTGTTTTGTTCCTCTCCAAGCCAATTCTTTTGCCAGTCACGTTTCTCTAAGAAGCCGGAATTATTTTTTCAGAGAAGAGCGTGACCTCCTAACGAGTCCAAAAGTTAATGGAAGGTAAGTGTTCTAATACTGATCTTCTTGACAGTTACTTGGTAGTGTGCTTTAACACTTTATCTGCATAGAAGTCGACCCAGGAAGCAATGATTATCGGGTCAATGTTGTCCCAATAATGCCAATGTTGTCCCAATATTGGCCTAAGAATCATTGCTAACTAGGGAGAACAAATAGTTAATGGAAGGTAAGTTTTCTAATACTGATCTTCTTGACAGTTGCTTGATAGCGCGCTTAAGGACTTTATTTAATTATCAATTTAAAACGTTGTATTGAAACGATAAAGATTCATATGTAGAATACTAACTACAAACGAATGATAGAAGGGAAAAATATAAAATTTATATCATTTATAAAAATACAGTATTTTCCAAATTGTTCATAAAAGTACTGAATACTGTAAATATACATAAGTTACAATATTCTTTCAAAATTAATAAAGTATAAGAAATAATTCTTTAATATATGCTTATTAAGTTCCATTCTAGCTCTACTATCCCAGGAACAACTCTGAATAGACTACGTGAATAGCTTTTGAGAAAATTGAATCATTGTCTCTTATGCTCCCTTTGCATAAGACTCATTTTCCAGTGATCTCCTCACAACCATCAACATAAATTCATCTTCAAAGCCCCACAGAATAAATAGCATGACTTGTGGCAGGAATTCATAACAGCGCTGCGGAATATAATATATCATAGTAAATAATTTTCTCTTAACAAAAAGCGCTACTGATAACTCGGTTATTTATGAGCCTTATTGCTACGAGCAAAAGGAAGAGGGATTTCTTTCCCCTGGTGAGATGATCTGTATACTTTTACTTATTGGAGAAGAGACAAAAAGTATTGCGAAATATTTACTAGTGACGTATAAGCCGTTATCAATTGATGTATTAACCTCTGCTCCCAGTGAGAAAGTTATGGTGAGGCTGTGGAAGATTGAGAAAAGTTAACCTTTAATAGACTCACTGTGGAGTTTAAGCTCTACCAGAATCAACTAAGATTTCACGACTTTCTTACTTGAACATCTCTGTAAATGGTTATGTTCTAAATTTTTCTCAGTTACATGAAAGTGAATAGTTTTCTGTAATTTACTGAGTAATTGTGATGTTTTTCTACCCCAGAGTATACTCCCTTCGCAGTTAAATAAAAACACATTCAATATAATAACTTTGTTCCAATCAATCGTGGGTATATAAAATTTTGCACAGTACATTTACATTATGAACGTATATGATAAAAGCTATTATCTGATTAAATCACACATTTCAAGACTCTAGTTTCCTAAATATTAATAGTGTAGTGAATCCTCGACACTCAGTTCTTTAGATACCTAAATTTTGTAGAGGTAATATCCGCTTGCTCCACCATAATATTTTACCTGGGTTGCTCAAATAATGTTCATACAATTATTAAATTAAGTAATATTATACCATCTGCCTTACTTGACTTGGGTTTCTAAGATAATGTTATACCAGAAAATAATCATACGCTTATTCATATACTGTTACATAAAGTGTATGGATAATACATACGTGCACGATAACCATCGCTTACAATTAACTATCAACGATAAGGAAAGTGATGCAAACGAAATGAAGTCTACGGACTTTATGAACAGTATTTGATTTACTTTTGTTTTGATAGAGTATAAAGTTATGAGTATAAAGATAGCATGTAATGAACAATGCTAATCGTATGTAGTATTCTTAATACAAAGTTTTATAATAGGCTAAATAAGTTCAGATTAGTAATCCTCTAATTATCTAATAGTATCAATAAAATTTTAAAATGCTATATACGATTGTGTTATGGAAAATTTACGTAATTAAAAAAAAGGTATAGTTCGGACGAAATGTTCTACGTTTTCATAATTTCATATTGAATGTTCGAAATTCTAATAAAAATCATATTTTGTAGCTAATTTGTAGCTACAATCGTTTCCACTATTTAATTAAAAGCTATTTTTTATAAGATTAAAGGAACAGATTCATGAATCTATATTATAATAAATATGGAAAACTTATATCAGTTAACGACATTTAACAATTAACAATATTATTAAGGAGGTAATCTCATGAGATGAGTTTTACTGAAAATATTCAAAATTAAAAAAATATATTTTCAAGTTCCAAAAAAATATCTGCTATTTTGTATTAATAAGTTATCTTTAGATAATTTCTTCTGTATTCAATATTAATGTATTTACAATCGTGATAATAATTTCCAGATTTTTAGAATAGTTGGTTTTAAAGTGGAAGAATGTTTTAAAGGAATTTTATACGCATCTGCATAATATTTATTAGAAAAGCACTCGTCGAAATATATTCTAAAGCTCTCTTTCACATTTTTTATCATTCAGTTTTTATTTATGAATATTTTAGCACTTTTTGAAAGCAATTTAAAATTATATTAAATAATATAGTAAGAGTTATATCGAATATAATATAACAGTATATTACTAAGGAAATAAATTTAAAAATAAATATAATGAAAAATTGATAATGTCCATCTTATATTAATTTTCTACTGTACCGCTATTCATGTTAATTAATTTTGTTTCAAATTAATTTTTATGCTCCAGATAAGAAAGATTATTCCTGAGATATTAAGGGAATGTCCCAGGCAAGAAGGATTTATTCCTGAGATATTAAAAAAATATCCCAGGCAAGAAGGGTTTATTCCTGAGATATTACATTAATAAACCAGGAATAAATCCTTCTTGTCTGGGATACTATTACGACAATGTTTTTTATCCAAAAGATCGACTTATTTTATTATACCTTCAGTTTTAAAAGAGAATTGGATTCTACAAATTACCAATATCTATTTTTTATATCTATTGCAGTAAATAAATATTATGGTACATTTATTCTATTCACTAAAAGTCTATCGACTTTTTTCACTCACTTAAACTGAAAGAGTCTATCTAAACCGGTCAATTTCCTCGTTATTTATTGCCCCTGTTCATTAAGTCAATTGAACCTGAACTGCCGAGAGCAATTGACTTTTTTTAAAGTTAAGAAACACCTCACCTCTGAACACACACACAATGATCTTCATTGAAGAGTTGGCATCAAGAAAACTTTTTGTTTGTCCTAATACAGTGTAGACTCATTTTATACTTCACTCCAAGGAACCTTGTTGAGACCGAATCCTATTAGGATTCCAAGATCCGATTACCACGAGGCGATGAATTGAGGAATGGCAAAGAAGACAACTTTAGTGGGAATTGAAAAATAAAATCTTGGAAACTGACAATACACAGACATTAAATACATCAAACGCTCTCAGTTGACATTACCAAATTACCATAGAGGTCATACTTCAATTTTATTCTATTTGTTTTTAATTGTATTATATCGTCTTTCTAAAAAATACCAATCATTGTGAGATATAAATACCTAGAACTTTTAGGCTGATTTATTTTGAATCGAATGAACAAAAACCCAATAACATTAAATCAGATTGAGCGTTGATAGCGTAAAGATTAAATATACAGGTGTATAATATATACGATCAAAAATCTGTTTCGAAATAGTACAACCTGCATCTATTCGTTATTGTTCACATTTTAGACGCACTCTGAAAAGTTAAAGATTTCTAAGATTTTAACATTTGACTTTAGATGGAAGAGACTAAATTGCTCCTAAGTGAGCTGCATTTCCATACAAAAGGAAGAGTTTTCGCTCATAAATATTGTCTATTCAGACGGTAAAAAAATGGAATGCATTGTTTGCAGTCAAATGCATTTGGAGGAGGAGAGTGGAACTGTTCTTTAAATCCCCTGGGGGAGATAAATGATACAGAAAAAACTTATCAAGTCATGAACTGGTCTGGATTTAAAGAAAAAAATTCAACTTCCATAATGAATGAAACTAAAGTTATTTAGGTTTATGTTAAAAAATCAAGCATTAATTTGCCATCAACAGATTGTAACCATTCAATATACACAAAAAAATGGTAGGTTATCATAAAAATATAAAAGCTCATTTTTCAATAATTCCATCCTGAGAAGATCTATTTTGTTTATAGGTTTACTGGTCCTTAAGATAATTTCCTAAGTGACTTCCAGCTCCCACTTTCTGTGTTAGAGTTCATGACAATAATCGGATCTTTTTTGCCTCAGTCACGCCTAAAAACACTTCAAATTCTCACAAAATTTGCATAATTTTCTAACTAAAATTTTACAAGAGGTTAGGGGTATTTAAACGCAAGATCGTGATGACAATTTCCTGGGAAACTTGGTTTAAAAATATAAAATGTAATGTGAAGTAGTTGAGTTGAATAAATTTTTTAATGGTAATCTCGCGTGTTGCTGTAAAACTACGAAAACATAAAGTTAAGCTTTAATATTCTTGAGAGCTTATAAAAATTATCTTAAACTTTTTATTCCTGAACTACGGAATATATTTATTTGAGGTGGATATTTATATTTGCATTTTTACGATTGTAACGATAATTTTGTACTAGAACGGTACAATCGATTCTTCTTTATTTCAATATATACTACAATCTAGAATAAAAATATTGTATAAAAACTCACCCCATTTTGTAATAGAAAATTGACTACTAGGTAGTACTGGGCCGAATAAAATGCTTTTACTTTCCGCTTGTGAGGGTCTCAATGGACTATAGTATTATAATGACTATTATAAGCGGATGTTGATAATTTAATGATTTAACGATATGTACAGCAAAGGGTTAGACCATTTAATGTAACATATGCATATATTATACGGTGTAAACAATGAAAATGTTTGTATAGTACCCTAATTTTGCTATTATTGAGCTCTGTAACTGGAATAAAATATTTAATCGTTATTTCAACAAATAATTTAATAAATTAGGTTCTTAAAATGACTGTTAATAGAATTTTTTGCGAAAGATATGTATGTAAAATTATTTTACCCACTTTTGTCGTCATGTTCTAAAATTACCTTTGGTCGTTTTGTATCAAAAACTATGGACTTTAATAAGAAAGTAGCGTGCTTCTGACGCATCAAAGAACAATATTGTTTACTTATTCCATCATGAGATGCAATATTGAAGCAGGAATTTGCTTCAGCTGCCAATCTGGAATGTGGAACTCGAAAGAACCTCGTGTAATATCGCAACAGAAACAGGACCTGCACTCAAATATTCGCTCATCTTTGATCCAAGGGAACAATAATGATATAAATGATCATATATATTTTCCTTAATATTCGTCCGTCAAATTTTAAAAAACAATCTTTGATGAGAATGTCAAAAAATGCATAGAATTCTATCAAAAGAACAGACAATCTTAAAAGATTTCATAACTACATCATTTGAATATATTGAAAATCATTTAATTGGTAACATTTGAATCAATAAATGCTTAATGAATTGGAAAAATTTATTATTGATATACTAGTAAGTACCATTCATCAGAACTAGTAGATGTTCCATTACTCCATTAGATACCACTACACAAGTGCCATTCATCATGACTAGTAGATGAACCATTAGGTACCAATACAGTAGTACCATTCATCGTAGGTGATGTAATTTGCTCGATAAGTTTCCTTACTCTATTTCTCATCTATGAGATTACCGTTTAATCAAGTTAATGTACAAACTCTCTTTCAGAGGAGAAGCCATTCAGAAGAAAATCTTCAGAAATTTACTAGATGTAAACTTAACGGAAGCCATTAGCCTGCTTGGAGAAAACCTAAATCCATAATTTCTACCTCAGCCATGAAATTATATTAGTAGGAATTTTGTTTGTCAGACAACAATTTAGCAATAATGGAGTTATCTTAAGGAAGATAAAAATTATAATTATCGAAGTGTTTTGAAATTACTTAACTTAAAGATATTCCAATAACTATTAGATATAGACTTATTGTGTTTATTGCTATCAAAAAATCCAAATATAATAAAAAAATTATTTAGATCAAGAATTATTAATTAGTGAAATGATTGAAATTATTTATTCAATAATTAGAATTCATGTTACCAACTGATCACATATTTCATAGTAGTCTTAGTCCCAAATAAGCAAATAATGTTTTTTATCCTCAGTTTCGGTGTGCCATAAAAGTCATGTTTCTTCAGAAAGCTCTTTGCTGTTTTATCCTATCAAGAAAATAGCAAAATTTTGAACCATTCTTTGATAATAACCATCAGATTTCTGAAAATGATATCAAAATATTAGCCAGCTGCAATAGTTACGAATTGAAGACATTGTAATTCATTTTTATTTATGAAACGAAGGCCCAATTAAATTCACAAGGGGCTTCTACAGAATTATATATTTTTAAATTATTTTCTTGCTTTTATATGTAGGTAGTATTTTACTCAGTTCATTTGTTTATTTTTTAAATAATCTGAAATTAAAAGTAACATGGTGAAAACAGAAACTAAAATTCAACATGTACTGAAATTTAATTACTACCTATATTTTACAAACTATTCAATAATTTATATTGAAGCTATATTACAAAGATGAAGTTTACATCTAATTGTTTTCATCAAAATTTTAAACATTTTACTCTTACTAACTAACTTCTGTCTCAAGTCACATAAACACTAATCAAAACAACATACCTACTAATATTTTGATTAATTAATTGATTTCTATTTTCAAGAAATACTGTTCATTTATTATTCATAACTTTGATTTTTATACATTTTATGGCATCATTCCACTGAATCTATAAAAATGTAGGTAATTTTGTTAACAAACATTGCATGTTGTTAGTGATAATCTAAAGTAAATATAATTTTATATAATAAGTTTTCCACTCTTTTAAAACTTAAAAAGTTTTATACCTAACCTACTATAAAGTTTACATTCATAAAACTACCAACTGGAAAGTAAAACGAATATTGCAGTATATTTATTATAAAAACATTTCAAAACACATAAAAACAATATTGTGCTTTAAAATTTAATAGGCTTTACAGCAAAATGATGAACATTATAGACGTATCGATTGCAACAATTAAAAATTTTTCTTGAAGGAGCACTTCATTTATAATTGCAATAACCCGGTTTGATGGTTTTTTAATCATACGAAGAAAATAAAATTGGCAACAATTATCCTCATTTATTTACTAATTGTAATGGTGATAAAAATAAATGGATAGGCTTGAGTGAAATAAAAGCCTCTAGTTCTGTTCCATTTAACTGTCGATAAGAGTGCCAATGTTATCGACACATCTATTTCTTAAAGAACTTCTAATTGAAAAATATTATCAGATTGTCGAAAATTTCTCTAATATGTTATAGAACATTAATATCTAACACTTATTTCATAGCCAATATTTTTTAGTGTAGAAATGGAACACCCAGAGAAAGAAATAGTTAAAAAAATTGGCCTGTAATGTTATAGTCAAATCGACTTAAATTCCCCGCAATATTTTATACAGTTAAAATTGCTAATATTTTCACCCACATTTCTTCCGAAAATTAGCCATGAAGATCTTAGCAACTCCGTTTGTAATGACCTAACTTACTCAATTTAGCCCTATTAAATGGAATTAAAACATAAGTTATTTCTATTGCTATCCAATTGAATATCGTTCTGGCAAATTCCACGGCCATTTGACAATACAGATGGGGAGAAGGTCTTCCTACACCATTAACTCTTCCTATAGTTGCTACTGAGGGAAACTTGCAGCCGATATGAGACACAGGACGATCATTGCTAATATAGTTTTAATTGGTCGCACTAAAAGTTGAAATTTGTTGAAAGATCAAATGAAGTTAATCGAAGAGTCTAATCTACAAAGAACTTATTGAGAGAAGACGACTAAAGTTAGAGACTAAATCTGCCCTAATAGAGTCCTGTCTCTTATTCACTATATATGCTGAAAATGACATTACTATTGCTAACGGGTATT
Source organism: Caprella mutica (assembly GCA_947561585.1). NCBI lineage: Eukaryota > Metazoa > Arthropoda > Malacostraca > Amphipoda > Caprellidae > Caprella > Caprella mutica. Next base: position 64,072 of record CANNZV010001230.1, on the reverse strand, counting down.
GATGGCAATTTGGGAGAATTTCGCTTTAAAATTATAAATATAAAAATACGCGGTTTTATCACAATAATATCGGTACCACTTTGAAATTATTTTATCACTTGTTAATAAAACTTTATGTTGTGTTTTGTAATTATTGAAAAGACAAAGCTTTAATTTTCTTATGAAATTCACAAATTTAAATTCCACGAAAGAGCTGCAAAGAGTTTCCATTTGTTTTTCCTTCCTATTAATACTCTAAAAAATTCTTTTATTTCTATGCAAAAAAGCTACGAACATGTGAAATACAAAATATCGTCCTAATCCTATATTGAAATATGATTCTAATCCCAAGCATTCGGAAATAGTATCCTATTTGACCCAATGACTCAATAGAATCCAATGACTCAATAGAATCCAATGACTCAATAGAGTCCAATGACTCAATAGAATCCAATGACTAAATAGAATCCATGACTCAATAGAATCAATGACTCAATAGAATCCATGACTCAATAGAATCCAATGACTCAATAGAATCCAATGACTCAATAGAATCCATGACTCAATAGAATCAATGACTCAATAGAATCCAATCACTCAATAGAATCCAATGACTCAATAGAATCCATGACTCAATAGAATCCAATGACTCAATAGAATCCAATGACTCAATAGAATCCATGACTCAATAGAACCCAATGACTCAATAGAATCCAATGACTCAATAGAATCCATGACTCAATAGAACCCAATGACTCAATAGAATCCAATGACTCAATAGAATCAATGACTCAATAGAATCAATGACTCAATAGAATCCAATGACTCAATAGAATCCAATGACTCAATAGAATCCAATGACTCAATAGAATCCAATGACTCACTAGAATCCAATGACTCAATAGAATCCAATGACTCAATAGAATCCATGACTCAATAGAATCCAATGACTCAATAGAATCCAATGACTCAATAGAATCCATGACTCAATAGAATCCAATGACTCAATAGAATCCATGACTCAATAGAATCCAATGACTCAATAGAATCCATGACTCAATAGAATCAATGACTCAATAGAATCCAATGACTCAAGAGAATCCAATGACTCAATAGAATCCAATGACTCAATAGAATCCAATGACTCACTAGAATCCAATGACTCAATAGAATCCAATGACTCAATAGAATCCAATGACTCAATAGAATCCAATGACTCAATAGAATCCAATGACTCACTAGAATCCAATGACTCAATAGAATCCATGACTCAATAGAATCCAATGACTCAATAGAATCCATGACTCAATAGAATCAATGACTCAATAGAATCCATGACTCACTAGAATCCAATGACTCAATAGAATCCATGACTCAATAGAATCCAATGACTCAATAGAATCCAATGACTCAATAGAATCCAATGACTCAATAGAATCCAATGACTCAATAGAATCCAATGACTCACTAGAATCCAATGACTCAATAGAATCCATGACTCAATAGAATCCAATGACTCAATAGAATCCATGACTCAATAGAATCAATGACTCAATAGAATCCATGACTCACTAGAATCCAATGACTCAATAGAATCCATGACTCAATAGAATCAATGACTCAATAGAATCCAATGCCTCAAGAGAATCCAATGACTCAATAGAATCCATGACTCAATAGAATCAATGACTCAATAGAATCCATGACTCAATAGCAGGCTAAGTATAACAATATTCACTTTCCCCCTAAAGCATTATATATCGCTTCACTCTTCATTTCTTAAATGGATTCTCTTTTCTTTTACATTCTATTTGCTGTAGAATTGTTTTATTTTATTATTTAGAATACTACACAAAGTCTAGAATAGAACGGAGTTTAGAATAGAATTGAAAGAATATTTCTCCAATGAAACTGTTGCTATTGCTAAATAATCCTGACGACAGGAAATCTCTTTTAAATACTCTTTCTCTTCTATACTAATAATTTCCTTAGGCCCATACTATACTGGCGGTGCCACCGCCGCGGTGCTACTGCTTTGCTACTGCTTCTTAAAATCCAAAGTATACTAGGCGGTCACTGCTTGCAAAGTATACTGGGCTATGAAACTGCGCCATATACGTTTTGCCGTCTATACAGTGTTTGTTGTAGTATATACACTGTTTTAAACATCAATTGGCATTACAGATTATTAAGAAAATGTTAGGGATATAAGCTATGCAAGTGAATGATTCTTCTAAATTTGCTATTGGTCATATATAAACCTATAGGTACCTATTTGAGTTTTAGTTATCAGTCGCAAGAATTTTGCTGTTATTCTAAAAATAATACATTCAGTTATAGGTATATATCGAGTGAAAAAATCTGAAGTATGCACACAGCTCTATAAGATTAACGATTATTTTAATTATTCTACAAGCTCATTTCTAGAACAATATAAAAAGCTAACATTTATCTTTTATTAAAAGCTAACTTTGAGCTTTCATAAAACCTAACATTTTATAAAAAGCTAACTTTTAGAGCAGCGGAACGTTTGGAGTTTGGCGTCAACAAAATAACCGAACATGTTCAATTTATAGATAAATGAATTATATGAGATTATATATGAATATATTGAAACAATGAAGGAATATGAATATTTACCATCACAAAAATATAATTTTCGCATTAGGAGATACCTTAAAATATACCTAATAATAACATCAGAAATAATGCAATAGCGAGATGTAGTAAGAATGATTGATACCACGTTAACGTACCAACAGTCGCTAGACATTTAAAACCAGTGTACTTTCCCCGTTATAAATAACGGAGTTTCAATGGAAATTGAATGTTGATTCAAAATTAATGGGGAATCAATAGTAAAAGAAAAAAATTTAATTTTAAAAGTTATGTAAAAAAAAGTAGCTTTACAAATAAATATATATGTATATAGAAAATTATGTAAATAAAAATTTATGTTAAGAATTATATAAATAGATATAGCTACATATTCTTTTAAATATAAGCTGTAAAGGGATATCTTCTACTTTAAACTGGTCTGTGTATGTGCTTATACTTTGACTGCCGCGGTGAAACTGCCCAGTATACTTTGCAAGCGGTGCTACCACGGCAGTGGTAACGCGTTCAGATGCGGTGCCACCGCCTAGCGCCGTAGCAACGCAGACTGCCAAGGCGGTAGCACCGCCAGTATACTTTGAAACTTTGCTTTCCCATTAATTTAACCGTGATTAATTGAAGATGCATAAACAGGGCAGTAGCACCCCGAGGGTGGCACCGCCAGTATAGTATGGGCTTTAGTGTGTTTATTTATTTATTTATTTATGTATTTATTTGGTGTCCGCTTTTACTCGATTGGTTTTAAACATGAAGAATGTAACTATGATAAGCATGGGAATATATTGACTTGGTATTTAAATTCCCCTGTTTTTATTCAATTTTTAAATGTTTTTATCTATGAAAGAAGTATCAGTAATTATGCAGAAAAATAAATTTTATTTGAGTTCACTGAAAATGACCTAACAACGGGTAATAAATTACTATTGAAGACCCGTAATTTTCAACGGGCAAATACACTAGTATTAGAATAATATCCTCCATCATATTGAAGAACAATTCATAATTACTATTAAAATCACTTCATTGTTAAAATGATTTATTGAAAAAAGTAAACTCACTTCGAATGACGAATTTACATTTACGGTAAGTGACGAATTATCGGTCAGTTGCACATCTTTGGTCATGCAAGAAAAAAATATATTTCAATAAAAATTAAATTAAAATTTTACATCGTTTTTTTTCTTATATGACCGATAATTCGTAGCTTGGCCTACTTATGAACACTCAGTGAAATGGAGTAACTTGGAGTAAAGGAGAGAAATGTGATTGAAGAATCAACTTCTGAAATGTTCACATTGATTACACCTGCAACATAAAAAATATAGCACTTTAAGTGGTACACCTGTCTGTGTACATTTATTGATTCGCCTTTAAATAGTTCAAAAAATGAATAATGTAACTTGTCAAATTGTACATCTGTTACTTAGCCTTCTATAATTTTAATGGAGAAATATTATAAGAGTTAAATATTATAAATTTTATAATAATTATTGACCGAAATTTTTCAAATAAAATTAATTAAAAATTTCTAATATATCGAAAGGAACTATATTTTTCATTTTTATTTCTTGTTCAATACAATATAACCAATTCAGTATAACTAAAGTAACTGAATTCAAAAGACATGAAACTGAACAGATCAAGCTATTGATAATATCATATTGAGTGTAATTAGCCCGACATTTAGGATACAAATCTGATGCCCTTCAATGCATTTTCATTTTTCTTAACAAACTTATTAGTAAAAGAAAAGGATATGTTTGATTCTAAAGGAATTAATTGAATAATCTTCATAACATAAGTACTGTAATATTACTTTTTTTATTCTTTCTCTGATATGTTCTAAACCCATCAATATATTTCCAGAGTGTCCAAGAGGGAATATATTTACATTATAATGCTTGTAATCAACACTCTGTCTAATAAATACAGGCTCTCTCTCTCTCTCTAATCCTAAGCCACGTCAATTTCAGAAACAGCTTCACACACGAGAAATTTAGCCGAGAGTCTGATTTATGTAACAGTTTTACAACTACCTCATTTGCTGCGGAGAATCAAAATCAGGGGATGAAGTACAGGATTACCAACCTACACCGCCTGAAAAGCCAAGTGTTCGTCAGAGCATCTGTTTAGCACTGAATTCTGAAGTAGGTTTAAAATTTCTACTTCTAGAATATGAACAAGAAATTAGGAACAAATTCCTATTACTCATTATTAAGTTAATTAATAATAATTAATGGTACCCTTTCATAATTGTTTGGTTGATTTTATATATAAAACTACTATTTATCATTAGAGATAAATACCCACAACTATCATTATAGATTGATAGCCACAACTATCATTCCCCACCTCTATCATTACAGTTCTGCTCCTTCGCAATTCCTATCACCCGTACCTCTCCTTCATTTGTCTCTGGAATAACAAAAATGTATGAGTGATGTATGACAACTTGGAACCCATTGCACCATTTGTCTCTGAACTCAACCTCAAATATCCCGCCATGGACGGTAATAAATTGCACCCCACAGGCGATCAGTAAACATGAGTAATTAGTGAATACCCTAATTGTTTCCTCGTGAATGAATGCAGTCTCATTGTATAGACAACTGTTTAAAGATTTTAACCAACCGTTTCGATATACGGAATTACTAGATAATATATACAATAATATATGGAATTATCACCATTACTACTATTACCATTGTTATTATTGCCATTTATCGTATTACTTTTGTTACTTGTATTACTATTGTTACTACTGCTATTATAAATACATTGCTACTATTACCATTGCTATATTATTGCCATTTTCTTCTATACATATACTGTCATTTAACCTATATGACAGATAAGCATTAAAGTTTTAAATAAATTTACCATCTATTCTAGAGAAATAACTAATTTAAAATTGTTACTAAACTAAAATATTATCGATAGGTATTATTTAATGAAGGATAATACAAGCTACATATTTGATTCAAAAGGTTAATATTTTGGAAGGTTTGAAAATATATCAGTAATATACAAATAAATAAATTATAGGCAATATTTTTCATATCTTTTCATATCGTGTTTGAACCAAATTATGTAGCACAATTTTATTAGCACTTAAAGCAAAATGGTCCTATCAATGGTTTCACCACAAACACAAAAACAATAAAAAACCACGATTTTTGTCGGAGTTATGGCCAGTAAAAACACTTTGTTTCGGAGAAAAAAAAAACTTATTACCTGATCGCTTGAGAAGCTTAACTTAAAAGAAATGCTTTTTAGCTGTCACTAAAAATATTTCATACCCAATGAACAATCATAAAATTCTCTTTCGGTTGTTTCAACTATATTTAAACATTTTGTTATTTTGATATATTTTTGTAATTGTACACTTAAAAAAATATGATACACCCATGAAGGTGTATAACTTTGTCCCAAAAACGAGACAATTAGGGCATCGACTAGGATTTGGATATACACGCATTATTGTTGCGTGGATATATATTGTTGTTGTTAAAAAGTATTCAACCAAAATTCTAGGAATTTATTGGGATTATCGGTAAATGTCCAGGAACCATCTGGTAAAATTTTGGGAGTGATTTGGCGAAGGTCAAGGTCAACTTCATTTATAACTGATAAAGTATTCAACCCAATTGCCTGGAATTTGGATGGGACGATTGGTTATGAACCAGGAATCAGTTTACTAGATTTTTTAGAGCAATCAGATCCAAGGTCATTTGTAACTCAAAAATTATTAAACCAAAATATCTGAAATTTGGCGGGACGATTGGTCGGAGAGACATAAACTCTTCTCTAGTTACAGAGAAGTTTTAGAAGACTCTTCAATTTGTAACAAATTTAGAAAAAAATGTTACATACTAATCTTATTTCCATAAATATTTCTTAAGTAACTCGAGTTTCTACTCTAGTTTCAGTAGAGGTTATCTCGTTATAGTTCACATGGTTTGTTTGTAATATATTAAAATAATTTCATATTAGTTGCGATTTTAAAAACACCATAGATTAATATAAAAACATGTTTTTCATTAACTATGACATCAGACAAGTTATCTTTCAGATTACTATCACTTTATTACATCACATTTCTGCCACACAAATGTTATGAATGACAAATATTGTCCCTCCTATCCAAGGCAACAAAGTAACATTTTAGCGTGACGAAAAGATGATGAGGTCTGATTTCAGCAACCTTAACCTACTTCGTTGTTCAGGTTCGTTTGCAAGAATCTGTTTCGCAATCTCATATGCTCCAGAAAAGGAAAATATTAAATAAAATGATATACAACTTCATCAGCTAATGTATTTTCTCAGTGTCTAAAGAAATTTGGAAGTTTAAAAAGCATATTGGAATAAAAATGCTTGTCATCTAGGAACAAAATATATTGTTGTCATATTTCAAATTAACGGTTCTAGTTAGGAAAATTAAAAAACCTTATATATTTAACATTTCATATGACTTCATTCAACTGAATATATGATAAAATAGGAAATTTTCTAATTGAAGTATCTACAAATTCAAAGCAGTATGGATACATAGAATAGGACATATGAATACAGTAAAAGTATTCTAGATATAATTGTATGCGCATTATAAGAATAGATAGGTGTCATCTTGCACTCCACTCTTAGCACATAGTGTGTATGTGCATTGCACAATATGCAGCAATGCACATAATATCATAGAAGTTGAAACCTTTGAAGAGTATGCAAGATAAATTAACTCCTCTAATTGGAGTTGTAACGACTTGGAGGGGAATCAGAATGTACAGATGCTGTGTCGCTATATGGGATACAATTTACTAATTTGAAAACTTTAAATAGCATTGTTTCGATATATAATATATTATGTTTATTGTTTTGATTCATAGAAATATAACTTTGAAACTATTTTCAAAGATTTTATCATTTATTGATATTCTCATTTGGAAATTATACGAATGTTCTTCAACGTAATAGTTCATCCCTAGTGGAATATTATTTGTATTGACTGTTAATAGATATTGTATGAATGTTCTTCATCGTAAGAGTTCATCCCTATTGGAATATTATTTGTATTGACTGTAAATAGATATTGCATGAATGTTCTTCACCGTAAGAGTTCATCCCTAGTGGAATATTATTTGTATTGACTGTTAATAGATATTGTATGAATGTTCTTCATCGTAAGAGTTCATCCCTAGTGGAATATTATTTGTATTGACTGTAAATAGATATTGTATGAATGTTCTTCATCGTAAGAGTTCATCCCTAGTGGAATATTATTTGTATTGACTGTAAATAGATATTGCATGAATGTTCTTCACCGTAAGAGTTCATCCCTAGTGGAAATTATTTGTATTGACTGTTAATAGATATTGTATGAATGTTCTTCAAAGTAAGAGTTGATGACTAAATATTATTTATAGTGACAGTAAATACAGTTCATCTCTAAACATTAATTGTATCACCTTAAAAATACGTATTACTTTGCTATTCAGGACTTGTATTATACAAGATTTTTCTCAGAATTATTTTGAAGGCTGTTCTGTAGCCATCTCATCATCTAAAAGAGACATTTCCTTGAATAAAAAAGCTTCAGATGATAAGGTTTTAAAAATAAATGATATGTTCATTTTCAGTGTAGATAAATCTTTGACAAAATTTACTATCTAAGAAATTTTGGTTGATAATATACCTACAGGAGTATACAGTACAGTCGCGTTTGAAATTATTCGTAACTAGATAATTTCCAGAAATTAATTTAATTTTTCAATCATTATAGGGAATGTTTCAATAAAGAAATAAATTTTCTCAGTTGGACAGGGTGCAATAATTGAATTTTTCATCCCTTCTAATTTTATAAATACTGCCATAGTTTTTTTCCACTCAATGATAAAGTATGAGAGCTACAATTACAATAAAATCAATAATCAGTTCCAATATCAACTGCCGAAGCACAGTAAATATAACTCTCAATTCGAGGGGTAAAAACGGTAAGAAATGAATTGTTAAGATGACTTTATAAATGTTTGCAAGACGTAATTGGAAGAACTGATTGACACTGCCATAAGAAATCAAGTGGAAACTAATATAAAAGTGTCTCCTTCAGCCAAAACACGAGGGAACGTGTACTGTCTCATTCAGCCAAAACACGAGGGAACGTGTACTGTCTCCTTCATCCAAAACACGAGGGAACGTGTACTATCTCCTTCATCCAAAACACGAGGGAACGTGTACTGTCTCATTCAGCCAAAACACGAGGGAAGGTGTACTGTCTCCTTCATCCAAATACGAGTGTACGTGTACTGTCTCCTTCATCCAAAACACGAGGGAAGGTGTACTGTCTCCTTCATCCAAATACGAGTGTACGTGTACTGTCTCCTTCATCCAAAACACGAGGGAACGTGTAGTGTCTCCTTCAGCAAAAACACGTGGTAACGTGTAGTGTCTCCTTCAACCAAAACACGTGGTAACGTGTAGTGTCTCCTTCAGCCAAAACACGTGGTAACGTGTACTGTCTCCTTCATCCAAAACACGAGGGAACGTGTACTGTCTCCTCCATCCAAAACACGAGTGAACGTGTACTGTCTCCTTCATCCAAAACACGAGGGAACGTGTACTGTCTCCTTCATCCAAATACGAGTGAACTTGTACTGTCTCCTTCATCCAAAACACGAGGGAACGTGTAGTGTCTCCTTCAACCAAAACACGTGGTAACGTGTAGTGTCTCCTTCAGCCAAAACACGTGGTAACGTGTACTGTCTCTATCATCCAAATCATGTTGTAATGTGTTGTGTCATCTTAAGCCAAAGCACGTGGTAACTAAAGACGTGTCTTTTCCAGCCAATTACACGTACGCGGAAGGTTATTCAAGCTATAAATAAGAATTATTATGCATCTTCAGTTCCAATCAAAAGATGAATATTTTGGTAAAAATGGAATTTTATTTCTTATTGAAATTTTTTTAATTATATTTTAAACATATTCTAATATAATGGGAAATGAGATTTCAATAATTTTGAGCGTATTGTATTTCAGTATAACGGGACCAATGATATTATAATCAAGTTTCATTTTCTTCGACTCGCTTGACAAAATCATTCATCCTTTGTTGCATTAAGCCACGTGTCGTAATGTTTAGAATATAGAGCAGACTCTGAAGGGAATTGTTTGGTCTCCTGGACATATACATTACACGCCAACTATATTTCATTATTTGTCAGATATATTACAAAATAAGTAGTTTGAAATGCATCAAAATGTACTAAAATAGAGCAGAAATATACGAAAAAAAGATTAGCTACCACGTGTAATACACGAGTAACATCACAGCTAACAGATTTTGTCTCTATGTAATTTAGAACTAAAATACATTGAAGAAAGGGGATTTCAAATCTAATTTAAGACTACACTGTACATCTGGTGATGAAAGTAGGTTAATGTGTCTATATCGTCATAGACAGTCCGACACGTCTCAAAGCAGGTTGTTTTCGCGTTATGTTGCAGAGTTAAGTGGACTGTCAATGACAGGTTTGGCGCCTAATTTCTAAACACACATCTGCTGAACAAAGATGAACAAACAGGAATTGGGAGCTGATATAGCCGATGATATGGAATATCCATGACGTTCACCAAATTCCAAACTGGTTGTTTTTGCGCTACCTGCAGAGTTAAGTGGACTGTCACCGACATGCGACAGTAGCTTTTTGCCACTCTTTCAGTTGCCGGACGTGAACTGAAGTTCTTATGAAGCCCGGAAAGCCAAAACATTTTTAGTTGCCATATCGGCAGTGCAGCTGAGCTCACAAACGATGCATTTGCGCCTCGTGTAGAATTGAGAAGTCAATATGCTCATGTGGCCAAAATATTCCTGTGGAGAAGATAGGGAGTGACGGCCTGCCATGGAACTGAATTATTGGATCGCGTTCAGGCTTTCTAAAAATCGATAGAGTGCATTATCTCTCTGTTTACTTATTGTAAGTGTAGTAATATCAAATAAAGAGGTACCCGAACCACTTTTCAATTTCAATAGTAATAAATAAAAATATTTTTACCTAATATTTATCATATAGAATTTTTTAACGGAAATGTAACAAATAATTTAAAGAGCAAGAGGAAACTTTTACCGTAGTTCAATTAGTATATTTGTTGGCACTTTATATATTAATAAAAACGTAATAGCGTTATTAGAACTAAGTTTAGTTAACTTAAACTTTATCTGTCAGTGATAGCAAGTGAAATTAATGTATCCACAAGCTAATATTAAATAACTTGCAGCGAGTTGTCCTAGCAGAGAGTTTTCTAGCGAAAACTTGAATTGTCCGGTTTCATTTTGTTTTGGCAGCGAGTTGTCTGCGACTAATTATCCAGCGGCGAGTTGTTCTGGAACCCCAGGGAAAGCTGTGAACAAAGATATTGTCACGGTAACAGGTAATGCAGTCATGAAAATTTCCTAACATGGATGTTAAAATATTGTCTGTACGATAAGACCGTCCCGAAACTCCGCGACTCGTTGTGCCAATGCACGGCACATGATACATCATTTCCGGAAACTGAGTTTCTCGGAGCAAAATTACTCTAATATTGCAACAGTAATAGTAAAATGTTGCCACAACAAAAATTACTACCTTGGTAAATTATAGTGAATAATATATCTCGATAATTATTCTTCCTTGATAAAATCAAGAAAAGGAACTTTTGTGAAGTCATGCACCTTATAAGCAGCTTTATGTAAGGTATCCAAGAAAAAGAGATGAAGGGGACTTTGAAATGGAACACACCTCTTCATCTTATGTGCTTTCAATATAACTTTCCAATTGGGTTACTAATTCTAAGTACACTGGGCTAAAAAACTAATAAAAATTATACTTTTTAACTGGAAATCAATTGTATTATTGTAATTTGTAGAATAGCAATTATTTTTTGAGCACCAAAAATAATGTCGAAAAACATATAACTTCTATATCCATGAGTAAAACTAATTTAACGAAATTGTTATTCAAAACAATATGTTTGAATAACAAAAATCACTTCTTCCGACGGCGCGAAAAATAGTTTTTATTTAATTTTCTTCGCGGAAAACTTACGAGGTTTCTATTTTCGATCCACTCCATCATTTTTCGCCTCCGAAATGAGGAAAGTTTGAATAATTTTATCCTCTAGTTTTGCACTCGAGAGTAATTGTACCTGTGGAAAAACTGTTACGTTTTTATACCAAAGTTAACGAAAACACAAAGCTTTTGATAGAACACTTGCGTAAAGTGCGTATTTTCTTCATAGTATTTTTACCTACAGATTCATATCTAGAGGAAAAGTAGAAACAAAAATATTTGAATAACACCTTGATCATTCAAAACCATTTTGTTCATATTGTTCTCCCATGCAACCACACAAAAAATGAGGTGGGGAAGGAGTGGGGGACTGATGATGGGGGTGGGGGATATATTGAAATTTATCGAACAGAGATACATGCATAGTAAATAAATAGTAAAGCATGCTAAGTACAATTATTGGAACATCCGAAAATACTGCATAGACGTGGCTGCGATTAAAACGAGTGACGTCAAACAAGTTGTTTCCAAATAAGAACTTTGCTATTTTTCAGTTAAATGTGCATTTTCATGGAAATCAACCTAAATAGAATTTCGTTTTACACTCCATTCACTTATAATATTCAACTTAATAGCCTTCAGACTCCCCGGTAGAGTAAAGGTGACTGATCAGGATCTATGATACATTTGCATTTATCTGATTAAAGAAGAATTTTTATTGAAAATGTCATTCGTAAAATTGTCCTTAAAATAAAATTTTATTGCAGACAATCGAGTTTATATGCTAGATAATGGTCATTCCAGTGCTCCTTTGTAGGTACAATAGGTTACTATATAGGTACCAACTTACATTTTACAAGTTTGCTAATAAGCCAAGTTAAAATTAAGTGTCAGCCTGCTATTAAATATATAAAGGTTATCTAGATACTGGAAGCTAACCAATCATATTGTTTATTGACATATTCCATCTAATTACTTTCTGCACCTATATAAGTAATTCTCATTTTGTCATTACTTCGTCTGATTTTGTGTGACGTCATTTCTGAAGACCGGATCAAGTTCACCGTCAATGAATTTGAAACTTAGTATACTTCTCTATTTATTCACTATGGATAAATGGGTGTTCTCTCTTATAGTAACATGTGAATAATAAGTATAAGATTCATTAATAGTACGATCATTGAATCCCCCCCCCCCCTTCAGGAGGATTGGGAGTGGGAAGTGACTGTTCAGAAATTAGTGTGTTTCAAACATTATTCTTTCAACGTTTGATCACCAATCATGAAATCATACTTTTACCCCTATTTTCAAAGTAATTAGGGTCTGATATCATCTAAATAGGGCACAAACTAAATTTAACATAAACCATACACTCTCACAATAACCAATGGGTTTTTGAGAATTTAGATCAGTATTTAGGACAGTAAGCCCCCCGTCCCCCCCACTTCCGATACAAGATGGAACTGCAATGGCCAGGTATTAATAGAAATATTTTGTATTGTGTAATAGATATAAAGAATAAATATATTTTGCATAAAATTGTGAAATATAAGAGATAAAATTAGATTTCCATGTGATACAACTATAGTACTTACGAAATCAAACCAACTAAACATTTTACTTAAAGACCTAAATATATACTACAAACTATCGGTAACCCCTTGTTTTTGTAGAAATACATCCACGTGTTATTCTTACTGTTGTTTAGTAATATTTCTGTAGATTTATCTCGGACAGTGATACATTTTTGCTCATTTAGCGAAAGGAAACTCGTGATTGTTCCTTTCCGTGGCTATAAGGCTGATCGATACTGAGGATATGTTTACGTTGTGGCCCAAAAGCGGAAGGAATTGAGGCGATTCATTTGAGGCTATCAGGCACATCAATACTTTCATTGCTACTCTATATACGGCCTGCATAGAAATGAGAGCTGACACTAATACAGCACTTTATACAAATAAAATAACTGAAGGAGCGGTACGATACTTATCACTCAAAAGGATTTTATATTTTTAATAATGTTTGAATATAATCCAATACTACTCAGTATATAGAAAAGTGTTATTTTTCATTATTTAAAATTCTTATTTCTACACAGTTTCCATTCTTGAAAATAAACCCTTTGGGTCTAAGTATTAAAATGGAAAGTTTTGAAAGAAATTAAACGACATTGCGATAATAGAGAACTATTTTATATAATTAAAAGTATGTTTGTTTTAAAGAATGTCGTGAGTTTTATAATATAGAGGAACGTCTCAATCGTTGGACACTTTCAGTTCTCGGAAAGTGGACGTAAGCTTAGGTTATAAGCCAACCTGACCTTTAAAAAATGTTATTAACAAATATATAAACACTCACTTTTCGAGTACGGTGATACTACTTAACTGTCTGAGAACGGTGAGGCTCTTCTAGCAGGAAAATAAGTTGAGTGGAGTTATTGTAATACTAAAGCGCAATTTCTTCAAGATGACATTTTTTTATATTCCTAACCTTAATTATTAACGCCATAAAGATCAGCCTCCTGAAGAGTTTCCAATAGAACGAAGATTATCCCCGTGCGACTGAACCATATTGTAACTAATCTATTTTCAATTACTTTCAATGATGGTTACAAAGGAAAGCTTTCGGTGCTTTAATTCTCCTTCAAATATATCGCCTGAGGAAAATACTCTAAAATGAAAGCAGCAAATAATACGAAAAGAGAGAAAAAACATAAGCCCCTGTGGGCACGTCTACCTAAAATCGCCGTTAAGAAATTCCCTCCAATATATTTATTTACTTAGAAGATCTGAGTTGATGCCTGTGGAGAATTTTTTTTGTTTCTTTGTTGCAATATTACATAAAATTCAAGTGAGAAACACTCAAACAAATTTAAAAATATTCCCATCATTATTTAGAATTTTTAGACTATAAAAGATTTATCTCGACACTTTGTTCAGAGTAATTATTAACTTAAATAAAACAAGATAACTAATTTCAGATTAAATTGACTCAATATTACGTAAAGAGGTCAACAAACTTCAATAAAAAAATATTCAAAACTATTGAAAAAGTTAATTCGTAACTGAAATCACCATGACAACGAATAACCAAAATCATTTCACTAGCGAGTATAAAACAAACGTACTAAAGGGACGTTTTGCATGACGCGATTGCTGCTTTAATCTCACAGCGCGGATCGATGATCGTAACAATCGCTCATGCAAATCCCACCTATTAACTATCCTGATTTACTAAGTATTGTATAAATATAGTACAGATATACTCTGTAAACTAGTCTACTAAAATTCGCCTTACTATACAATCTCCTCCTGTTGCTTTTGTATGCATTTAGTCTATTTACTCGTTTTTAAATTAAAAGGTAAAAAATATTCAGGTATCTAACCTTTCTAACAAGTGGAACATTGCCGTGCTTTGAAAACCATGTACGCACACACAGTCCTCGGAAAGTTGGTGCTACCATAGAACAGGATAAGACAATTGGAAATTTCTGAAAGTCAGATTCATTTATGTTCTATATTAACGCCAACTTTCAGTGCGCTGTGAGTGTCTGAGTACAGCAACTTTCTCCCATGTTAAACTACAGAAGTTCCAAAGCACTCGGCTATCGATATTCGAACTCTAATTGTATAATCAAAGTGCAGTTAGATAAGTTCAACCATTTATTTAATCTCAGTTCGTTTCTAGAAGAACTTCTTCCATAGTTTCCATTTTAATTGAGCAATAAGGTACTAACATGACTGCCATTCACGCGAATTATACGGCAGTTCCAATTTCTTTTTGCATATCTCTACTGAATGAATTGATCGTCCTAAAATAGAAAATATTTCGTTCGGGAATCTTGGAATTCTAAGTTGCTGACAAGGTCGATAATCTCCGAGAAGAAAGCCTTCCAATTCCTACTTTTTCCACAATTCGAGAACTTTCCCAAAATGAAGGTACAAAAAGAAATCCCACCATGACGAAAGTTTAAATTATGGCCGCTGGGTTGGCGTTTGAATTTTATTACTCTTCTCCTTTTCTTCTCGCCAGTCAAATCAACTTAACAAACTTAGTCTTGATTCTTCAGACAGAAGACTTTATTAGAGGAGTGAAGAACTGCAGTATTTCATGTGTTAATTCGCCAAGTAAACTCTTACTAATGCATACCCAGAGAGAAAATTAGGGTGGACCATACAAGATAATTTTTTTTCTAAGAAGCAAGTTTTTGTAATCACATCTTATCAACATATTTCATTTTCATTGATCAACAGAAAATTCTTGGTTGGGTTTTTTGTAGATTAATATGAGAATCTACTGTATCCTCTACGTGGTCGCTTTAAATCTGTCTGGGATTCTCTGTCAATTCTAACAGGATTAAAATACTGCAGCTAAAAAATTTAGTATCAGAATATAGTTACAAAGATATTTTCCTAATAAAACCATCACATTTAATATAATAAACTGTTTCTTCTCAACACTCTAAAAGTACAATTAATGATATCGAATTACATATTATAATCCTATACGTAAATATTATCTTGAATTCTGATAAACACTGTCCCTACAGAAAACATATCAGTCTGATAATATAGGCATATCTGCAGGCGCAAAGTGGTATAAAGTTAATGCTATTTTTTCGTACACTCACTGCATGAACAAAATATTTTCTTCCGTCACGTAATCCCAAATGAATATGCAGATGAGGTGTTTTCGCTAGGCTCTGCGATAGCAAACCAGCTATGCTCTTCTCTCCACCAAGAATTAAAGAGGAAATTTGCCTGAGCTTTTAGTAGGCAGTTAAACTCTCATAGGCTGATCCACTGATTACCGAACACATTCGAATATCCAACACCACAGGGAATATCTTAATTAACCAATTTCTATCTTTTTCCAATGACTGAACCCAATAACTGAACCAAATATTGGAAAGCAAGAGTTTATTGGGATTTTAAATATTTTTATAGGAATGTTTTCATACTGATTAGAAAAATAGCAAACTGCTATTTATATAAACTGTGCAGAGTAAAATTACTTGACTAAATTTTATATATTTTATAAAATATTAAACGAAATATTACAAAATAAAATTAATTAATCAAAAGTCATTTCCTTTATTTATAATAAGAAGTTATCAATTAAAACTAGTGTGTAAACCAAAGCCACTTTACAGTCTTCCGAGCGTAAGAAAGTGTATTACTCCGCGGAGTTGTCTATATATTAGTTGAACAACTCTAAAGTGATACATTACACATCTAGCGCTCTCAAGTAATACTTGCTTCTTTTATAACTGCATTGATTTTAACTGTTTTTAAACTTAATTATAATGGCTTACCGAAGACCTTCATTTTCTGCTGGGTAAGTGACTTATGATGTGGCATTTATTATTTGTGCATAATCTTTAAAATTTCGTAATTGAAACAACATTCAAGTTCCTTAATTCTAGCTTTAGAAGATATAAATAAATGTTTCTAGTATTTAAATTAAGTCAAACATCATGGCAAGCATAATTTGGACTCTTTAACTCTTTCGTACATGTTTTCTACTTAGTTCAGTTACTTGTAAACATTAAAGTGTGCGGTAAATGATGTTCACTAGGTCACACACTTAAATTTCAGTAATCAAGAGAAGTTACCAATCTTATCTGTACTGAATTTATATTAAAGTTCAGTTTAAAAGACTCTTGTGTACCTTTTAAAAAATGTTACGGGTTTCCAAGCTAAGATTGTCCAGTGTATAGCGTCTCTGTGGTTTGAGGCCGGAGTTTTAACGTACCGCAAATTACCTACTTTACTCTATCTAGTCTCTGCATTTGCCAGTCTTTGATCTTTGAACTAATTAAGATTGATGGTTTTTAATAGAACTAAAACACTTTAGCCTGATGTTTCATTGTGGTTTTGATATTTGTCAATTAATGATATTAAATATTTATAGACTATTCTACTTGACGTTGCTTAATGTACGAAATCGTGCATATTATCTGATTCTAACAAAACTGGTTTATATTTAATTCTAAAATAATCGATTGATTAAGTTAATTCAGTTCAGTATTATAATGTAAAAGGACAAAGTTTCTCTTTAAACCTTAATTAAGAGTTTAATTTTCAATTTAGATTCAAATATTGTGGACTCTCCTAAGTTAAATGTTAAATTAGCCTCTTTTTTTTTCTTTTCAGTATGTGGAGGGAGAGATTGCTGTCGGATGGAAGTGTTAGCCGAACATCAGAATGTTCTGCAACTGAAAATCCTGACTTATACCTAGATAATAGAGACCAGGCATTAGACTTCAATGAGCTCACCAGTCACAAGGAGGTACAATTCGATAATTGTTTGCTCTCCAACCGAACCTATACACCTCAATCTCTAGCCGTGAGAAAAGTGGTTGCCTCGTTGTCTATGCCCGAAGAAAAGCTATTCAACGTCTTTCAACCACCTCTTGTTTCTAAATTTTACAGTGATATTAGACAATCTCTGAGAGGCATTTTAAATGTATCAGAATCTTCGAATGGAGTATTGACATTACAAACTGAGAAGCTCTTGAAATCTGTCATTCCAGTTCTAGAGTCTGCAAGTCCCCTAATACTGAGGCCCAATATATTCAACTTGAACCCTGGAGTGATCGAACATTTCTTCGCAGGAGTAGAAAGGCTTAACCTGGAAGTGGGTCAAGTTAGAGCAATTTACACTACTGTACCAGGTCAATTTGTTAAAGCATCTGAAAGCGATAATCTCGACAGCTTTAACTGTGGATTGCATTCTTTGTATTTCGGTGAAATTTTGTCCCTTTCTCAACTGACAAGTCAGAAACTTACTGGATCTGTTTGTGTTGAGCACCCATACAATTTGGCGAGATTATACTGTGGGAAATGCAATAGAACTGTATGTGTCCTTTGTTGCCTAAAAGTTGTCGGTAAACATTCCCATCACATTGTAACAAAGAAGACCAACATGAATAGGACTAGAGCTGAAATAATCTTGAAAATGATAGCAATCCTCAATGATCTGATTCAGATAAGTATCACTACAGTGGATGCACCACTTCATGTCCAGATGTTCGTTCACTTCTTCGGAATTCCGCTGTTCGATACATCAAAATTGAAAACTGTGTCCAGTGAATTGTTAACTCTCTTGGGTATCCTCAATTGGTTCATAATCTACACCAATATGATGACTGTTGGTCCCCCGAATACCATGGACGAGTTCGCAAACATCTTGATGAACTTCAGTGTGGTATTCAAATCTCTTTTGAGTAGAGCGGAATAAATAGAAATATTTAAGATATTATATTTATAATCAAGATTTTTACGCCTAATTTAAAAGTACAAAAATTTTAATCTAAATTAACTAAATTAAAAAGACTAGTCTGGATTAAGATTGCTTGCTTATAGTTTCCTGTTACAACCTATTTGAAATTTATGTCTTAAAAACTTTTAATGTTACAACATTTAAAACGTGGCTTTTAGTTTATATGATGATGGACTTTATCAAAGTTGCATCCTCTTTGTTCTTCAATTTAAATTTATTTACTGAAGTTTTCATTGTAAGCATGTAGTTAATAGTGTACACTTTCCCGTTTCTGGATTTTAGACTAATTTAACACTTTTCTGTGTTTTTAATATGAATAAAATATTTCAGGAATTTATGCACATGCCTGTAGTGTATGCGTTGTTACATTTCACAGTTACACATTCATGGTTTTACTATAAATAAAATAGATGAGATAAAATATGGTATTTATTATGCATTCCCCATATAAAATTAGTCTTAGTCTGTTTATCAGTAGAAGAACAAACTCTGCTATTCTTGTTCAAATTTTCAATATTAAAACATTAATGACTAGGGTTGTGACATTGCATATTTTGCATTTGCTTTTCTAAAACGTATAAGCTTATTAGATTTGCATATGCAATTATAAATATGCATATGCATATGCATTTATAAACATGCATATAGTTTTATCAATTTGCCTATCCTGATGCTGTCTGTGGCGTCCCTTGGGCCCCCTAACTGTTGTAATTTGGATTATGGATTGTCTTTTTTTTCATTTAAATTATAATAATCATTTTTAACGCTACTTGCAGTTTTAGATGATAGCGCTAGGGTTATGCTCTTCAACTAAGAGGTCTTTGGTTTTTGTGTTAGGTAGGCTTAATTTACTATCACCTTCATTTTCCTTTTCCATCCGTAAGTGCAGCCACCGTTCTTTTGTGTCCCTTTTGGTCACTGCATTCACTGAGTAGCTTTTCTGCATTCATGAGCATTGTCACCGACATTGGTAAGTGACTTTGTTCATAGAGCCACTTTCCTTTCTGACTGCTTCTTCTAGTCCCTTGTGTTTAATTTCTTTTTGACGTCAGCGATATAGCCTTTGGTTCCGAAGCAGACGTTAAACCCCTACTAAATTAATTATCAATATGCATTTGCATATATTATGAATTATTATGCATTTAATAGTAATGCTCCAAATTTGAAATGTCAAGTATTTCAAAAGACTCAATTGTTTCAGAGAATGACATATTACTAGGGTTGTGACAATATTCTTTTGGCTTAAAGAATTATTCTTCATGCTTTTTAGCAATAAAGCATATTTTTTGAAATAAAGAATATTCTCAAAATATGCTTTTAGTTAATCAAATAGTCCAAGTGACTGCAAATGAAACACAAACTGATTTTTATTGTTTGAATGCATGATTCAAGAATTTTTAAGTTTAAAATACTAGGTGAGGAAATTACCTCATTGAATCATTGGAACCTGTAAGGCGATAATTAATAGTAATAATTTTAATATGGAGTACACAATAGGAGTTGCCATTTTGTGTTACGCTTTACCTATTGTAAACGGTTACTATTCATTGGTGCGACCCTCCATTAACATGAAAATATATGTACATCGGGGGATGGGACGTGCTACCCCCCTAACCCCCCTGCCAGGTCATTAAAAAAAATCATGAAGTGTGCAGTACAACAAACTAGCGAATACAACAAACTCCATTATATCGAATGAGGAAATGCATCATACAAATTAGCTAATATTAGAAATAAAGTAAAATAAGAGGAATATATACCAAAGTAAAAAAAAAAAAGGTAAATATTGTTTTATTTAAATTGGTATACCTATCTATAATGTATATTTATGTAATAATTTTTATTTTAATCAAAAAATAAAACGAGAAATAACACAGAAAGATGTAACTGTCGGACTAATGACACGTCCCCATTGTAAACGGAGCTAGGACGTTTCGGTACCATATTTTTTATTTCCAGACGAACCTTATTTTTTAAATTCGAAATGAGTTAAGACTACAAATTATAGCAGATAACTGACGTAGAATTATTTCGAGAATTTAAAAACAGCTATGATCATCAAATGTAATAAATACTTTCTTTATTGTGCAAGTTATTGTTTAAAACTGTTCAATATTTATTATTTTGGTTAGCTCATACAGAATAAACTGTCTCAATTTGACATTGTTTCCTACCCTGCCTTCTTTATAAATATACCATCAATGAAAACTGTCAAATACAATTGGTCTTATTTCAAAGAAATTAGAACATATAAAGCTAACCTGAACGCACATCATTGAGCATTTATAGAGCTAACCTGAACGCATAAAAGGCATATTTTAAGCATAAAAAGAATATTTTAAGGCATAAAAAGCATATAAAAAGAGCATAAAAGCATATTTAACAAGCTTAAAGTATAAAGCATAAAAGCATATTTCAAAAAGAATATTGTCACAACCCTACATATTACATTGTTGTCACTATAGTATTCTATATTAGTGAAGTGAATTTTCATGGTTACCAGTTATTTAAGAACAGAAACTAGGTATATACTGGCCCTTGTGTCTATAATCTATTACTATTATTATCCTACTCTTTATTTTTATTACTGTAGGTGTTACTTTTAGCTTTATGGCGCCATATAGTTAATCATTTTCTCTAATTTTCGAACAAAATTTCAAAGTCATATTCATCAAGAAAAGTAAACGATAGAACACCTAAAGGTATATATCAAATAAATTAGGGTGTTTGTTCAACCTCCCAGTGCATATATTGCCTTCCTTTCAAATTATTATCTTTAATTGCATATGTTTTATCTGCAAAACATATGCGTTTTCTCAAATGCATATACGTTTTCTCAAAAAACATAAAACCTGTTGCATATGCAGTATATTTCCCAGTGCATATACTGCATATTTGGAAATGCATATTGTCACAACCCTAATGATTAGGGATATGGCATTGTGCATATTGCATATATGCAGTCCTCTGCATATATTTCAAGAGCATATAATATGAATGTGTGCATATATGCTAACCGAGAAATATGTACTTGGTCAAATTTTCACATGTAATGCCTAACTCTTACCTGTGCCATTTTCTTCTGGGACCACTGAATAGAAAACAATTTTAACTGTGGACCCAAGTATATTAGAAATAATCAAACTAACTATTCAAATTTATAATGTATGTAGGTGGGATATTGAAACAAAAAATGTATTAATAAATTTATATGACACTTGGTATTTAGTAAATATTTATAGCAATTGGTAAATAAATGAAAAAAATATTTTAGAGAGTTGTACTACTCGAAAAATAAGAAAGGTAATGGCTTGTAAGTATATAATTTATTTAAGTAATTAAACACAAAACGGTTCAAATTAACCATTTAATGACTTAGTGTCGCTGCTTATAGATGAGGATCTTTAAATGGAACCGCTGGTCTAACAAGATGGTTTATAATTTTCGAGTCATGACTAAAGTAATGATCGGAATGTGATATATGAATAGGGTTGTGACGTGGCATTAAACGCATGGTGCATGCATGCCTCATGCAGGTATTCTTAAATACATGGTGCATGCATGCCTCATACACTTGTTCTTAAATACAGGTTACATGCATGCAATATGCATGCATTTTTTTATCGTGTGCTGCATAAGTAATTTAATACTCACTACTTAGTATTTAGTATACTTCACTAAGGTAATACCAAAGATAATATTATACACTATTCTCGCCAATTTCTGGTTTCAAAAGCGGGAACAAGAATTGAAATATTGTAAAGTCATAACAGCAACACTCTATAATCATATATAAGACATTTGAAGAACGTAACATTATGAAAACTGTTTATTTATTTCCATTATAAGAAACAGTGATGAATCAATTCATGTTTTCACACTGCTTAACATTAATTTTCTATTTATGTGTGTTGCCTTGTTGACGTCACGGTCACAAATTACTCGATTTGTGACAACAGCTCACAAAGCTTTACTCTTCAATACCTACCCTACTAGGAATACCCATGAATTAAGTAGTTAAAAGGATAGTCACACTTGAAAATGGTGCGAAAGTGTGACGTCACGCGAGCGACTCATGACGTCACCTGGTATACAGATATACTCGCATCGGAAATATTTGGTTATAGATCTTCATGAAATAACTTTTGATTACGTGGTCAAATAGATAATTAAATACATCGTAAATGTTAATATGTATACCTAATACTGAAATCATTTATTGAATTTAGCTCAGATTATGAATTAAATAGTTAGACTATTTAATTCATAGCTCAGATGATGTTCAATAATATTTGGATTTGTGTCGACTACGATCGTTTGTGTACTCTCCAACAATGATTGAAATTGAAGAACTATAGTCAATTCTAATATAAAATTGCGATATGGTGAAATATATATAAATAATATTTGCCGACGGATGTCTTCAATTAAGGGATGAATGAAAATCATAGATCACTAACTTTATATTGTTGTTAGTTAACAAAATGAATAAAAAAAGAAAACTGTATAGAATAAAGTAGTTAATAGCTGTATTCTGTAAATCTAGTATTAAGCTTCAGAATTGGGTATATCATAGAATACATTCAACTATAATATATATAGTTGAATTCTTTTATAAAACTTAAATTCTGATATTTGCATTAATTAAAGCAATACAAATAAGTGATAACATGCAAATTCACTGCATTTAATAGGCATTATAACTGACTAGTTAGATACAGACTCAAAGTAAACAATACAAGAACCTTGAAATCGTATTCCAAGTGACGTCACCTTCTTTTTCTTTGTCGGTATTTCTGTCGAGTGCGAGTATCCTTCTAACTATTTAATTCATAATAATACCAACAATATTGATAGGTTGCGACACTTGAGTGATTTGTGACGTGACATAAGCAAGAGAACAAATTTAAAGAGAAAATTAGGGGTTTAGCTGGTTAAACAATTTGTTTATTATGTATTTATTTATTATATTATGCATATTAATAACTTTTTTTCACAAATTTATCTTCTTCAATTTTTTTAAATATGATTTTAAGTGTTGCTGAATTATGACGTCACGCACATAGCATACTTCGTTTGTCCTTATTATATTTCAATTCTAGTTCCCGCCTTTGATACCAGATGGCTTATTGGCGAGAGTAGTGAATAATATAGTAGTATAATATCTTTGGTAATACAAATTAAAAGTTTCCCTTTCTTACTTAGAAATTTCTAAAAATAGATAAAAACTGAATAATTGTTTCATGTAATATAACATTTTCCACTCCAAAACTTCTATACCTATAATTATTTCATAAAAAAACAGACAGTTTATTTATTAAATATCTGAATCTTTTTATATAGTCTCACCAAACAATGTACCTACACTTTTTTCAAAGTACATGCAAAGAAAATGGCCAAAAAAGTGGACTAACTCACTTAAATGTAATTACAGAATGCATGCAATAAAGCTTTAATAGCATGTTTCAGAGCTTAAGTGCATGCTTTCAAGGCATACTTGCATGCTTTAATAGGAGATTCACTTTTAAAATCCTGAGATAACATTTAATAATAAACTGCAATTCCACTGTTTGAACTTGAATGTATATGTTTCAAATTGATTTACTATTAAAAAAGTCTAAATTTAAAATATCTTTGTTATATTTTTTTTTAAAGTTAAACATTTTGCAGTAAAAATAAAACTACACCTTCGTTTTATTGTAAGTTCCAATCAAACCTCCAAAGTACAACTAGCTACATTCAAAACATAACTATGTACAGATTAACTTTATTTTAATTTCCGTAATTAAATTTGAGCATATAATATGCACACTATATTGAATAATTTCTGGCATATAAAATGCATATATATTTCCAATATGCATTGTAATTCAGCATTTAGGCACATTGACTTTTTGCATATTATATGCAGAAATAGGCATATAATATGCTGCATATCGCGTCAAAATTTATGCATATTTTATGCTGCATATTGTCACATCCCTACTGATGATTCCAATTATATTCTAATTCCTCATTGGTGCCAATTTCGGATGAAGATCCAACTATAGAGCAGTTTCCTTTAAAACTTCAATTTAACATCTGTCAATCGACCTGTTTATTATTTAATTCCCTCATTAATGTAATAATTCAATGATCTTAATAATTATGTCTAAATCACATTGTTCCTTTTTTGATGAACTGAGCAAAGAAGTACAGTGATACTATTTCCGGTGTTGCATAATCATAGTATAGTCTAAACTGCCATTGGAGCAGACAGTTGTGTTGTACCTAGATTCGGTGCTAGTCATGTACAGCTGACATCATTTTATTTGTTTAATTAGGTAATATTTGAGTTACTATTTCCCGTTTGCTTTTACTGAAGCAAATGTGTTTCAATAATGTTCCTATTAATCTGTTTGTTATGTGCATTGCCCTGTTTTGCTGATGTGGACAACACTGAATGCGTTGTGAGTTACTAAATGATTTAATGTTTTTATTTTTTTAAATACTTCAAAACTAATTGCCAAAAAATTTGCATTCGAATTAGGTTTATTGAATTTTTTTCTTAGTTTAGTGTGGATAAGATTAGACATTTACGCTACTCTTCAACTACGAGGTCTTAGATTTTATGTTAGGTAGGCTCGTAGGCTTCATTTGCTATTACCTCTTCATTTTCCTCTTTCATTCGTGAATTCAGTCACCGATCTTTGTGTCCTTTTCGTCACATTTTTTGGTGTTTTTCTGCATCCTTGTAATTATTCCCGATTAGCATTAACCACTTTAGTCATAAAGTCACTTTCCTTTGTGACTGCTTCTTTCAGTGCCTTGTATTTAATTATATTATGACGTCAGTGATATGGCCTCTGGTTCCGAAGCAAACGTGAAGCCCTCAACCGAGTTAATGTTAAAAAATTATCATCATTATCAATTTTTATAGAATATCGAGAATTTATAACTATTGTTAAATTAGTGTCTCCTGAAGACCGATAATTATTGGGTGCATTGGGTTTATTTCACTTTTTTCCTCTTTTATCTGTGAATTGAGTTACCAATTCAAAAATGAAAATGTGTTTTTAACGGAGTAGTTTTCCTCCATCCATGAGCTTTGTTATCGGATTAGATGACATAGATTTTATGATATAATAATCAACTTTCTTGTATAATGAAAATGTTAAACCCCTTTCTAAATCTATATAGAATTATCTGAATATATATCTGGGTTATCTGTAAAATTATAAGTGTTCCCTTTCTCGCTTCTCAGATTCAGAAGCTGCCACAGAGCAAAGAAGATGACCTGGTGAACATGGCTAGAAGTATCTTATCCTCATCTCCTGTGGACCTGACACCGGTGTACCGGGAGTTTGGATCCAATGTTAATGGTTAGTTGAATATCCCAACTTCATTTCTAGGCTATTTTATTCCTTTTCGTTGTAGAAATAAAGTTTTCTAGAACCCATGTCAACAAAACTGCCTATTGTTTTGAAACACATTAAAGTTAGTATTGCATTATCTTCATATACTACAGTAGCTTACATTATATTAAGGAAAGCAGGAACAAGTATTCTAAATTATTAATGCTAAAAAATGTAGGAAACTCTCATTCTTGCAATTTTGCACGTTTACATATACATCTCATATGTATTTCAAAGAACTAATATTTTCAATACAAATATTTTTTCATTAACTTGATATTGAACTTCAAACAATAATTTACCTCTGCTCAAAAATTAAGGGATACCATGAAAAATGTTCAAATTTGTATATGTAATTCATGTTTAGTAGACTTGTTGCATTATTATAATCATATATATTGTCAAGTGGTGCATTATTGAAACAAAACTATTTTCAACATAGCTGCTGCAATATTCCTCTCTAATTCCCCATCACTTTCTCCCCATTCACCATCAATTTTCCCCTTTCCCTATCACTTCGATTATTATCGATTTTTTCTGAAAATCAAACATTTTTTACAAAAAGATTAATAAACGACAGTAAAAAGGAGGTGAAGGAGTGGTTTTTTCTCCCACTTAAATCAGGGCAGTTATCATCCTGAGAGTGAGCGATTGAAATTATTTTTGATTATGATGGGGAAGGGAAAATTGATGGGAAATGAGGAGAAACTGATGGGGAATTGGGCAAAAAGTGATGGGGAATGGGGTGAGAGTGATTGCGAATGGGGAACCAACCGTTGAAGCACTTACAGATGCTTCAATTAATGAGTGATCAAGATGTATCACAGTATTAAAATAAATCCATTTGCATTCAACGAAATAGGTTTAATTAACCATTTTGTACACAAGTTAAATTTTGAGAAATCCTTAATGATTTTTGCAGTACTGTATATAATATATATAATATCGATTGTAGAGGATGGGATTAATAAAATCTGGTACTCAGAGAAAAAGTTATGGAAGACCCTTAAATGATTCCTATAGCTTTTACATCACCATTTTAGTTTTCTGTCAGGGTATTTTCTCAAGAATTTACATATATAAGTAGAATATTTTATAATAAAGAATATAATATCTTCATATAAGAATGTATACTTAAATAGAAAATAAAATTACGAAAATTAAAATAATTATCAGTTATATAGCAATTGCCAAAATTTATAAATTTTAATTTACTCACAAGTATTTTAATACAAATACAATGTTATGGAGTATGTAGGAATAATTTCAAAAGATTATGTCAAGTAGGATAAAGTAGCAAGAGAAATCCTCGATTCTACACCGTAAAGAATTCAAATAGATATCTTTAAAACTTTGAAATACTTGAGTTTGTGCAAACTGTGCTAGAAGATCATCTATCATTTTCTTTTCAGATTTGCTTACGAAAGTTAAAGAACTCGGTGAGGAACTTGTTCTGGCCGTGGAGAAGAGTCTTCTAAAAAATGATACGACGTTGCCCGACTTCAGGAAACTTTTCTCTGAGGGATTTGACCACCACGAAGATGTAATAGACACAATTGTGCTCGCCATTCACAACTACAGCGAGACTACACAGGACTTTCTTACCAATGTCATCAACAATGGTGATCAGAGAATAGCCAAACTCGATGAAAACATTTCGGAAAAAGAGGACAGTACGAAGACTCTCTCGAATATCTTGCAGAGTTTGGAAGAAATGGATGAAGATGGATCGGCTATTCAAATTTCCACTGGCGGAATATTCAATATATCAGAACCTACTCAGGGGAAGAATGGTTCCGCTTCGTTAGATGAGATGATGGACTTACAGACGGGGCAGACGGAACAACTGACGGCTATTCTGACGGCTATTCTACGCAAGAGAGATTTTATCTCGCAGAATTTTCTCTCTGCAGAAACTACTAGAGGCTTACAGAGTTCAATTGAAGATATTGAAGCGGAAAATGAGGAGATAGAAGATGAAAACTTACTGCTGAGAAGTGGCATGAATGAATCTATTCATGAGTCAATATATCATTACAAGTAATGAAATTTATAGATAAATTTATAGGCATGCATATCGTACAAACTAATAAAATAATTATAATTATTTTTTATGAAATAACAATTAATAACTAAGAGTTTTGTAATACAAAATTTCCTGTGATTTTTATTCTGCTTCAGTTTATCAATTCTATTTTTTAGTATTATTTAATTGCGGCTTATAATTGAAGTGTTCTAAAACCACGTTACTTTCCGACTGGTTCTTCGTTTCCATTAGATTTAATTTCTTTTTGGCATCAGCGATAGGATCCAAAGCAGACCTTAAACCTCCCACTCGATTGATTAAATATGAAGTAATGTAAGTTGTTCCATTTTCAGAGCAATCGACTGCTATGATCACTATATTGCCGGTCACAGACTATCAGGAATTTTCACCATTTTTCCAATCAGGTAAAACATATTTTAGGAATAAGAATATTTGATGCTTTAATAATAGCTGTATACAGTCGGATATTTCTGATTCCATTTAATCGTGCGACCTGCGCCGTTTCGTTTTTTGTATATTTTATTTAGTTTTAGGTCAATTAACTCAATCAGGAACCCAATTTATTGACAAAAAATAATTCATTAATAAAATATTTAAATTAGAAAAATTTCTTAGGTATAGAAGTGGAACATTCTGATTGGTTGTGTTACATCACTGAAAATATTTCACCAATAGAATGTGCTAACTTAAAGCGATGAAATGTTCATTGCAAAATGATTGGATATTTAATGGTACTATATAGCATAAAAAATTATATCGATAATACAAAGTAAATACCTAAACAATGTAATACATTATTATAGTATTGCTGCTGGAGATGTTCGAATTTAACCATGTTGTTCATTACCATTGATCAGATGCGACAACGATAGCTCTGTAGATTGCAGAGGAGTGGAGGTCTGGTGTGAGATGGGGGACAGGGGAGGGGTGAAGCCAATTCCAGGCGAGGGATGGACAGTTCTCCTGAATAGGGAGAGAGACTTGACAGCAGGACAATTTATCTCTGTTGGTGGAGATAACGAGCGCAATGATGGTGGAACCGAAACACACTTTACTGGAGTTAACACAACTCTGCATTCAAATAGTTCTAATATCAGTCGTGTGAACTTCACCCAAAATTTCCATTCGTATGAACAAGGGTTCGGATTCCTCGATGGTGATTTCTTCATTGGTGAGTAAAATGATTTCTCTCTCTTAACTGTAATTTACAAGTTTTTCCACCATTATATAGTTAGGTGTAAATATTTCTCAAATTTTATAGCTATTTCTTATTCACGAAATTAAGTTGACATTTTGTAAACGGTTATAAAAGTATAGCGCCATCTACTGGAAATTATCTTAACAATGCCATCTATCAGTTTTTCGATCAAACATTATTATTGCATCTAATAAATATTACACTTTTTTCGGAAAAACAGTGATTTCAGTCGAAATATTCCTATCACTAACTAATAAATCATTACCTATCATAAAATGGGACACGGGGTCTTATTATATATCAAACTGATAGTATAAAATTGGTATTGCCAATCCCTTTTCATTTTCCTGAAGCTACATCTAGGTTCAGGCTCAGGGCAAGCCTTCTTTCTGTTTTAATCATCTAATGTAGCATTTAGGATTGTGTTTAGTTCGGCGGTCTTTTTCTTCAGCTTTCTTTGGAATCTTTGCTTGACCTCTTTCTTTTCTTTCTTTCATTTACTCATACTATATCCATGGGTAAGCAGACTGACTGTGTAGGTCTCTTATCCATGGGTGTCTATTCTTGCCATCCATGCTTTGGGTCGAAATGGTTAAAGGTAGTTACCGAGTAATCAACCTGCTTCATGGAGTATACTTTCACTGTACCCTCTTTTACGAGACTTTCTTCTGTTCGTGTGTTTTTTTTTTTGAGAAATAAAATTAAAGATACCTAGACTCTATTTGAAAATCAAACTAAACTGAACTAGTCCACAAAGATTATTTGCACGGACTTCATTCTTAATTTCTTTTATGTATAAATATGGTGAATGAATGGATATTGAAAATGAGTGA
The DNA here is from genome assembly GCA_947561585.1 of Caprella mutica. Lineage (NCBI taxonomy): Eukaryota > Metazoa > Arthropoda > Malacostraca > Amphipoda > Caprellidae > Caprella > Caprella mutica. The sequence continues at coordinate 33,677 of CANNZV010001230.1, read as the reverse complement.
CATACATTTTAATATTTATTTGACTCTGATTCTAGATGGTAGAATAATTATTTTCAGTTCTTTCCACTTATGAATAGGTCTATCAGCAATACATGCAATGACATCCAATTCCCACTACACATTGGCAATGATCTTGGAGTATGAGAGTGGCGAGGGACTAGCAGCAACATGGAACAGATTTCACGTCAGTGGACTAGCAGACAAGTAAGTGAGAATTACCTTTAATAGTATATAGAGTAGAATAGGGAAAATTTTACAAAGTTTGTAAGAAATAATGATTTATGATTTCACTAATGCGAAGCCAATATATGATATGCAGGCATAGCTGCATGGAAAATTATGGTTAATTGATTGTTATCTGCTATGCCATTAGAGAAATTTAGTATCTAATTTAATATTTAAATATTTAATTTAGTAATTAATTTAGTAATTGAATTAACCTTTTGTTGGTTGCTTGCCATTCTCATTTATTTTGTTAACGAAGTTATCGTTTTAGGTAATTATAAGCTTGAGTCCAGCTCAATAGTCAATACCTAAGGTATATGTGGTTGTTGTTCATGGGGATCATTTCACTTATATCTTCACTTGATTTTAGCTTTGAACCTGAGAGCATAGTTTTATGTTTATATTGTCTTTTCACAATTTTGAATTATTTTCGTCAAAATTTTACTTTGAGTAATTTAAATGTTGTTATTACTTGGAATAATTCCAAATAAAATATATCAAAGTCTTAGCTTTCACCAGGAGTGAATACTCTAGTGGTTTCACTTTTCTTATGTATGCTATTATATAGACGTTCCAGGGTGACACGGAATTCAGGCGATTAGAACTAGAAACTGGTTAATAATATTTTGTAAAACTTAAATTGAATAATGAAAGCAATACGTTTTCAATCCTATGTCACTATTAAATGTTGCTTCTTTTACAATTATACATTTAATATGTAAATTAATTCAGACTACTTATCCAGAGAGAAAGTTATGGTGAGATCAAAGAAGATTAGATGTTGTCCCTTTCAAATCTGTCTTGGCTCTATCATAACTTTCCCTTTGAGTAACCACTAACCTCGACAGTAAATGATATATGAATTTATTCATCTTTCTTTTATAACTTATATTCCTGCTCCAAAGGTATCGGCTGAAAGTGCGTGGCTACGTCACCTCGAGTTCTTTGCCGGATGTTCTAACGGCGCATAACAAACTTCGCTTCTCAACATTTGACTCTGATAATGACTCTTCATCAGGTATTTCATTCAGCATTTCTTATTTATTATTTGAGTTCAAACTCTCGTCATTCATTCTTTTCCGGTATTAAAGAGTGATCAAATATTTTGAATTACCTAAAAAAATAGGATTAAGGATTCGTACTACATATATTTTATCGCTGCTTAAATCTTTGAGAAAATGAGGAATAGTCATATACTTTAATTGTAACTTTTTTACATGGTAGTCTATGATGACTTATGAATGGATGAATATTAATACCTATTATAAATAAAACATTAAATAGAATTAAAATCCTGTAAACTTAATTTACCATTTCTAAATTTTATACTTCAAACCCAAGGATGAAATTATGGTAGAGCCAAAGAGGATCAGCTAAAAATAGGCTCCACTTTTAATTTTCTATGGCCCACCATTTCTATCTCTTTTGTTAATGAATAAAGGATTATTTATTAAAAAATTTGATGAGTTACAGACATACCTCAGTCTTATTACGTCTCTGACTTATGACAATCGAATAAGTTTGGGACATTCCTCGCTTTTATTACTTCGGGTACAGAAAATATTTTAGGAGTAACTTTGGTCATTTGGTTGGTGGTTTTCTTTTTAAGCTGTTTTCGCTGTAACTTCAGCAGGTGGGATACATTTAAAGTAACTTCATGATAACTATAATGAACGTTATTCACTGTAACTAAAATATTTTCTATATCAGGAGAAATAAAAGCGAAATATGTCCCACACTTATTTGATTACCAAAATTCTGTGTTTCATTACTAGGGTTGTGACAATATGCAGATAAAATCATAGATATCAAGAATATCATAAACGAAACGAAATGAAATGGTATCGAGTACTAAATACCGCTGATTTAGAACGATTAAATAGTGTTTAATTCATTCCGTCTATAATATTTCCAGGATCTATGATTTTAAACGCGTATTGTCACAACCCTGTTCATTACTCACTTCACTATGTCTCTACGTATTTCATTATTCTCTAAGCACTTGAACTATGTAAATTAATTGATTACTTTCCTCTTCCGAAGATAAAAGCTGTGCTGATTTGTACGGTGGCGGATGGTGGTTTGGAAAATGCTACAATATACACCCAACGGGGGACTGGACCGCCATTAGTAGGACTTTGAGACAAATTTGGACCAGCAGTTGGGGCAGAGGAAAGCGGAAGCCTAGGTCGTCATTAAAGTCAATTAAGATGATGATAAGACCTAATGCATGTTGATTAGTTATTTTAGAACTAAAGGTAGAACTATTGTTTAGGTTTTATAAGATAAGAGTTTGATGACAATTTAAATTAAATTATTATAGCATAGAATAACAGGATATGTTTTTTTATCAACCAAAACGACAAATCACTCACAAGCAGTACAAACATGCTTAAATAATAAACAAAATACTAATAGCTACACCACCGGACATTAACACTAACGAACAAACACTACCCAATCACACACACACGCGGACAAGTCGCACAACTCAGGACAAACAAATCATCACTATCTGCACAGCTACCAATTAAACATATCACCTGACACACACCCAAGACTACACTGCCCACTTTGTGGCACAAACATATACGGCACTACACATCTGAATAACTGCACTGCAGTCCCGACCACCCTTGATCCCAAAAGACCGGGGTGCTCATGACCCGGGGGGCTCATGGCCGGGGGGGAGGCTTATGACCTACACCCAACATGTTTGGAGATGAACAAGTTATGTCTAAAAGCTACTTCGTATTTCCCATTTCTTGCGAGTAATCTTTTTCAGGGGATCAGCAATAAATATCATAAACATAATATAAATTCGATTTTACAGCATATACAGCTTTGCCGTTACATTATTCAGCAGGAAGCGGAGGCCTACCTCTGATTATAGGCAATAACAAATAGCGAAGAAAACGTGACCGTGACGTGAACACACTTATGTCTCTGAGTTGACTAAATTACCTAAATTACGGCAGAAAAAATTTGCATGATTGCTCACGCTGCACGCAACTACACCACTGACTAAAATACGGAAAAAAAAGACTTCGCTTGGTTGCGAATGCAACTCGATGATAGCACGCGCGCTTTTTCCTTCATCGTGGCAGCTTGTTGTGTGACGCACGTTACTCGTATTTATCATGCTGCTTCATATTTCTATTCTATATCATATCACGCTATCGATATTTCGATACAAATTCATTTTTTCTATTATACTTTCACCATGTTACGTGACGAACGTTTTCATCACGCCGACACATATTTTCACTCAATATTATGTCACGCAATTGATATATCTTCACGCCAATATATATTTTCCTTAATCTTTTCAGTAGATTGATGATTCACGACGCACGTTTTCATCATGTATGAACATAATTCTATACAGTTATCACTTAATTTTTATTCAAGCTATTCTATAGTCATGTAATTACGCTCTATATGCCCAATCTAAATGTGTTGAGCGAATAAAACAGTTTCAGAGAAAGTAAAATTATTGCGAATTATATAATTAATTAAAAACTCGATATGAAACTTTTGGACTTTAACAAATATGTAATAAGACATGATGATAGTCATCCAGTGACTACAACTTCTTTGAAAGAAAATAAAATTAGTTCTCTGTAGAGATTTTATTGGGGATACTAATACATATATGAATTGGAGTGAACAGAAATATAAGAATTGAAAAATTACAAATAGCAAACAACGTAATTATGAATAACGTCTGATGTTTATGGAATGTAGGTTACAGTAGGTATTATTATTTTTTGTTGAGAATTTCATAACATAACAAATAATTAAATACGATTGAATTAGCAGACGCTACAACGTATATTTATATTTTCCATTCAGTTCTTGCTGTATCACGCATTATAATTTTCTATCGTTTTGACTGAGATTCCAATCAATGTTATTTTAAGTATCCTATATATGCAAACAAATTATTAGTTTCCATAACAAAGTAAGCTGCCTACTGCGTGACACAAGTATTCATCACGAAGACGCATAATTTCATTCAATATGTTAATATATTATATCACCTGATCGATACCTTCATCCAAATTAATATTTTCCGTTGTTTTGACCCCATGCTTTGTAGGTACTGCGTCACTATCTGACACATATTTCCATCCAAAATATATCAAACAGTAGATATCATCACGTAAATTTATAATTTCCGTATTTTTTTCAGTAGGTTGCATGTATCGTGACGTACCTACTATTCCCTGACAATCCCCTATATGGTACAGTGAACTTAAAAACTTAAATTGCATAATACATATAGCAGATATTAGATGTTTACAATTTTTCATTTGCCGGCCATACACTATGATGTCCACCTGACAGGTACGCATGAATAGTCGCGCCTGTCATGTGCACCTGCTAGTGAGTGGCGGGAAAAACTTGCCTTTCATGCGACCTGCCCACTGATGATAATTCGATTAGTTCTACCTGACAGGTGAGTAAAACTGTTGTGTGAGTGGTGGTTATCTTAACAGGTCTCAGTTATTGACAACTAGTGTACTTCCCCGTTAAAAATAACGAGGTTTCAACAATAAAAGAAAAGATACTATAGTAAAAAAAATGTAATGAAAATATATATAAAAAATGTACTAAAATTATATATAAAAATGTATTAAAAATATATATATAAAAAAAATGTATAAAAAATATATGAAGAATATATTAAATAAATACATACATATAAAAGTATATTGAGGGAATACATATTACATATATAAATAAAAAGAAAAAATTATAAAAATATAGGTATACATAGCTATATTTAAAAATATGTATACATATACGTATATAAATATTGAGAATCCATGGCGAACTGACAAATTTGACAGGTACGCATGAAGAATGAGTGTGCTCCTCAGGTAACAGGTGCACCTGCCAGTCGTAAATATTCATGCGTACCTGTCAGGTGCACATCATATAGTGTATGGCCGGCCTTAGAATAGCTATTTTAATATATCTCGAGTGAAGATTAATATTAAGTTGTATAAATTAATTGAACTTGAAGGTCCACTCCATGCAAAAAAAATAACTATTGCATTAATCAATGAGGCTGATGTTTCTTATTATTTTTCTGCAAACCCCATTGAATTTGGTAGCATAATTTTGATGTTTTATGCTTTTAAAGATTTTTGTAATCAAAAGTACAATATGTGGTATAATAAATAATAGATATGTGGTATAATAAATTCATTTAATATTCGTGTAAAGGTTATATATTTAGATAAACTTACTATAGAAACGTTTATATACTTCAGGACTCAAATGTTCATACAATTTGGTTTGTGTTTAATTGCATTTCTTAAATATAAAATCAGAAATTAATTTGGTCATCAATATCTAAAATATATCGATGTGTCGATATTTGGTTATCAATAAAAAGGGTTTTCCATTTATCGTCATGGGTTGACGGTAAATGGTATTTTGATCAATTTCGAAAAAGTTGTTTTAAAACAGTTTAATGGTTAGTAAATATATTAATTCTTAATATTTATTCACTTTTCCATACTTAAATAGCTTTTACCCATTTATCGACCTACTAGAACTAATTAGGGTGGTAATTTTAAGGGGGGGTAGCAGGAGTTTGATGAAACATTTATTACTTTTATACATATAATAGAATCAGAATCAGAAAAAAAAATTTGATCTAAATAGAAAAAGTTTCATCTAATTTGATAAAACGTACAAAATTTTCACAAGTTTTAGACGTCATGTTGTTGCATTGCAATACACTTTATCCAAAGAATGTTTGTATATCTGCGTGTGATATTAATAATTTATAAATAGCTGATGTTCATCTTGAAATCATTTAATAGGTAGTTTAGTGTTTACATTTCTCTGAAATTTGGTTAACTATTATTTACACAGTAAACTATGATAGATATTTTGTGAACTTCATCTATTGGGAAAAACAAACAACGTGATCTATCAAAATTTCGATACGACTTTGGTTATCTAAAACTTTTTCCTCTCAAAATTTCAGCTGAAATGATTCATATAATAAATTAATTACTGTTAATCCATTATATTATCTTAAATGTCATTTCCAGTGTCCAGGAAAAATATGAATATCTTAAATAAACCGCGTAAAAAAAGTTTGCTATGTATTTTTCATTCTTTTTAAAGTTTTTAATACTCTGTGTGACCAAATAGTACGAAACATTATTGTGATTCTCAAGATAATTTAATGAGAAGGAAATTAAAAATATTGTCGCTTTGATTAATTACTTACGTAGGGGTTTTTACGTCTTCTTCAGAATCGGAGGGCGATTCACTGACTTCAAAATGTAATTTTATTAAGGGAGAGTGGATTCATGAGCAAAGTCAAATACCACCTGTCGGTGTTTAGCTCATGGATGCAGGGAAGCTACTCAGTTAATGCAGTCACTTACCAAGAAATGTGACGAAGAAGTGTACATATATCCAGTGATTGCACTCATGGATCGAAGAGGAAAATGAAGAAGAAATAGTAAATAAAACCAACGAGCCTACCTAACACAAAATTTAAGACCTCGTAGTTGATGAGCATAACCCTAGCGCTATCCTCTAAAACTGCAACTGCTCTAATTCACCACAGACAGCTTCGGGATAGAGCCCTCAGGGGCTCTATCCCGAAGCTGTGTGTGGTGAATGGAAGAGATGGGGAGTGGCGTCCCTTGGTATGGGCCTCGGACTGTTGTAATTTGGATTGTGTATTGTCTTTTTCATTTTTCTAACGCTACTTGCAGTTTTAGAGGTAGCGCTAGAGTTATGCTCTTCAACTACGATGTCTTAGATTTCGTGTGTTAAGTAGACTCTTAGGTTTCATTTACTATCACTTCTTCATTTTCCTCCTCCATTCATGAGTGCAGTCACTGGTACTTGTGTCCCTTTTCGTCACATTCCTTGGTAAGTGACTGCATTCAATGAGTAGCTTTTTTATATCCATGAGCTTTGTCACCGACGGTGGTAGGTGACTTTGTTCATGAAGTCACTTTTCTTTCTGACTGTTTCTTCTAGTCCATAGTATTTAATTTCCTTTTTGACATCAGCGATATGGTCTTTGTTTCCGAAAAAGACGTTAAACCCTCACTACAATAATTAATTGCTCCATTCTGTCATCGTTTTCCCTACTCAGCCACGTCGGTTTTGTTAATTATCACGAGCATAAATCAGTAGTATTATGATTATATTAATTATTATTTTTATCAGTCTTATTATATTATGATGATTATATTAATTATTATTTTTATCAGTCTTATTTCATTTGTTAAATCTTATACTCGTGAATAATAACATTTTATGTATGAAACATAGTTAAACATTCTACATAGTTAAAAACATTCAACATTAAAACATGAATATACATTCAATGAGCAAGGAGAGTTGAATCCGTATAAGGAGTTTTATTATAGCTCTAGGTACTTAAAAATGTACTTTATGATTGTGCTTCAAGGAAATCAAATTAGCTCAGTTGACATAGTCTGTTATAAGACGGACTAAGATTAACACTGACAACCAGTGTTCTTACCCTTAAGAAAATACTTAATTTCCAAAGTAAATTAAACGGGAAAACATAATATTTTACAGGTTTCCCTCATTCTACTTTTTCCTCCATTCTACCTGTTTTTCCCCCATTCTAGTTGATTTTCCCCATTCTACCTGATTTTTCCCAATTCTACCTAATTTTTTCCCCATTCCACCTGATTTTCCCCAACTCTACCTGATTTCCCCAATTCTACCTAATATAGTTTAAAAGATTTGAATGTTATCTTTTAATTGGTTCTGTCGTGGATGCATTAGTAGAGAGGAGAGTTACACAATAATAATATTTTTGAAGGAAACCTCTTAAGTGACCGATAAATGGGGACTTCCCCCTACTTAGTTCTATAATATTTTGTAATAGTAAACTCATTTTTTCGCCGGGGCCTGTAGAGGACCTAATTATTCAGAACTTGCATGATCATCTAAATGTGAATAGGTTGTTCAGATTTTGAAGATATTTAATAATAGTTTCCTTTCATAAATTTCCTATTTATTCTAGTTAGCAATTGTTCCAAAAAATTAAGAAAATATACCATGACATCTATTAAATGTTTTCTAGAATTTTAAATAAGAGTCTCTCATGCAGATATGATATAAAACCCTTTCGCAATAGACCAGTAAAATACAGAGCGTGCGTTTCATTTCAATCTAGGAAATACGTATATTGTATTCTTATGTTATTCGTATGAGGATAAATATGAGGTTTATAATCATCTGTACAGCTGATATGTTACTAAATATTGGAGATTTTTAATTCGATCTTCGGGTACATAATATATACCCGATTTATTGCTGTAAAATTCATTGAAATGCTTATTGCAATAAAAAAAGACTCACAAGTTATTAAATTAGAGGTAACGTACGTTAATAAACAATTAAATATATTGGAAGTTTTTTAAAATACTTTCTAGCAAGAAGAAGAAACAAACAAATCCGTAAATTAGGTAAAAACCACAGCATCTTTTTACGCGAGAAATTTGAAAAATAGAATAATCTGATAGGGTTCAGGCTGGATGGCATCATGGCTGGAGACCCTTCTCTTAGTCTTTGCCGCAAGTCTTAAGGATACTTAGTATCCCCCAATAGAAGAAGAATAAAAATAGATTAGGTACCTACCGAAATAAACCTATGTAAGTTGTAGCCATTTTTTATGTTCATAGGCTACCACTACCAATGGACCAATGGTTCAATGGAATAAGTTTAATCGAATAATTTATTTAATATTATTACCTACTACCTAAGCTAAATAGGAGAAAAATTATTTTGACCCTTTACCAGGGCCATAACTGGGCCAATGAAGAAATAGCTAGGTAGGTACCTAACTTACTAAAGGCTAAAGCAACAGTAGGGCCAGCCTGCAGGAACTGGTGAAGTGTTCTCCAAGAAATCCTATATTAATTTTGGGATCTCTTCTCAGTAAAATACATGTAAATATAAGAGGAAATTAAGGATTGTTCGCACAGAAAATGTTAAAAATGTCCCATATTCTGCAGACTGGCAGTAGGGTCCCCGGTCACGCAGTGATGCCAGTCTGTATTTGGTGCACAGAATTCCACTGACTTTTTGAAAAAGCTGAAAAAATCCACCATAAATTTGCACTAATTTGGCTGATCCACCATCATTTTAACATTTTACCACCGAAAATTAATGGTAACAGGAATAAATAGCTAAAAATCCACCGACTTTACCAGAATATTATTTTCAATATACAAAAATTCCACCGACAAGTCGGTGGAATTTACCATGATATACAGACTGGCAGTGACGCAGGTAAATTGCGGCCCTTCAATTTTTAATTGCGGCCCTCTCTCTCAACCAAGTAATAAACTTATAAAGCATGTCCAAACTCGCCATTTTAATGGCGAGTTTGTGACAGTTATTTTGAGCCCTTCAATTGCAAATGGCGAGTTTTATCTATTTTTCTCCTATGCTACAATGTTATTTTGGAGAGAATTTATGAAAATTTGATCATTTTGGAGAGAATTTGTTGAATTTTGGAGAGAGCTGGAGAGACAAATGGCCAGTTTATGAGACATACAATTTTACTTGGTCTCTCAACTCTCACTCAAGAGAGTCTCTAAAACATTCTGAATCAAAATTACATTAAAATGTTGCATAGTTGCATAGCTAGGCCTACTATCAAAAAGAGCACAGTGCTCAGTGCATGCCAGCCAGTCTGCAGAACATGGGACATTTTTAACATTTTCTGTGCGAACAATCGGACAATCCTTAATTTCATCCCGCAGAGAGTCTTGGAAAAATGTTCCATATTCTTCAGACTGGATGTCGGGGGAATTTTTCTCCATTGAAAATAATATTTTGGCAAAGTCGGTGGATTTCTAGCTAGGTATTCATTCCAAAGGTACCATTAATTTTCGTTTGAAAAATGGGTAAAATGTTGATGGATCAGCCAAATTACTGGTAATCCACACTCTCCAAGTAAAATAGTATGTCTCATAGATAAACTCACCATTTGTCTCTCCAGCTCTCTCCTAAATTCAACAATTTCTCTCCAAAATGATCAAATTATCATTAATTCTCTCCAAAATAACAGTGTACTCCAGTCTGTATTTCGTGGTAAATTCCACCGACTTGTCGGCGGAATTTTTTTTCCATAGAAAATAATATTCTGGCAAAGTCGGTAGATTTATAGCTATTTATTCCTATGTTACCATTAATTTTCGGTGGATAAATAGGTAAAATGTTGGTGGATCAGCCAAATTAATGGAAATTTATGGTGGATTTTTTCAGCTTTTTGAGAAAGTCAGTGGGATTTTGTGCACCAAATACAGACTGGATTGTACTGATTGTAGCATAGGAGAAAAATAGATTAAACTCGCCATTTGCAATTGAAGAGATCAAAATAACTGTCACAAACTCGCCATTAAAATGGCGAGTTTGGACATGCTTTATTACTTGGCTGCCATGGCTGGTAATTTATAGTGGATTTTTCAGCCTTTTCAAAAAGTCAGTGGAATTTTGTGCACCAAATACAGACTGGAGTCCCATTCTCAGTCTGTATTCGTGGTAAATTCCACCGATATGTCTGTGGAATTTTTTCCCTTTGAAAATAATATTCTGGCAAAGTCTGAAAGTCGGTGGATTTTTATCTATTTATTCCTTTGTTACCATTAATTTTCGGTAGATAAATTGGGAAAATGTTGGTGGATCAGCCAATTAATTGGAAATTTATGGTGGATTTTTTCAGCTTTTTGAAAAAGTCAGTGAGATTTTTTGCACCAAATACAGACTGGCCCAAGTCCTATTTAATTCCTATGTCCCCCAGTCTATATTTCCCCCCACTGATACCTAATAATATTCTGGCAAAGTCGGTGGATTTTTAGCTAATTATTCCTAATTTCTATGTTACCATTAATTTTTGGTGGAAAAATGGGTTAAAACCGTTAAATGTTGGTGGATCAGCCAAATTACTGAAATTTATGGTTGATTTTTTCAGCTTTTTCAAAAAGTCAGTGGAATTTTGTGCACCAAATACAGACTGGTATGTCCCCATGTGGCATGTTCCAGATTGTATTTGGTGGTAAATTCCAATGATATGTCAGGTCTTAAACAATCGGGAGATATTCAATTTCTCTAATAAAAAAATTCCTGCAATGTCGGAGGATATTTATCTATTAATTCCTATATTACCATTAATTTTTAGAGGAGAAAGTAGAAACTGGAAAAATGTTGGAGGACAAGACAAATTGATGAAAAATATTGGCAGCTATTTCTCAGATTTTTGAAGAAAAAGTCAGGAGTTCAGTGCACCAAATACAAACTGGGCTGGAGTGCATGCTATAATTTATTAATTTAAGCTTTGACGTGCGTGCGTTATGAAGCTATGATGTTTCTGATTGTTTCAGTTGTTCGGACTTGTTCCAGACTGTTATTTCATGGTAAATTCCACCTGATTTGTTGGTGGAATTTTTCTCCATTGAAAACAGGGTGGTTTGGTTTAAACTTAAACCATGGTTCAAACCAAGCTAATAAAACCATGGTCGATTTTTTTTATGGTTTATTTTTTTTTTTTTTTTTATCCTTTGCAGCTCTAAAATCATTTTTAATTTATCATTAATAATCCATATTATTTTTATATAATTTAAAATAGTTTTGTTAAACTATTTCAATTAATAAATATATTATGTACCTAGCTATATAAAAATTTAATTAGTTAATTTTAGTAGTGTCATTTTTTAATGGAAGACATTAAAACCAAAGGAAAATAGAATTAGGGATAGGGTTTTCTTATTGTGTTATTACCATTTTATGAAGAAACTTTACACAGTGATTTAGTAAATAATATAGTCTTGAGTCACATTGTGATATTCATTAGCTAATATGTTATATTTTAGTTTGAAACTTTGAACATCTACATTTGAGATGTAAATAAGAGTTCAAGAAATATTTGAACCTACCTAGCTATGTTACTTAAAAATTGAGTTTTGAAGTTTATTATGAGCTTAATAAAGTAGATTAGCAGCTAAGAATTATTCATGAATTGCTAGTAAAATGTTACATAGCATTCATTAATTTTTTCATAATTTATCACAAATATTTTTTTTTATAATTTATTAAAATATGAATGATGTTTTGTATTATTAACCATGTGTAGTGATCAGTTGTGAAGTAATCAGCATCTTTATGCACTTTTATTAAATAATTCCCTATAAAAACCAAATAAACCATGGTTTATTTGTTTTTTTCAAAAAACCATTGGTTTTTGTTTTTTCAAAAAAAACATTTGTTTTTAACAATCCTGATTCAAAATAATATTCTATCAAAGTCAGTGGAATTTTAGCTAATTATTCCTATGCTATTGACTATTGTTACCATTAATTTTTGGTGGCTAAATGAGGAAAATGTTGGTGGATCAGTCAAATATGTTGGTAGATTTTTTCAGCCTTTTGAGCAAATCAGTGGGTTTTACAGTTTTGGTGCACCAAATACAGACTGGCAGTTGTTAGAGGCCGCAGTTAGAGAGTGAGCCGCAATTTACCTGCGTGACCCTATCTAAAAGCTGAGCGGCGCACCACTGTACTTCCTATCAATGGTCCAGTCTGCGAAAGATGCATGAAGTTGTGAAGTTTATCTGGCAACTATTGAAACCTTAAAATTAGTCTCCTGAATTATCCGGTGACAATTTTCTAATTAATTCCTATGTTTACATGTAATTATTGGAGAATATTTTGAGATTTTGGCCATTTTGGAGAGAAATTTGGCAATCTTTAAAGAGAAATTGCACCAAGAATTAAATATCTGGAGACTGTCACTGATTGTGCATGCATTGCAGACTGGTCAATGGTCTCAATGTAAATAGCTGTTATGTAGTTTGTTGTTCTGCACACATCATGATTGTTTAATGACCTGGCAGGGGGGTTCGGCCGTTCGGGGGACCCAGACTACATGTATTTCATGGTAAACTCCACTGTCCATTAAAGATAATATTCTTGCAAAGTTGATGAATTTTTATCTATTTATTCCTATGTTATATACCATTAATTTTTGGTGGGAAAATGTGTAAAATAATGGATCAGCCAAATTACTGGAATTTTATGGTGGATTTTTTCACCTAATTGAAAAAGTCAGTGGAATTTTGTGCACCATATACAGACTGGCAGGCCACGTTTCAAAGTGTGGCAGGAAAGTCGCCAGTTTGGTGAGAAAATGGATTTAGGTCGCCACATTTAAGATACTTTAAAGAAAAAATTTGACTTCCTAGTGAAGATTTCACACTTGGAAAATATCCTCATGCTTCATGTCTGATGCATGTGCATCTCTTGAGACTATTTTATGAGTGATTTACTTGTTATTTACATGTTTTTCAACTTATTTCACCCCTCAAAAGTCGCCAATATACTTGCGACTTTGTCCATACTTTGAAACATGGCTGGCGGGGGACGGCACCCAGATTGTATTTTAAGCCATGTTTTAGAGGCTGGAAAATTGTAATCTAATTTTTGAGCCAAAATTTCACAAAACTTCTGAGCCATGCCAATTTGGCTCATTTTTTGAAGATTTCAAGCCAAAATTAACATGGGAACACAGGAATTAATTCAAAATTTTAAGCCAATTAGACATAACTGAGTTTTGACCTTTTTAAATCTAAGCCAATTAATCGGCTTTAGCTGACACACTCTGTAACATGAAAATTTTGGTGGTAAACTCCAATGATATGTCATAATGTCGGCAGATATTCCATGTTTTAAAGTATGGACAAGGTCGCCAGTATATTGGCGACGTTTTAGGGGTTAAATAAGTTGAAAACATTTAAATAACAAGTAAATCACTCCCAAAATAGTTTCAAGAGATGCAAATACATCAGACTTAAAGCATAATGATGTTTCCAAGTGTAAAAGCTTCACTAGGAAGTCTAATTTCTCCTTTAAAGTAAAACCATTTTGTTCATTTTACAATTATTTCAATTACTTAATTAATATTGCACATGGATATTTAAACCCTATTAGATATATCTGAGATTTGAATTTGAAAGGAAAATATATCTGAGCCTTACTGCCTAATTAAATTTACTTTTTATTTTATCTAATTGACTTTTAAGTTGGAATTTAATTGACACATGTGAGTAATGGAACATTCTAAAACTCTTAAAACTTACCTCTATAAATAATAAGTGGTATTAATATAAGATAATTAATAATCCATATGCTTACATGTTAGATGTAATAACTAACATTCTGCAATATGGATAATATATCTTATATTTTATTACCTTATAAATATCAATTTACATTCCAGTTATTTCAACCATACTGTCCTGATCTTCTATTGAAATGGGAGTGAAAAATCTTTGGAGCATTCTTAGCTCTAGTGGAGAAATTATTTCTATTGGTTCCCTTGGTGAGCCAGTAATGAAAGCTTCTACAAACTCCAATGCTGGTGTTTTACAGTCTGACTTAGCAGAAGATGAGTTAACCCACGCAACAGAAATGAAGCTTGACACTCCACTGAGCAATGGTCTCCTGTTTGTGGGTAAAGCTGTAGCCATCGATTTATCTTGCTGGGTTTGTGATTCTCAGGCCAATGCCAACATGCACTCTGTCATCAAACCACACTTAAGGTCAGTTTATATTCACATGGAAACTAAGCATGTCTTTTCCTTACAAGCAAATAAAGCTTGCATTGTCTTATATCAGTAATGTGACTTATGTCCTGTAATTACCTGTTACCTAACTAATATGGTGGAGCGTTTTTTAAACTTTTTTGAGTTGGGTCAGGTAATAGTGATAAAAAGTTACCATTTTGTGTTGAAATAATGTGTGAAAAATCTTAGATCTCTAAACTAATTTTTTCATGCGCCACAAGAGACTTGAAAATTCGAAAAATAGTGAAAAACCGCCATTTTATGGTTATTTTTCAAATTTTCATTTTTCATACATATGATTCGTAATAGATTAAATTAGATAGATAAAGGTCCAATTGGCTCCAGAAAGAAATTATAAGGCTCTGCTACATCATCTTCATGTGCCACAAATGTGTAATGTATAACCAAAATATTGAAAAATATCGATAATTTTCCACATTTTAATTTATTATTCAAACTTTATTTTTTGTTTTGTATTTATTCTAATAGGTTAATTACAATGATATTTGGTTATATAAAACTAAATTTTGAGTCTCAAAGTCATAAGATGTCTTCTTCTATCGCCACAATTAAGCTAGTTATTAGCAAATAAAATGTCATACTTGAGTAATAATGTAGGCAAATGATGGTGCAGCTGTCATTTGATTAAATTATTTAATTAACTTCAAATAATCAATAACAGAAGTCACCACAAGAGGGTGGCCACTCATTGAGTTCCGCTCTAACCCAACCCATCCTTCCTACCATTGGTGGGAGACTTTAAATAATCTTGTAACATATTATTAAAGCCCATCTTTGTAATAAAATTTGGTAATTTTAAATTACCAAATTTATGTGTCCTCTATTCTCGATTGGATCAGCCTGCCACGTTCCTCTTGACATACAACTTCCACTAATGTAGTCGTCACTAGCTTTTGTATAGGAATCTATAGGAACACAATGGATTGACTAAACGTTCATACAGTGAACGCTGCACTCACTGAATCAGTTGGTATTATGATCTTGTGTTCTTAACATTCTCCAGCCAGTACCCTTATCATGTCTATGGATAAGGTTCCATCTCTATCAGTTCTATTTAAGTAATTTCTGTATCATTCTATGTTATTATACACGTCTGGCCGTTATTCAGAACCCACTTTCAATAACCCTTTTTATATAGTTATTAGTTAATGACTGGAAAGAACGTGACATTCCATTCTCATGGAATGATACCTTGGGAGAAGGTTTGCCCAATGTGGTGAATCCATCCAATTGAATTGTCATATTTTCCCAAAATGATAAAGCTTACCAACATTATATGGCTGAAACTTGATTAACATATCGGCAACATCTTGGGTCAAAATAGTTTCAACATGACAGCCCATGGTGTCACCATGTTGGCTTATTTTGCAAAAAACTACACCGTGCCAAATACCATTAAGATTTGTCAACCTAGTCCCCACATGGGGACTTCACTAATCTGAACAAATGTTTATACCCATCACAGACCGACGGGTATGCTCTATTCGAAAACCAAATGGTATGTAAACTTTCATTATATACTGTGATACTAGTTACTAATAATCCAGCACTCTGTGTTTCAGCTGTACTATATAGCTATAACCATATAATTATATTGGCAGTGGTCAAAAATGATTCGTATTCCCATTGTTTTGTGAAGCCATACTTTTGGACACTTCAATCACTGGAAGAACCAGCTTGGCATATCCTATAATATGTAATTTGGATTTGTACTAAGGCTATGATTTTCTTAATATGTTACAAGATTAATTAAAGTCTCCCAGCAATGGTAGGAAGGATGAGTTGGGTTATGGCAGAACTCAATGAACGGCCATCTTCTTGTGGTGACTTTTGTTATTATTTACTTGAAGTTAATTAATTAATTTCATATGAATAAAAAAAGAGCTGCACCATCATTTGCCTATATTATTACTCAATTATGACATTTTATTTGCTAATAACTAGTTTAATTGTGGCAATAGAAGAAGACATCCTGTGACTTTGAGACTCGAAATTTAGTTTTATATAACCAAATATTATTGTAATTAACCTATTAGAATAAATACAAAACAAGAAATAAAGTTTGAATAATAAATTAAAATGTGGAAAATTATCGATATTTTTCAATATTTTTGTTATACATTACACATTTGTGGCGCATGAAGATGATGTAGCAGAGCCTTATAATTTCTTTCTGGAGCCAATTGGACCTTTATCTATCTAATTTAATCTATTATGAATCATATGTATGAAAAATGAAAATTTAATAAATAACCATTAAATGGCGGTTTTTCACTATTTTTCGAATTTTCAAGTCTCTTGTGGCGCATGAAAAAATTAGTTTAGAGATCTAAGATTTTTCACACATTATTTCAACACAAAATGGTAACTTTTTATCACTATTACCTGACCCAACTCAAAAAAGTTGAAAAAACGCTCCACCCTACTAACTAATAAGGGGAAAAAAGTAAGGAGCAATAGTTATCTCTACTAACAAATCCAATCATTTGAATCTAACTAGTTTCTATGTTGCTTTTATTAGCTACTATAACAGAAATAAAACTTCTAACTATTGTGTAACTATTCAACTCTTGAAATATAGCTATAGCTAATGCAAATTTAGAAATATCAACTGGAGTGGTATAATAATAATTGGTCAACTTGTATCATTCACAATCTGTGTAGAAATTGGATATAGCTATTTAGCTGAATATGAAGTAATATAGTGAAAGGCAGTGCATTAATATTTTGCTGATTATTCATAAATGTGGTTGAGTTTATAACTTTATGTTGTTTTTATATTTAGTTAAATATGATTAATTAATCTTGTAGCTAGCTTCCTAATCATTTTTTAAGAAATCAAAGAGTTATTAGTCCTAACTAGCTACCTCTTTTTTTAGAAATTTACTTTTCCGAACATGGAGTCTGCTAAGTGTTGGAGTGTTGCCCATTTTCATAGTAGAAGGGATTGCACCTGACCTGAAACAAGCAACTATGAAGGCAAGGAATGCAGCAAGAAGTGGCGCGCAGGGATCATCCTCTCAAAATACAAACAGCAAAGCTACTAGGAACAGATTTACTGGAGTATTGAAAGAGGTACCAGCAAGCTACATAATTGATATTAAGAATTTAAAATCACATCATGTCACAGATCTTAATGAACAAAATTTAACAGCTTGTTAAATTTAGCTACTATATAAGACAAATTTATAAATAGTTCAGTAACAAGCAAAAATGCTTTCTTTAATTGTAACTATTATATTATTTATATCCAATCACTTCAACTATTTACATCACTAATAATGAGAAGTGTTTGCAATGTAGCTACTTCAAATTTTCTTTAATGTTATATTCAATATCAGATGTTTTCATCATTGACTTTTTTCAGTGCTGTGAGTTCTTCAAGTTGGTTGGAGTTCCTTTCATTCAAGCTGCAGGAGAGGCTGAGGCAACGTGTGCAGCTCTGTCTTACCATAAGGTACAGTATATGGTAAATGGGATGTGAAAATCTAAAATATTCCTAGGAACAAATATTTCACAATTAAAGCACTTGTAGCTAAGTTAAAAGCCTTTTAGAATAGGAATATTAAAATTTCAAATGAAAAGTGTAAAAAATTGTTTAAATGCAGCTACAATGATTTATCAATGTGATATGATTGATAAAATATAAACATCTCACTCACACGATAAAAACATAAACTTTTATATAAATTATATAACTACACCATCATAGCTTTAAGATAAAACCTCCATATATTTGTACAAATGGAGTATAGCTACTACCTAATAGCTATTTCTTTTTACATGCTCTAGCTACTAGCTAGTCACTGAATAGTGATGAGGTGTTTTGCTTACATAAGTATTCTCACTCATATCAGATTACTTCTTTAAGCAAGCAAATTCATATCAGCATTTGCTAAAAATATATAGTTATCTTACTATTCGTTAAAGCATTCTTTCGTTTTTTTTTATCAGTTTGATTTTTCTTTAAACATATTTTTTTTCAAGTATCATTTGTAATGGCTATTAAGATTTTATATAAAATTAACTGAAGCCTTACTTATTCATCTCTAAATTGATATTTAATGTAAATGTTACCAATGTAACAAGTATATATAGCTAAGTGCAGTTGATTACTTAGTGTTATAGTTGATTGCCAAATAACTGTAGCTAGTTGCCTAATTATATCCTTCTCAAGATAGTATCTGGCGTAATCACAGAAGACAGTGACGTGTTCCTCTATGGTGGCGATAAAGTCCTTAGGAACTTTGCGGTTCAAACCAATAAACCAACAGCAGAAATATACACGTAAGTTTCCAAACCTCTACAATCCACATATCTTTCTTTGATATCAACTTAATTGCGATCTACTTATTGAGTTATTTACACTTAAGTTACATCTTTGTTTTTTTCAAATAGCTAGCTATTCATACATAATCAGTTATGAATATTTGATTATTTAAAGTCGATTATGAATATCTGGTATATAGCTATTTTAGCAATATTTTCTTACTAGAGTAATAGCTAGAACTACTTAGCTATTCTCTAACTCTTTTTTCCCATGTCACATATAGTTAAGTTAATTTCTGAAAGCCTCCAAAACAAAATATACAGTAAAACTCCTGAGTTATGAAGTCTTGTGTTATGAAGCACTCGAGTAATGAAGTACCTGATTTATGCAGTATTTTCTATGTTTAAAACTTTAAATTATAGAAAACGATATAGCTACGTCATGAATTCTATACTTCATGGTTCATGCCCAAAAATATTCTATCATTAGGAAATTATTAAACTATTAGTGTCTCTTGAGTTGTGAAGAAACCAATACTTCTAACTCAGGAGTTTCACTGTAATTCTGAATATATTTCTTATAGCTAGTTACATTTATTATTTCTTCAATATCACACATTACTTTTATTCCAATGCTTTCAGTTGAAGACCAAATAGAGTAAAGGGTCTATCTAACATTAGTGAGTAGAGTCTCAATGGTGGATAGATCTTCTACTTTATATGACTGAGATAAATTCTTATTGTTAGATATAGCATTATTTATTGCTCAACTAGTTATTTTAGCCATTTATTTCAGCTTATCTAAGTTGAGAAGTGATTTGCAGCTGACGAGGCAAGGCTTGGTAGTTCTCTCTCTGTTGCTGGGCTGTGACTACCTTCCTGCTGGTGTGGCTGGTGTTGGTGTGGCCTCTGCTGTCAAACTAGTGATGCATTGGCAACGTAATGGCGTGTGTGCTATGGAGAGGTAAACTAACTCTTCATTTTCCTCTCAAGTGAAAAGCTAAAAATTTGAAGAAAAAAAATCCTTACCTAATATTCTTTACGAATTTTGTTTAATGTTTAGGTGTTTCTTAAAGTTCTTACATGTTAGAGTTACAGTCGTATTTAGTAATGGAATCTAGTGGCTATAGCTACCTTTTACATTCTATCTTATGATGTGGCTATTAGCTAGCTAAATTTAGCACATCTATTTTCTAACAGTAGATGCTTTCATGAGAGACTCCTTCGTAAATTGGTATTTTTAGTTACAATAGTAGCTATAATGTTTAATGCTGTCATTGTTACCAGGGCTGTCGAGTCGGTACATAAAATGTTCGACTCTGACTCCTTTATTTTGAATATATAGACTCAGACTCCTTTATTTTGAATTTATTGACTCCGCCTCCTTTATAAAGAATTTCACCGACTCCGACTCCAACAAACAGCTTTACAGTATTTTTATAAGCAATATTTTGAGTGTTTAAACTATGAATATTCATTTAATTCATATCTATGAGCAGTTATTAGTTCTTATGAGATAGTTAACATGATGAACAACAAATAAAATGGAACTAAATTTTTGTGACTTATATCTATAGCTTGGAGTTGGGAGTTGGTGCAAATTTTTGACTCCTGACTCCGACTCCATCAAAAAAGCTTTGACTCCAACTCCACAGCCCTGATTGTTACTTCATCCTCTGGGCAAAATATGAGAGAGAGTAATGATAATAGGGATACATAACGGCAAACACAATCTTACTATCAGTGGTATGAAAGTATATTTATATATTGTCATTTATAACTTCTTCAATCCGACAATTCAAGTTTAAACAAATATAAAATGATGTGGTCAAATTTCTGCTTATTTTGATAGCAAAAATGGCTAAAAAAGTATAATGGCATCTGTAGGGTTAGTTGTCATAATATATTATCTATAAATAACTTTCAAGGTAAATATTTATGATGATAGCTATAACTTTTATGTCTCATTGAAGGTTCCTTAGCTGGCAAAGATTTTCTACGGACACAAATGCACCTGCCTCCAAATTCAGAAAGAATGGGTAAGATAATTACTTAATTGTTATTCTAGTTATTCAGATCTATCACATTAGAAAACAATCGAATCTCAATAGGTAATGAAACACCTCACATTTAGTTCATGAATTGCTACTGACTGTTGCATTGTGTGCTATTACTATGTACCTTCTGTGTCTGTAAGATGTATCATTTATTCACCCCTTTCAACTGAAATATTTTGAATAGCTACCTACATGAATTATCCCTTCTGCTACTAACTTATCAAATTTTTAATAATATTCTTCAAAAATTGGCTTTTTATAATCTAGATGTTGTTACTTGGAATATTTTCTAATAAGACATATCAATGCGGCTCATCTTTCCCAAGGGGAGTCAAACCTTAGAGATTCCACTTTTTTTATAACTACAAACTTACTTTTGTTATTTAAGCAATTGAACAAGTCCTTTTGCAGAGACTTGGATGACTTAGAGGCAGCCATCAGAGACAGGACAGTACGCACTGATGGATATCCTTTCAGAGATGTCATAGCAGAGTTCATGACGCCACTGCCTCTGCCACAAACTACCAAAGAAAACATCTATTGGAAAGAACCGTCAGCAAAGGGACTCCTAGTGAGTTCATTTAAACTTTTTACATATTTTTTTAGATATTCATTTATATATATTTTATTATACACTTTGTTAATATATTTTCTCTTCTACTATTGATACCCCATTAATTTAATGGGGAAGTACACTAGTAGCTATACAATAAAAGAGAGGGTTTAATTCCCGCCATTCCTCTTAGTCCTGGTGCGTTCACAAGCTTGGTTGGGAGGAAGAGTACGCGCTGCCTAAAGTAGCTCAGTTCTGCGGCAGATGGTTAGTGTGTCACAGAGCGTCAGTGTGCCATACCACCCCTTCTATTAAGGTGAGGACCATTTCATATACAGATTCAATAGCTAGAATAATAAATTGCTATGGTTAGTCACGAATTGTCGGTCGATTTCATATCTGCGGTCATATAAAAAAAACTATATAAAAATTATTATTTTATTGAATACCTGCAGGTATCATGGATACCAATTAAAATTAAAATAATTAGCTATAGCTATCGTTTTTTCTTGCATGACCTAAGATGTGAAACTAACCGATGATTCATTACTTACCCTACCTCTCTTTTACACTCGTATTTCTTTTTTCAGTTGAGTTCTATCTCCTCGAAATGCACTCGAGGTGGAGTGCACTGCTACAAAGTGATGTGGGACATTTGCCTGCTTGACTCCTCGCACCAAACAGCAACTATCGAGCCAAAGAATCTGCTGCTTCCTAATAAACTCTCCATTGAATTCGAGAACAAGATAGCTATTCCAGCAGGTAAAACACCACATTTACTCTAACTCCATCAAATGATGAATTCAGAAATGTTGTAGCTATAATGAATACTACTTTTCATCATGGTTAGCCTAATGCAATTTTTCAGATACTGTAATATTTAATTTAAACATCTATACCTTATAGGAAACTTTTTCATATGATTGTATTTATTCAATAAACTTCTCTGCGCGAAATACCTCTACTTTCTGAAACGCCAGATATAAATATAATAATAATAGTGACATATCTATAAAAATTTGATGGTTTCAGGTAAATCACGAAATAAATCTGACAAGTCGAAAACTGCTTCAAAAACCACAAGATTGAAAACATCGAAATCTTCTTCAAAAGAACCCAAACAACTCACTTTGAATTTCGCTAAGGAAACCAAAGATGGGAAAGTGACTCTTCATCTCGAAAATAATTCTAAGGAACGAAAGAAAGAGCAGAGAAAGAAACAACAAAACCTGGAACTTTTGGGTGACTCTGATGAAGAAAACAGAAAGATTGTCTCTAATCCTCGGAATATAGAAACTTATTTCTCCAAACCACAAAGTACATCTGGTAAAACAGACGATGAAGAGGAAAATGATTTCAGTGACTTCTCTGTGGGAGATGAAACACAATGTGACTCTGACGAAGATCTTTCCTTCATTGTTGATAGGTTCATCAGTATGAATATTGACAGGAATAATCGCAAGAAAGAATTGGCACACAAAACGTCTGTTGAAGAGTCGCTTGATAGTAAACAATCGGAAGAAAAAGCGAAAGTTACCAATAAGGAGAATATAGAACACGATACACTGGTGAGAAACCAAAAGAAAGAAATTTATGAAAAGGATTTAGCTCAATCAACTCTAACGCACATCAAAGAAAACACCAACTCACAGTTGAGAAATGTTTATAATGATAAAAAACCATTAAAGGACTACTCTAATGTTGTGAATAATAGCACAATAGGCACCAGTTACTCTTTTTCAAATAAAAATTCTCATTCGCTAAAATCTAATACTCTGAATGATGAAAATTATCAATTGAAGACTTTAACTTTAGATGAGGAAACCCCTGAATTAGAGGATGAGATAAAGACAAGTGATAACATTTCTTCAGCAGTGACCACGGATGTCCCTTGCTTCAATTTGGTAGACAGCGGATGGTTAGACGGCAGTTCACTTGACATTTCTGAGTCTTCTCCAGCCACACTAAATTTTGGGGAGATACCTAAATCACATGAGAAAACAGATACTGATTTTTCAGCTGAGAATCTAGATGGCAATGATTCAAAATCCAGTAAATTAGAAAGCCATTTGACGGATGTACCGGACTCTTCCTTAGATTCCAATAACTCTCTTTCCTTCTCTCCAATTTGTAAGCAGATGAGCTTAGCTGAGAGAATGAGAGCCAAGTTTGGCAAGAAGAAACTGAATCCACTACTTCCCCAATAAGGACCTTTAATGCAACTGTCTCTGTTATTAACACCTAAAATAAATAATAACAACGGCAGCAGCTGCTAAGTTTTTTGTTACCAAATTCTTTATTCCAACAATGGCAACTTACTAGCTATTTGCAACAAATTAAGTACTTCATCATTTAACCAGTATAGACAAATAAGAATTTTTTTGTAGGATTCAGACAGTTCAATAAATGCTCCTAATTATAAGTTATCTAGTTTCCTTCATTGAGAATTCGTATTATGAAAATATGGTTGACTCGAGTTAGACTGACTTGTTTTTTATTATAAAAGGTGGCCCAAATTTCACTTCAAATTTTCCAAAATGATATGGGAGATGGAAAAATCATAAGCATTAGAAATTAGAGGAAATGACGAGGTTTTCTTGACTACAATTTAGAAAAAAATACTTTTAATCCAAATGACTGCTTACAGCATGAAAAAACTATCTAATTTGTGGAATTCTATTTTAAACGCAGTATATAGTGTTTATGATATAACCATTACCGATTTCTCCAAGTTTATAATTATTGTCGAAGATGACTAGGGCAAGTAAATAGCTAAATCTCCTTGTTACTGATGATGAGTGGAAATTTTACTATTCGAAAGCTTGAAACCCAATATACCTTAGAGGTAAATTAATGTGGAGTTTAATATAAATGAAATAATTCATATGAATCTTCAATCAAAGAGTGTCCACTGACATTGAATATGAGACTAATTTATTAATTATTACATATCTATGGAAACAATAACAAGCACATTATCGTTGACTTCACCATTTTAATCAATTAAAATTAGTCTACTACAAATTAAAAGAAGTGAATTTCGAATGTAGTGTACTTTCTCCGTTAATTTTTTTTTAACCCGCTAGAAGTGTACTTTATCATTAAATAAAGACTTATCAATATAATCCCGTGTGTAGCATGGTTACATTTTTTATGTTAAAAATGATAAATCATAATTTTTCTTAAATGATCAATAATATTGTGGAACTATTCAATTATAATTGGTAACTTACCCTATTAATTTCTCGTTAAAGTATAAATTATATTATTCAATTTACCTCAAATTATTAGCGGACACCAAATAAACGCACAATGAAAATTATGAGGATAGATTGAAGAACAGGTTGAATGAAATTGGAACCCTAGATAAGTAGCTAATACATAACGATATTCTTATACAGGGTGTCCGACACTTTTGTTGCCAAACTTTAACATAATGTTGCTTTCGTTGAAATAAACACTTTTTATTCCATGAAGGTATGGTCTAAAATGCTTAGTTAAAGAGTTACAAGGTTAGGAAAGTAGTATCTGTACCAATTATTATTATTAGCTAGTTAACATTATATTTTTAATGTTGCGATAAGAAACAAAACATTTTTGAACAGTAATTATTAGGAGCACAAGAAACATAATCTTAAATTAGGTTACATGGTTACAGAATGTGTTCAATTTGCCACCCATTTGTTGCGATGCAAGCGCGTTCAAACTTTTGACCTGTAAGGATTCGTGAAACTCCTGGTGTCTTTACTCGCGTCCGCCAATCACTGAACAAACGTTTGAACGGCTGCATCACAGCAAATGGGAGGCAGTTTGAACACATTTTGTAAACATGTAACATAATTTAAGATTAAGTTTCTTATGCTCATAATAATTACTGTTAAAAATGTTTTGTTTCTTATTGCAACATTTAAAAAATGACGTTAACTAATTATAATAAATGGTACAGATACTACTTTCCTAACCTTGTAACTCTAAGCATTTTAGACCATACCTTCATAGAATAAAAAGTGTTTATTTCGACGAATGCAACCTTATGTTAATGTTTGGCAACTAAAGTGTCGTACACCCTATATTGATTGGCTGTAATATAATATATGGAAAAAAGTTTAGGATTGGATAATAATAGTTTGTCTCAAGGCATGGTTTAGTAGTTCACATCACAGACACACGCAGTCTTAACTTTAACTGAATTTTAAAGGAAATGATACTAGCATTCCCTGCATTGGTAGTTGGTATAGAAAGACATGACATAAAGAATAGGGCATATTATGTATACTTACGAGTTAGCAGTTTTATAAAGCTACTCTGAATTTAATTTGGAAGTCGCAGCATTTTATTATCAATGACCATTTTCGGAATTTCTTGAGGAAAATAATCAATCGGCTATTGATTCATTACCCTATAAAGATATCCCAAAACAATACTTATGAATTGTGATACCTTAAAAATAAAATCTAATGTTTCTACACATCAATTTTATATCAGTTTATAAGGATAACTATTTACTAAGTAGTAGCCAAGTATAATATTATCAATAAATGTTCAGAATATGACCAAAAAAAACACGTTGAGATCTACAGCTGGAATGATAAAAACCTGAACGGTGAAAAAAAACATTAAAATAAAGAAATATGTTAAACTATCCAACTACAAACAGAGGCTATTTATTATTCGCAGTTAAGAATAATAGTCCATCTTAAATACCTTCATTCACTCACTTTGGTTTGTTCCAATATCTAAAGACTTCGTAAGGAAATGTAGGACGTCTGAGACAAACGATTTTTCAATTAAGTTTGGATGGAATTGCAGGACAACTAATATGTGTAATAAAATTGTTCATCATTTATATACGAAACCAGTACAGAAATTATATGCAAGTTCTAACATGCTTTTTGAGGACGGTTGACTGAGCATGCTGTGTGGTAGAATTTTAATGATAGTTACTTGATTTAAATTTATAAATACTAGAAAAAGGACTTTTCAAATTGAAACAGTTGAGTACAAGTAATGCCCCTTTTATATTAATAGTTCCAATAGCGTGACAAACAATTCGTTTCACTAGCTAGCTATTTCCTATTCTGTGAGTAAAGCATAGTACGATTATGGTTTTGTGAAAATGTTAAAATTAAAATCTTTGAAAACCTTTCCATAAAAATTAGAGAATCAAATTAATTATGACTCAACATAGATGTAAGGTACATAAGGTGAAGCGTAAAAAAAATAAGGAAAATTTAGTAGCTAAATACTATAACACCATTCGCTATACAAGATAGTATTAATATGTCAAATCAAGTTTTTATGGTCTTTCTCTCAACATCAAGAATATGAAACAATGAAGTTCAATTTGGTCAATGTAGTTCAATTATAATAAAATATTCATTCAAAGATGCTCTTTTCAGACAATAATTACCATTTTTGCTAACGCTAGCTACTGCAATTTTTATGAAAATAATTCTCTGCAACACCTGTAGAATTGTCACCCCAGTCAAATTTGGGGTGACTATTTTATATGTGGTCCAATTCTCTTAATAAATTCATTAATTCACAGTGTAAATGACATTAAATTATCTAAAGTTGGAAAATGCTTGTGAATAAAGTAGCAAACTAATCAAAATTTGCTGCAACCACTAAACAATATAAAGACAGATCCATAAAAGTGGTAAAATAATAAAAGATATAAATTAAATACATTCTAAAACATAACAGAAATGTGTATATAATTCTAATCTGACTAAACTAACTGGCGAGAAGCTGGCAGAATATAATAGCAGCATTTCAAAACTACTGTCAATATCTACCAAGTTTTTAGAGAGTCTAATATCTTGAGTAACATTGGGTTACCACCAAAGGACTCAATTTGTGATCTTGCCTCAGCATCTAATTTTTTCATGGCTTCTATGGTGAAGTCCATGGATCCATACTTCTCGAGGAGAGACACGCAATGCTTCTTTACTTCCACGTCTTTCGGTCTTTGGCGAATTATATCTGAAAGGGAGGGAAAGTAAGAACTTTTCTATTAATAAAGAGAGTAGCTAATTTATGTTAGCTGATAGCTTATAAACTACAAGATTTTGTTTGTTGTATAGGTAAGTAAAATGGAATAGAATAGGAACAAAGAAAATACATATGTTGGAAAATAATTCACCGGAGTAGCAAATATGTTAACTAGCCAATATAATTTGGATCTAATTTGAATAAAATAATTTAGCTAGCTACTCACTGATCACTTGTTCACATTCTGGTTTTGTTGAGATGGCATGAACAACAGGGTAACTGAATTTTCCCTCAGACAAATCCTCACAATAAGTTTTGTTATCAGTGTACTCTTTCATTGCAAGGTTGGCATAATCATCCCTAATTTGAAAATAGAGACCCAATGTTTCTGTTAGTTTAGTGAAGTCTTGGGAAGAGTCACTGAAGAGCTGCATCAGACGAATAGCAAATCCAAAGAGACCACCAGTCTTCTTCTTTGTCATCTCCTCATATCTTTCTTTTGACGGGCAAGTGTAGGAGTCCCTCCAGTGAATGTCCAGCCCCTGGCCAATGTGCAGCTGCAGCATCTGTTCACTAAAAACAGATGCGGCATCTGGATGACCCAGAGCAATAGTCTTTGATAGAGCTGAGAAATACACATAGTTGGCAGAGTTTAAGGTGGATGGAATGCCGTAAATGCTGTGAGCGACAGGCCTTCCCCTTCTCAGCACACTGCTGTCTTCAATATCATCAACAAGCAAGCTCGCATTGTGTAGCATCGACACTATCTCTGATATCAGATTCAGTTTCTCAGCAGGAATTTCCAACCAGAAATTAAATGCTTTTGCTAGTTTGTCTCTAATTTCTTTGCCAGGAATTTCAGAAATGTAATTGAAAGGTTGTAGAATTATCTGTAAAAAGAATGGCTAGGTTAGGTTAGGAGTGTTAATGAAAACATGTTGATTTTCATTAACAATCTTATAGCTAGCTAGATATTTCAATATCAACATACATTTACATCAGAATCTCTTGTAGCCTCCCCTCCTCCATTCATATCAGCTGAATGCAAATCATCCATGGAAGATGAAGAGTCCTGCAAAAAATTTGCGTATCAAGAGAGATACCATAACCGAGTACCATAGCTAGTTGTACCTGGTAACAACAACTAGACTTTCTCAATACTTAGAAGTTAACTAGCAAGTAGCAGTATAGCAATTAGCTACTGTTAATATTTTAAATTAAAAATGTAGAACTCAAGTTCTCAGATTGTATTTCATGTCTAGGAGATATTCCCTATTCCGTCTTCCATTCTCAGCAAACTATAAGTAAAATGAAGACATATAGGATTGTTCACAAGAATGTTAAAAATCCCATATTCAGTGAATCTGCAGATTTGGTATTTTAGTACCAAGTAACAAAGCACCTAACCTATTAAATATGGGGTCACATTATTGCATAAAAGCTTCTGAAAAGATATTCTCTTGTGACTCACCATAGAGTAGTTGTTTTCTCCAAAGAAAGGAGGTTTTTTCAGCATCTTCTTGTAGGTGTGTGCCACATCTGAGCCAGAGAAATGCCTTTTACCTCCACCATTTTGAGACATCTTATGTCCACCAGTAATTATCTGATACTTGACTAGTGATTATATTCAATATATTTACCTAGGTAAGAGTGGTAGGTCACCAGTGACTGTATACTATCTGGAAACAAAGGTTTTCGTTCAGAAACATCAAACATGCTACAAACTATAGCTAACTTCCTAATGCAAATGCAACTATATCTGCATTACTTGGATCTCAAAATATTGGCCAGTAAAGGCTTTACAACACCACCAGTTCTTCCCACACACAGAATCCACCAGTAGACCAACACCTCCCAGAAAAAAACTCCTGCCACAGGACCATCACCTCATGTTGCATATTCTGCAGTCTGGCCAAATAAAATAGTAGCTATGTCTCATAAACTCTCCTTTAGTCTTTTCAAAAGAAACCAAATTTCTCTCCAAAATCGATGTTTCAAACTTTGGACTAAGTCGCCAGTATATTGGTGACTTTTGAGAGGTGAAATAAGTTGAAAAACCTGTAAACAACAAGTAAATCACTCATAGATAGTCTCAAGAGATACACATGCATCAGACAAACACCAGACTGCAGGAACTGGTTAACTATTCTCCAAGAAATTCTCTATTTTGGCTTCTATTCTCAATAAAATACCTGTAAATATTGGAGAAAATTAAGGATTGTTCACACAGAAAATGTTAAAAATGTCCCATATTCTGCAGACTGGGACAAACATGAAGCAAAAAGATGTTTTCAAGTCACAAGTGTAATATCTTCACTTAGAAGTCCAATATTTTCCCAGTCTGCAGAAACTGGTTAAGTGTTTGTAGAGATCTCTTATTCTGTTTGTAGCAAAATTAATGTAAATATAAGGATTAATTCAGAAGTGTTCATAGCAAAATTAATGTAAATATAGCAATTAATTCAAAATTGTTCGGAGTAGGGATGGGACGAAGTATCGGCATCGTCATTTTTGGGGAGTATCGGCAATGGTATCAGTATCGGCATATATTGAAAAGTATCGGTCGATACTTGCATGATTATTTAAATTTTTATTATTCTATAGCCATAAATGAAATAAATAATTTAAAAAAATTAATTATAAGTACCAATCCAATAATTGATCAACTACCTACTAGAGTTCTGAGTATAATTATTATTTATTTATTATGACATGCATGAAATTATTAATAGAAAATTTGAAGTATAAACGGTATCTACCAATAGGTTTTTGAGTCCGACTATAAATTCAAGATAAAAATTATTCAGCTACTGTTGACCATTTTTGCACCTATTGATTACAAGTACCACAAGATGATAACACACATCAGAAAAGTTATCTATTTAATACCAATGTTTTTCAATTAATGTGAAATATGTAAATCACTCATGTTATACTACATTGAAAGAGCATTACTGTGTTAGTTTTGAGTTAGAACTTTATTAAACTTACAAGAATAATTTATAGCTACTTTATAACTCATTAAGTATCAATGAGTTTTATAAATAAAAACTTTAAAAAACTGGAAGTATCAGTATCGGCAAGAATCAGATTTTTTTTAAGTATCGGTATCGGCACTTGTTGAGCAGTTTTGGTATCGGCAAGTATTGGTATCGGTTGATTTGGTAAAGTATCGGTATCGGCGAAAAATTTGGTATCGTCCCATCCCTAGTTCGGAGAGAATATCCCAAATATCTCCCATATTCTACAGACTGTATTTCTTCTTTAAAGTATCTTAAATTTGCCGACCTTGATCCATTTTCTCACTAAACTGGTGACTTTCCTTGCGACACTTTAAAACATGTCCAAAATGGTCAAATTATCAGAAATTCTCTCCAGAATAACATTGTAGCGTAAGAGAAAAATAGATATTTCTCGCCATTTGCAATTGAAGGGCTGAAAATAACTGTCACAAACTCGCCATTAAAATGGTGAGTTTGGACATGTTTTATTACCTGACAGTCTCAAGTTTGCCGTCTGGGTCCCTTGCAGACTGGATTCTGGCATTCTGCAGACTGCCACCCAGTCTCTAGACTCAAGAATGTATTTGGTGACTTCCATGTTTTAAAGTGTGGCAATGTGGGAGGAAAGTCGCCAGTTTTGGCGACTTTCTCTATATGCTAAATGCTGCGGATTATACAATTTTTAGCAATTTACCATTAATTTTTGAAGTTTGTAAAACTCCAACAGAGTAATTATTTATCAGAAAGCACCTATTTTTCCAGACTGGATTTATGGTGGATTTTTTCAGCTTATTCAAGAAGTCATTGGAATTTTTGTGCACCAAATACAAACTGGATTCAGTTAAAATAAGCCTCCATTAAGACTTCAGTCACCATGTTTCAGAAGCTGGAAAAATCTAAGCCAAAATTTTACAAAAATTCAGAGCCAAGCCAATTTGGCTCATTTTTTGAAGATTTCAAGCAAAAATTCTTAAAAATTTCAAGCCTCTTGAAAAGGGTCAATAATCTGTTGCCATACAGAGATAGAGATTCTCCAGTATTCATCTTCGCGTTTTCAAATTTCCTCTTTGCCTTCTTTCTTCTAACTTCCTCTTCTTCGTCATACCATTCAAGTAGCTTGTACTTTACAACTTCATAACTTTCACTCATCTGACGTACCGATCTAAATCCTTTCAATGTTTTTCCTGACAAGTGCTTTTCCAGTTCTCCAATCCACAAATCTCTCCCTCCTTTGAAATTATCTCTGCAGTAGCTCTCAAATTTCTGAATATACTGCAGGAGATTTACTCCAGTGTCATTGTTGAAGCTCTCTAAACTAGGCACTGTCCTATTATCTAACTTTGTCAGTAGTATCTTCATTAGATCAGCATCATTATTATTAATAGTTTCCTTCAATACTTTATCTTCAATGTCGAAATCTTCTTCTGCAGACTCTTTTCCACTTTATGCTCCTTAGTAGTCTCTTCGTTTTCTTCCCTCTTAGTTGTCAGCTTCTTTTTAGGTCTCACTACATTATTTTCTTCTAGGTAACTCTTCAAACAGTTATCTACTTCTTGAAGGAAATGGATTACTTTTGGTTCCATAGGTTGCTTGCGTATATTTCTTGCATTAATGATGAAACTCTTCACGTCTTCCCATCCATTAACCAATTCATTCCACAATTCATTGTCGCTATCTTCGAACCTCTCATCCCCGTTATCCAAACTAATTTGAGACATTTCTATTACAGATGCAGGTTCCAGTGGTTCTTAAGGTTCAAGTCAACTGTCACGGCACCAATTATGTTGGGGGGGGCCGTGTCCCACAACATAGACTATTGTTTGATAGAGTAGTTTGGTTGAGTATGGGGTTGAAAGTAGACTATTGTTGCATGTAGACTATTGTATTGAGATTATTATTTACAACTTTGCGAAATGGATAAAACAAATCAGCAAAAACCAGAAACAAAAACATCAGAAAACCAGGCTGTAAAAGACACAAAAATAACTATTACTAATTAAGACACAAATATTTACATATATATACACACACACATTATATACAATAAACCTACCATGGTTTTCCTTCAATAGCATGTACAGAATATCATTTAAGCATCATACTATTATTTATAAATCACTTCACTTTTAACATCAATAACCTTTATCATCTATACCTGTAAATACATTAAACATTAAACACTGTGAATAACAGCACAATAATCACAGCACAAGACACATGTTTACACTAGGAGAGACACAATAATACTGAACATGCATGCTTGTCTGTACTGTGAAGTTAACTTTTAAAGGGCTAGTGCATGTGCATGTCTATTTACATGGTATTGCCTGTTTAGGTTTAAGGTAACTAATTATAATTTCCTTTTCAGTTTTTAACATATTACATTATTTACACAAGCATACATAGTACCCCACTACAATGAGAAGATAGGAATTAATTCAAAATTTTAAGCCAATTGGACATAGAGTCACGCAGGTAAATTGCGGCCCCAGTTTGTATTTGGTGCACTGAACTACTCTGACTTTTTAAAAAATCTGAGAAATAGCTGCCAAAATTTTTCATTAATTTGTCTAGTCCTCCAACATTTTTCAGTTTCTCCTCTAAAAATTAATGGTAATATAGGAATTAATAGCTAAATATCCTCCAACATTGCAGGAAATTTTTAATTAGAGAAATTGAATATCTCCCGAGATAAAATTGGAATTTACCACCAAATAGAATCTGGTAAATATGGCACTTTAATTTTTAATTGCGGTCCTCTCAAGAGAGTCTCTAAAACATTCTAAACCGAAATTACATTAAAATCTGGCATACCTACCAAAAGAAGCGCAGTGCCATGTTTCAAAGTGTGGCAGGAAAGTCGCCAGTTTAGTGAGAAAATGGATCCAGGTCGCCACATTTAAGAT